>NW_010578557.1:214901-230987 GCF_000705375.1 Tinamus guttatus | reverse complement strand
GAACAACTTTATTTAAGTATGCTGGGCACCACCAGGCAACATGGTTTGGACAGTGTGCGAGGGTACGGTCAGGCAGATCGAACGAATGCAAGATTGGAGACGGCCCCTTCTGTCCTGTGGCGGTAGTTTACAAAATGGAGCACTGCTGCGTCTGCAAGGGCGACGGGGGGGACGGGGACAGAGCCCAGGGCGCTGCCTGCGCTGCCTGCGGCATGCGGTGCGGGAGCAGAGGGGGTGCGCGTCCTCCTCTCGCAGCAAACCAGCACCTCGTGTTTTTCCAACAGAACAGGGCTGAGCATCGACAGCTTTTCTTTACACGACGGGTTCTTGCTTAAAGACACACTCTGAGCTGATGGGAGCAGGTGAACAAGCAACCTGGCTGCAGCGGGCAGGGCTTCCCCGTTAGCACGCACCACCAACACGGCACCAAAGCGGGGCCCAGGCTGCTCTGCCACAAGAGCACCAGCTCCCCACCAGCCCCAGGAGAAGCCCCTTTGCCGAAGCTGCTGCAGCTCTTACCCCAACTCAGCTCTTGAGTGAGGCCCCAATGCGACATGGAAACGCACAGAAAGGAAGGGAACAGGGAAGAACTTCCACCAAGCAGCTCTGAGCCTGCTGGCGCCAGGCAGCGCGGCACAGAGCTGCAGCGCCTGCGCTAGCGGCCAGGCAGCTCCACCTCTCAGCTGGGACTGGCGTTTTTCTCCCCACTTGTGGCTCTGGCAGACAGCAGGGGCACCCGGAGGCTCCGGGACGAGCGTCAGGGCTCGGCCTTGCAGCCAGGGCAAGGCCAATGCACCAGGATGTGGCACAAGCGGCTGCACTGACTGACCCCACACACAGGGAGACTACGGACATTCATGGTCAAATGCAGAAGAGCTAACTTAAATACGCTCTGCCCCAGAATAGCTGGGCTATGGCTAGACGCAGTGGATTTACAAAGCTGTGAATCTATGCAGATAATGTGAAATCTCCATGCTTGCCTTCAAGTCAGTTTACACTCTACCTGGGGAGGGAGACAACCACCCCAGTCCCACAGGCATCCTGCCTTTCTAGGACACTCTTCTAGGAGCTACCCAGCCTCTCCACCTAGCAGACAGCTCCCCGGCTGGCAAGGACACTCACACACGATCCCACCACCTTCCCTGGCTTCAGGGGCACCGCCTGCTTGTAGAGTAACACGTGGCCAGAGAACCCCCTTAGGAAACATGAACAGCAGTTCCGGGAGCTAGACAAGCTCACGGGCTGCTCCATGGGGAAGCAGCTCCTGTTCCCCAGCAAGACATCCCGGCATGGCTGGAGCTGCCCCACTGAGGAGGACCGGCAGCTCTTGGCCTCCTTCTTTTCCAATGTTCAGGATTAGCTTGGGAAGAGAAGCCACTGCGTCTGCCAGGGCTTTGAACAGCTGAGGCCTGAGCTGGGAAGGAGTGTGCAGCTCCTCTCCTGGTGACCAGCAGAGCACCAGCTCTCCTGCACAGAGCACGCTGCTCCCCCCTTGGAGATGGGGGCTGTAAGCTGGCCCGCAGCGCACGCAGAGCTTAGCAGGGGCAACCAGCACCTGAACAACTGCTCTAAGTCAGTCACTTCTCAGCACGATGGGGATGGACTCATTGCCTCTCATGTCAACCTCCCCCAGGATACACTCACTGCTCACTCCACACGTGCCATCACCGAACCACTCCACACTACACAGGGGCCCTCAGAAGCACCAGCGGGGTCTGCAGGTCTGCAGGCCGCTCTCCACGGAGCCCTGCTGCTGCCTCCAGCTGCGCCGCGGCCAGCGCCCGACGGGCAGCCCGGAGCAGCACTGCTGAGAGCAGCCCCACCAGCGGCCCCAGCCCTCTCGAACACACCGAGCGGGGCTACACACACGTGCAAGATCTCTGCATGCTTCATTTTACCATCAGGCTCTGCTTTCCACAGGTGCAGACTATAATTTTCTCTCCCTCCCCCTGCCGCCCACTTTTTAATAACAAGCACAAGCTCTGCCTCCGTGTCTTTGATGGAGGCAGATGGCTTCTATATGGAGGAATGAGAACCACTAACGTGTTCCAGCTCTGAAGGGGGAGTCTCAGAATATCCCTGAAGGATCGAAACTAAAAGCAGGTGGCTGGAAATAAAAAAAAAAAAAACGCACACACAACCCAAAACCTTACGTAGCTCCAAATCTCAAACACACCTGTGCCCCTCTGGTTACAACGTTCACAGAAGTGGAAAATGCTCTGGGTCTCCCCTGCCTGATGAATAACTCTCCCCCACTGGAGTTGCCATTACACCAGTTTGGCTGTCTGGAAGTATAAAACGTATTAGACTGACCCCATGTGCTGCTGCCTCGATGTTTAACAGTCAAGGGGCTAAGAGGCTGGAGATTTGGTTCTCAGTAGCAGTTATAAAAGAAAACAATTCAACACTGGGAAAAAAAAAGAGCACCAAGTAATGCATAAAAAAATAAGAAAAGCATAGAATGAGAATGGTGACACTCCAACACAAGCAGGTCTGTAGGCCTTATAATCTCTGGAGTAGCAGAAGAAAAGCAGCTAAGAGGTGAGTGGAAAGGCATGAGCAGCACAAAGTACAGCAGGTCGCAGCCACCACCACAGCTTGCTGCTCACAAAGCTGCTGGAAACCAACACACCAATACAATTTATTGTCCACTCGGTCAGTGCACTCTTAGAGACTCCCTAAGAAGAGTTACCCCCAAGTGCTGCATGGCTGAGCAGTTATTTTGCTAAGCATGTGCGCTACAAATATTAGTGTTAGCATCAAACAGTGGCCAGCCTGGTAATAGGTGTGCAGAGAAGACCCAAAGCATGGTTCCCAGGTGCTGTGGTCAGTATTTGAGATATCCTCAGACATTTAAATAAATAACAACTCTAACATTACAATGCACCTTTCCGATTATTATTTTGCCCCAGAATGGATAGAACACGAGAGTCATGCCTAGCTGAAAACGGATGGTCCTTTTGCCCTGATGTGGCAGGAAGGAAGGAAAAACAGCCTCAACTCTGATAGAGTGTGAGAACTCAGCGCTGTAAACCTTGGTGGATTGAGGGGAAACACTCGAGTGCCTTGTCCCCACTCTGGGGCCCTTTGCTTCCAGAGGAGAGCCGGGATTTAACACAAGGTACGAGAAAATAACCGTCTGGTACGATGAGAGCTGATGAGAGATTGCTTTGTCCTACTCCATGCAATACAAACTAAGTCCTACCACCAACTTCTCCAGCCGTGGTCCAGACCCACGTGTCAAGCTAAGAAGTTACTTACACGCACGCACACACTCATCCTTACACACCAAAAACAGTGGGCAAAGGGGCTGAACTGCTCAGAATGTGCTTTCTCTTAATAAAAAATATATATTAAAAACAACTTAAAAAAAAATCCAATGACGGTGAAGACACTGATGAAGAAGTAGCTACAGGACCTCGGCAACATATTTCCAGACAATCCACCCACTGGATCCAGGCTAACTAAAGCCTGTGTGAGCAGCTTGCAGTGGTTGGCTCCCTTCTTGCTTGCTAGGCGGCTTCTAAGCTGTTCCCTTTTGTTGTTTTTTTTTTTTCTTCCTTTTTCTTTTTCTCTTTTTTTTTTTTTTTTAAACAGTGACAAATACAATCATAACACAGAAATTCAGGGAGTGAAATGAAAAAGGAACAAGCCATTATTGGAGAAATTCAGACTGGTATTTTCTCCTTTCCATTAAAAAAAAAAAAACAACAAATAAAATTAAGAAAAGTTAGTAGTACTAATATAACCCTCCTGCTGCTGCTGTCTTGCTCAGTGACATTGGGGCATGCTGGCACGCACACACACACACACAGGCAGCTCTCAGACACTCGGACTCAGAAAAGCGAGTTTAGAACTGAAGTGAGTCTCCGGAGGAGACTGAGGACGGGTCCCAGGGCTAGAAGGTTTTTCGGTGGATGGCACGAGCTCCATCTTCTTCATATTCCTTTTTCGAAACCCACATTTTCTTAAAGGTGTCCAGTGAGGCCAGAATGGAGCCACTAGAGAGAAACAGGCAATAAGTTAGAGGTTAAGGGAAAATTCTGGGCCTGCTCTCACTGCCTCTCTGCAGTGATGCGTTGTGTCTATAGCACAGTGCTGCCAGGTTCAGTGAGGCATCTGGACTGCTGGTTCCTTACAGCAGAAATGCTCTCTGAACAACTTATGACCTTCTGGATCTGAGCTTAGCTCCCCTAGTCAGCAGCAAAGGGGTACACAGCAGGAGAAACATGCCTAGAGCCTCTGCCCTGGCAAATTTACCACCTATGAGGCTGTTCTACCTCAGGTTGGATATTCAGACTAGCCACAAAACAAGGAAAATTAACAGGTCCAGCAGGAACTTTAAGAAGGGTGCAAGAGGTGAAAGGGTTATGGTATAGAGAGAGGCTCATGAACAAAGCTGCACGGAGCAACATTGTGCCCGGGTCGCAAACCCTCGCGCAAGCAGCGGGCCCAGAAGGAACAACACTGCGACAGCCAACAGGCTCCAGCTCCCAGCTGTCATCCCACTGCAAGACACGTCACTGCATGGTACGTACCCAATCCACGTGGAATATAATCTCTCCTGAGGAGCCGATATCTGGGGGAAGGAGAGCTTCAGTTAGTATTTTTCCAAGATCTAGCAGGCTCCTCCCGGGAAGCTGCCCCACTGCACTGCACCTGACAGCCAACAAAATGGGTGCGAGCTGTTCCACCGGCAGATACCAGTGGGACACCTCCAGAATGACCCTTTTTGGCCCAGGGTTCAGGCTTCTCTGACAGTAGGACCACGACAGCAGATACTGTTGGGCTGTCCAGGAAAAGCATGAGTGGTTTGAAGCATGGAGCAGCTGCGCTCTCAGCATGGTTCCTTTAGGAGTGCCAGAGCTGCAAACTACATGCAAAACTATCTGTGAAAAGCAACCAAGAAACTGCTCTTACCCTTATTTTGACATCCTTAGGGGCTAGTTTCTTCACTTCGCTCAAGAGCCTGTCACCAAAACCTACACAAGACAGAAAATGCTCAGTCTGAACCCCTCAGCTAAGTTCAAGTTACATCTACCAATAATATGACAATGTCCCATTCAGTCCTATTCAACTGTCCCTCTACAAGTCTTACACACAGCCTAGTCTGGGGAGACACAAAACACAGCCACAGACACGGCAGACTTTGTCTCATCTCACTCAGTCCTCTGAACATTGGCATAACAGGCTCTCTCAGCAGCTTTTGGAGATGAGCAAACAAGTTTCTTATAGCTAGGACACTGGTGTGCCAGGTCCCTCTTCCTTCCCTCCACGTTCCTCCCACATACTAGCCTATGGATCAAGTGGGGAGACCAGTAGGTATCTGGAGATATTCACCTGTGGAGACATCCATTCCTGGCGGAAATTAGACATTTGGAGTTTGATTTCTTAGCACGGAAATCTCTGGTCCTAAGAATTTGTCCTCTTTCCCCACATTCCTCAGCTCTCCCACCCTGAGAAAGATGGATCCCACCCTACTGAAAGAGGAGGGGCAGGAACCTTTGAAAAGCGTGGAGCCTCCAGAGAGCACGATGTTGGAGAACAGTGTTCGCCTCAGGTCCATGTCTGATTTCTGAATGGCAAAAACCAGCACCTCATGGAGTCCTTCACACTCCTCCCCAATCAGGTCTGGCCGGAAGAGGAGCTCCGGGGCTCGGAAACGGGCAGGACCGATCTGCAAGAAAAGGAATTACCAGAGTGAGAGAGAGAAAAGCATGGTTCAGTTCACTGCCTATAGCCTCAAGTTTGGGCCTTTCTTTCTCAGCTGAAACTTAAATGTAACAAATTTCTCAGACATTCATACTATATCATTAGCTCCCAAGGGATTACCAGTTTTGCTGACTGCCCAAATAACTAAGGCACGGTTTCCATTTTGCAGGTGAAACAGAGGAAGAAACTTGCTCAGCTCCACAGAACAGGTCAACATGAGAGAAGGGAGCAGATCCACAGCTGGTGCTGGAGGTAAAGCCTGTATATCTTCTCCTTCAACCCAGCCCTTCTAGAGTATTCCTATGCCACTCTTCAAAGCAACTTTCCAGACCTCTAGACAAAATAAAACACATACAAAACTGCTGCTGAACTTGCAGCAAGCTGATACAAACCCACACTCTGTAGCCCATCTGTGTGAAGAGTTGCTAGATCAAAGCCTGAACTCTTACAGCTCTGGGTCCTCATGGTCTTCTCCTCACTCAGGAACCAGCAGAAGTAGTAAGTTCTCTAAAAATATTGGCATCCCCCTAGAAATTCTAGCGCCCTGGTCAGCAGTTTGGGATAAGTTCTGGCCTTTTAAGACACTTGTCTCCACCGAGTACCCTACTGCAATTCCCACCACTAGGCAGAGGGCTACGCTGGAACACCCAGGCTTCCTGTTAGGAATATCCCGACACGCATCCTTACAAACCTCAATGGTGCTGCCATCGGGCAGGTAATACTGAGCCTTCTCGGTCTCCAGAGTCTCATCCTTCTGGGGGTTTATTGACAGGTAACAGGCACGCTAGGGAGGAAAGAGGAAAAGGGAGATGAGAAAGGCAATCCCAAACACTTCCAATAAAATACCTTCCTCACTACAAAAAGTTCTTTAAAAGACAAGGCCAAGCGTCCTAAAGGGGAGACTAATTTCAACATCTTTTTTGCTGGAAAGAAAACCTCCTATTTTGGGTTCACATCAGGAAAAATACCTTTATCTTCCCACCATGCTACAGGCCCATGTGAGGAATAGGGACACCAGGCTGTTCTCATGCCCTCTCACAGCTGCTCCCCTCATGTCTCCAGCTTTCCTTTACTAATTAAGAGGTTACCTCCCTCCGGCACAGATGGGGTCTCTCTCCTGTGAACACTTCTAATCTGTTCTGGCACAGAGTAAAACAATCACTTAAAACACCTTTAATGGCATTAACCACATATAGATGTGCTTTTAGGTAACTCTGCAATGGATTAACAGCATGAACAAAATGTATTGCTGCACTTCAAAGAAGGATAATTAATAGGCAACAGCTAAAATCTCCTAATGTAATCTAAGACGATCACTTCCCACTGTCCAGCTACATTTTAAGTTAGCAAGAAACAAAATATGTTTAGACTTTCCACATTCCGTCATCATCCAGTATTGTTTCTTCAGCAGAAAGCTCTGCTATTCCAAATTGCTATCATTTGTGGATAAAAAAGAAATACTTTGTATCGAAGTAGGTATTAAGAGTTTCCCTTTGTACAGTAATTTCTACTTTAGACTTTTTAATATCACCCAATTTCTTTCCTGGCTTTTTTTCTGTTAAAAAAAAAACAAAAAAAAAAAACATGGAGTCAGACCCCTATAGATCACAGCTGACTTTTAGGACCCAGAAATGCCTGTGCCCAGGGTCTCAGATTTGTGCTTGCTAGAGCGTGTTCAGACCCCTTCCACAAGCTTTCCAGAAGCAAGACGACTGCCAGCAATAAAAGTGAGGTTCCTCCCTTCAGATTTGCAATGAAGGCCCAAATGGGCACCAGCTCTAGGCTCTGATATCCTAGCCATCTACAGCACTTTCCCCAGATAAAATTAATGCTAAAACAAGCAAAAGGTGCAGGTTGGAAAGGGAACATCAAGTTGTTTGCTCTCCTCCCCAGCACACTCACTGGTGAGCAGAGGCAGGTTGCAAGGCAGGACCTGGCTCTCTTTACCCTGCTCTTTCTTGCCCAACTGTAAAGCTCACTCAAAAGATCACACCTGAGCAGGATGTTGTGCTCAGCCATTGGCACAAGCTCTTTTAAAAGTTTCATTCCCTAAGATATGAAGGGACTTCTGGCTATTTGCAGGCTTATTTCCAAAGAGCACAAGCCTCTTGTTTGTCCTATGCAGCCCTTTACACTGCAGGGGCTGCTTTGTACGGAACAGGCTTCTTCTGAAGCCGAGAGCTCCCCAGCCTCTTTGCACTAGATCTTCTGGCTTACAGATGTTGCAATACCTGCACATATCAATTTTTCTCTCTTTCAGCAATCAGCACTTGCAGAACAGGCAGAAACCTCCAACCCCATGAGCTGTAGGGCTCCAGGCCCCAGGCAGAAGCCATTCCACTGCACCACAACGTGGAGCACAGGCACTGTTCCCTCAGCACAGCCAACCAAACTACAGCCTTGCAGAACAAGTGTTTCCATTAGGGTCCTTGGCCAGCGCTCCCAGCCTGCTGACTCAGGCCAGAGTTATCCGCAGCAGCCACAGCATGTGATGAGACTGAGAGCAGGGCAGCGACTGCCAGGCCTCAGCACGCAGCAATCACAGCCAGGACTCATCTGAGGAGCAATCTCGTGTACCAGAGGCACAGACACATCAACAGCACCCAGGCACAGCAGGTCTAGCCGAAACCAGGCAGCAACCTGCCTGTCCGAAGACTGTGATGCAGCAAAGCCGCCGCGAGCAGTTGCCATCTCGGGGCTACCGTTCACTGTCCCACCTGAGTAAGGTACAGAAAGAGGCAGGTAAATCACCTCCTTGATGGTCTTGACGATCTCGAACTCGGAGGAGGTGTGGAAGTCGTAGCCCTCTTTCCGGAGATAGAGGCGCAGGAAGCGGGAGACATCGCGGCCAGCGATGTCAATGCGCATGATGGAGTGGGGCATGGCAAAGCCTTCGTAGATGGGGACGGCGTGGGTGACGCCATCCCCGGAGTCCAGCACCACTCCTGTAGTCCTCCCAGTAGCATAACTGGCAAAGAGGAAAACCACCCAGTCAGGACAAACAGTTCAAAATGAGCCCCAAGATTGTGGCATGCCCAGGTACAGCTCAGAAAGCTGAGAATTCACTAAACGGGGCAAAAATCCCTGGTTCTCAACATAATTCAGCCAATTCTTGTAAATTCTTTATTACAGAAATTAAAATTTAAGTTCAGTTCTTGCTTGAAAAGTGCATGGGCTTGTGCGGATTTTCATGGGAATTTTGTTTCATGAGAAAATGGATTTCAAAGCAACATTTCACATGGACAAATCAAAGAGGAAAAACACTTACAGGCTGAGCACAGCTTGCATGGAGATGAAGAGTGCTGGCACGTTGAAGGTCTCAAAAAACACCTCAGCAGCACGTTCTCTGTTCTTGCGTGGGTTTAGGGGTGCTTCTGTCAGCAGCACAGGATGCTGTTAAAAAAGAAAGGAGCCGTGCTGCAAAACAACCAGGAGGCACCTAGGTGTCTGTTCCTGAACAATTTCTGCTTATTCATTCACTTCAGGAGCTACTGGTGCAAGATGACAGATAGAGGGAATAATTTCAGCTAGTAAGCTGCATTAGACTATGAATCTCTGATAAACTGGAGAATGAGTAGGGCTCTAGTCCAGCTATGAAGGGCTCTAGCCCAGCTATATTTCTTAGATTTTCTAAGAAATCTCATCTGTAGCAATCCTGTTCCCGAAATATGGACAAGATGACTCTCAGTACCAAGAGCCCGGCCAAATGGCTGCAAAAGCAACAACTCTAGAAAACGAGTGATGGCATACGCTCCTTGCAAGAGCAAATGCCAAAAATATTCCTTTTCCACTGTAGGTCACCCGTCATTCTTACTTATTTCATCACCTCTTGGCTATTTTATTTATTTCTCACCAAACCACATGACCATGGTTTTCTCTTTCCGCACTTCAAAGGACGCCACCATTGAGCAGACACCTGATGCACAGGCAGAAGAGGAAAGGTGCTTCACAGAGTGGGATCATCAAAAAGAGTGTTAAAAATACATCTGGAAAGTTTTTTTTTAGCTGGACCAGATTGTTAGACCTGGGGAGGAACATTGCCTAGACAGTTCTTGTACAGCATCTTCTGGGAGGTGAAGAAGAACAATTTCAACGACACATACACTTAGAAATTCTGCAGAACTGCACAGGAAAAGTCACAACTCTTTCCTGGAGTTCAGAGACTCCTGGGGTTACACGCACAGATGAAGAGCCTGTGGCTGTTACCTAATGAGACACCTCACCTCCTCTGAGAACGTCTGAAGCTGGTCTTTCGAATAGACGTACTGCCAAATACGCTCCATGTCATTCCAGTCCTTCACTATGCCATGTTCCATGGGGTATCGGATTGAGAGGAGACCTCTGTGCTCCTGACCAAACAGAAATATCAACACAGCATAGTCGTCAGAGACACTCAACCAATCTCATTCCTGAATGTTACAAATATAATTTCATTTCTGGCAGACTCACACATTTCCAATTCCATGACGTGCTTGTAGTGCACAGGACAAAGTCCGAACTTTAATCACAAACCTTTCCCAGAGAAGTATTTGCAGAGGTTAAACAAGGCCTTTTTATACTGAGTAGGAAGGCCTCGTGTTTGTAGAGCACATTCCATCCCAACAGTTTTCAAGCATTACACAGACACCCATCAAATGGTATCTTTGTTCTACAGCTTAGCTGTAACAATGTTGTTGGCGAATGTAGTTCAGGGGATTCATGGGAAATATGGGATACACAATTGTGCTGAGAAGAACAGGACTGTGGAAAGCAGCTTCTCACCCAGATCAGGAGAGAAAAGGCAACCAAGTTCCAATTCTGAAGGCCCTAGTTGAGAAGACGGGGATCTAACCTACACAGACTGTGAAGTAGCTGAGAGAGAGAAGCAGATTTACTTGAGAAAATAAAAATGAGGGAAATGAGAGAAAAGGTCCCTGATCAACAGCTTGGGATGGGAATTTTACAGAGCTTCTTGCTGCAGCTTGAACACACGTAAAAATGAGATCTATTCTGCTGTTCATATCTATAACAATGTCAAAGAACAACATCCCCTTTACGTGCAACTGCTACAGCTCTTTACTTAGAGCAACATAGTGAGATAATATGATACACACAGGAAACAGGTTTCTTACCTCTGCTTTTGGACCAATGAAAATGTCCCCTTCTAAAGCACCAGCCATAACACGAACATGTTTTGGTCTGCCCACACTGGAAGAGAGACAAGAGTATTAATACTCCTTGATGGAGAGGTTGGATGCACCCAAAGATACAGAGAGATCCAGGTTTGCTCTGCAGGAATTAACCCCTGAATCAGCAGGTCCAGCCCAGTGTAGCCACAATTGCCCTGATGATTCAGGCTTTACTTGTTCCAGCTGTGTCTGGAGTGAACTCGGGTAAACTGGGCAAAGGCCTGAGCTGGTAGATCCCCGTGGTGTTTGACTTCAGATGGACTTCTCAGATTAGACATTTATAGCACCATACTCCACCTTACCAATAAGCCTGCATTGCTCACAACACAAATACACTCAAGAAACACCCTACTGAACTAAAAGCCAGTGTCTACTCAGAGTTCCTGATCCACCAATCCTTCTTCCAGTAAAATTCCCAGAAAACTTTCACAGAGTTTGGAAGGGATCAAGACACTGGACCACACATTGAAGAACCACAGAGGGCTTCATACCTCCCACCTCAAAACCAACTTTGTTTTGCCTTTTTTTCTTGTCCATCTAAAGTCTCAAGGCTAAAGGATCCTAAAGCTCTGGTGAGGTTCGGAGCCTGATAAAACATGATGCATAATTTTTCATAATTTCTTTTCTTCTGAAAATTTCAATGCACTTAATGATCTATTCTCCCTGACACCTCTATGTAGCAGGAAGAACCAGTTTACCTCATTTCTCCAGTTACAACCATGGGACCATTCTTTCCCACTAAGTGTCAAAGAACTGGCACACAGCATTACCAACAACTCACCAAGGCCAGTGGGGTACTTACTAGTTTGGAAAGCAGTATTTTGGTATCTGATCACCTGCAAAGCCTGCTTTAATCACACCCGAGCCCTGTGGGAAGAACAGATAATGTTGGAGCTTACTGTCCATTTAGTCATCGTCACAAGTTTTAAAAGAGTAGCAAAATACATCAGAATTGCCAGACCCTCTCCCTTTTACCAGGTATTAAGCTTCCTGTTGACCTCCAAGCCAAGCTGGGGATGGGAAAGTGCCAATTTGTCAGCTTGGCCACTAGAGGGGAGCAACCAGCCCTGCCATCACCATCAGCAAGACCACCCAAGGGTGCCGGATACTGCTCTGTGCCCACCAAAGGGCTGCTCCCAATACACAAACATTTTATTACCTTCTGCTGCTACTTACAGGGAGTGCTAGGGACCCAGGGAGCCCACCAGCTCTGCAGTCCTGACTCCTTAAATGCCCTCTGAGAAGCAAAGTTTATTTCATTAAGTCTAGCAGCAGCTACATGGCTCCAGGGGCTACTACTAAGAAGGGGAAGGCAAAGGTTACAGGTTTCTCAGAAGTGAATTTGGAGAGGATGGAGAGAAGGTGGATAAAGTCAGAGAAGGGAGTGGGAAAGGGCTGTGTGAAACAGGTTGGAGTTGAGACTAAGCAAATTCAGGTGGTGGGTGAGCCAGGTAAAGCAGGTCAGGGAAATCTTATCAAACAAGGATTCTAGAAACTAGACCTGAATGGGGTCTGGAAGCAGCAAAGGTCCCAGTCAGGCTGTGCGAGGAAGGGCTGGAGGCAGGAAAGGCAGCTGACAGGATATGGCTGTTTGTTCAAAAGGGAGCAGGAAGGAGAGACTGGGAGGCAAACTGTGCAGCAGGGCAGGGAGACTGGAGTTCCTGGGACTTCCAAAGCAGCGTAAGCCCCAAACGCAGAGTGGGTAAAACCAGCACGAGAAACCAGCTAAGTGTGGAGCTCCTTCCCCCACAGCTTCCACACCTGTCTGGATCATCCCAAGGCACCCATGGAAGCCAGTAAGCAACATGAATCTGTGCAGACTCCTTCCCCTCCGCTTCCTCGCCTTGTACAGACAAATAACACCTTGAAACCACGAGCAGCGCACAGGAACCCGCAAGTTTCACTAAGGAGTGGATGTTCATGAGACCTGCTCATTCGGGCCATTTCACTGATCACCCCCAACTACCATGGCACCGAGCCCTTGGGCAGGAAGGGGAACAGTTCATCTTTGTCCTCTACTCGGAGCAGAACGTGTGAGTTTGCACTGAAGGCAGCGACTAAAGAGGTGCTCGTTCCCTCTCGATGATTCAGCAGCAGGACTGCTCTGGTTACAGCACCAGAAAGACGTTTTGGCTGCTCCTGCACGGCTCTCCCCTCCACGTCGCCTCCGTGCCGGTCGGCATCCCTGCTTTCACCCGCAGCAGGAACGACCTGCTCCGAGCCCTGCCAGAGGGCGAGAGCTGCCAGAGCTTGTCTGCAGGTATGAGATGGAAATAGGCTGAAATCCTGTCCCCAAGAACTGGCTGTGGCCACGTGGGCTCCGAGGGCACCCCCGGGCTGGCACTGGGCAGGGCTGTTCCCTCAGGGCCAGGAGGGCTCAATTTGGCTCCAGCTTCCTCTCCCAAGGCCTGCGCCAGCAAGCGCAGATGTGACAAAGCAGCCTACAAAGCGTTGAGACATCCTTTTGGACAAGCTGTCTTTTGGCTATTCACCTCCAAGCAGAGGCTCAAGAAAACAAAAATACTGCTCTGAGTTTCCTTACCACTGTGTGTAAACAATCCTTATACCTGAGGAAGAGGAACAAAATAAAAAATTAAATCACCCTTCCCTAGGCCTAGCAGCAAAGCACTGAACTGAGCGCAGCGACGCAGCCCATCAAAATATTGTGCTTATTCCATAGCTCACTCCAGAGGATGACTGATCTTGCTGCCAGCGCTGCCTGCTGCTGGGAAGCGGTTTCAGGAAAACAAGGATGCTCCTATTTTAACAGGGCAACCAAAACCAACTTGTGACAGGCCAAAAGTGTCCTGGTGAGGTTTCTGGCAAGTTAAGTATTCTTGAATTTACATACTGAAGTTCAAAGCTACCCGAATGTGTCCGGAGTTCAGAACTCTTAGTGGAGCTAAAGGGGAATGGCTTCTTTTGAATAGGCCAGTAGGACAGAACTCAAACACAGCGGCGCTTCCAAGTGCCTGGGAATAACCTGGCACAGCTGTTGCTATCTCCGCACTACAAAGACCTGATGGAGTTTTCTGACCTATTCAGTTTTGCCTGAAAACATTTTACTACTTTGAAGATGTATGTGTACTGAGTAAAGCTATTTATTATTGCCCAGTGTGAGATTCCTATACAATGAGAAGAAAAGGTTTAAGTGTTGAAATGACCCTGGCTGACTGAGAAAGATTAAAATAAAGATCTATTTTTATTTTTTATTTTGTTTCAAGTAACCAAATACCATGCATCCTCCCTTTGGCTGGAAGCTCTGTTTTATCAAAACTTAAAAGAATCTCCAAATTAACATCCTTCCATCAGAATGCATCCTGGTTGGGCTTTCATCCTGTGGGATTTTTGTTGTTGTTTTTGCATCTGAACAACAGAATAAAAGGAGAGAGGAATTACACATCAAAGTTTAAGGAGAAGGGAGATAATCTCATGGAAAATTCTCAGGAGCATCTTAAAGTACTTGAACTCGCTCCTCCCGCTAGTTCTGTTGCTGACTCAGTTATTAATTCACTCATCTTGATGAGTTTAGGACACAAATTTAAATGGAAATCACTGATATCTAAAAGTCTGCTGCATAGCACTTCCAAGGGGGCAAATACATTTCATATTCTTATAACACTATTTTACTAGATGCTCACTTCATAAGAACAAAAGCAAATGAAAGACAACAGTCTGTAGTGGCAGCTCAGCTGTTTAAAATGATACCACTTAGATGACCAAGCCAAATTTTATCCTGTTTCATGTAAATGGACACGACTCCATAGAGATGAAGGAATCTGCACCTGCCTGAACCACTGTCCCTTAACATGTGCCTTAAACTCATCAGGGCTCTTGGGCCAGTTGTTTTAGCGAGAGTGTTTTAGATGGAAACACAAGTCTTTAAAAGAAATGACTTACTAAAAAGGGAAGAATACTAAGGATGCATAGCAGGAAAGCTCCAAGTTCTTCCCGTACATTTCAAAGCTCTTCCTATTGGAAATACGAAGCTGAGCATGCTTGCTGGCATGAAAAAGTCTGATTCTGCTTTTAGCCACATTCCTTAACGTCCCTTTGGAATACACAGGGACACCGGAGCAGGGCCGGGGCTGAGCAGTTGGCTTGTTTACAAGCACAGTCCTCGTTTCCCCCTTCCCACTCTCCCATACACACACAAGACGGGATCAGCCTTGAAGAGCTGCTCTCCGAGGAAAAGCACCCGTGCGGCAGCAGCAGTAGCAGCACTTTCTCCGTGCAGCTTCCACTTCCCGTCTCGCCTCAGCTCGTGAGAGTACCAAAAATGCAACGTCACCGCGAGGCGCCGCGGCCGAGAGCCTGCCAGCAGCGGAGACACACAGACCCACGGCAACCGCGTCCCTCGCGCGCGCGTGGGAGGAGGGAAGTCATTCAGCAGAGAGGCAAGAAGAATTAGCAGGTTATACAAGACCAGCTGATAAAAATGAGAAGAGAATCAGACTAAAGCGCAGGCACACGAGCCCTTCTTCGGGGCGGATGCAGGGGCAGGAATCATAGCACAAAGCAGCGCAGACTGCGATTACACACGGGCTGTTGTTACATGGCTTCTTGCAACAAACCCACGCGCACAAGAACGTTATGCCTGCAGAGCACTCACACCAGCTAAGCTACTCACTCAGCACGACATTAGGGTGGATATTAGCCCACCCCTTTCCAAGGGCATCAGCCTAACCCATTCTTTCATCTCCAGTAAAGGAGAGGCCATATTTTTCTCCTTCTATTCTACTGCTTAATCTTTTCCACCATTAGACAATTTTCTTTGATGTCTATGCTGAATCTGTCTGCTGCAATAACAAAGACAGAAAATCCAGATGTATCAGAGAGCTCGAGTTGTGGAGAGGCAATGGGGATCAACAACGAAGAGAGATCAAGAGAATAATCAGGCTTGATCCTAGAAGTCCTACATTCACTTGGCACTTGAAAAAAACATGGCTCAAGGGTGGCTTGTCCCCAAGTCACACGGCAAAGGAGTAAATAAGGATGGGGAAAGCACAGAGCACAAGCGCCGACCCTCCGAGCCGATGACTGCAGGCAGCAGTGGCCAGGAGGGAGGAGCGAGACCGGGTGACTCAGACCCCAGAGGAGGCGGCGGCTCCTCCGGGCTGCTCCAGGCCTCCCGCTCCCCCGGCGCTGCCTCCATCCTCCTCCTCCTCCTCTCGGCGGCGCCGCGGTGTCCGCGCACAGACAGCCC
>NW_010578557.1:185147-198326 GCF_000705375.1 Tinamus guttatus | reverse complement strand
CAGTAATTTATATATATATATATATATATATATCTCTTTTCAATAGGACTTGAAGGTAAAAGCTTTTTTGAACTCTGTAGCCACTCCAGCTGTGAGATCAAGGTGGGAGTGGTTGATTTTATTTATTTATTTTTTTAAAAAACACCCTTTTTGTTGCTGGAATAATGACACTAACAAAACGAATGTTTGAAGAGATGCATCTGAATGCTCTTATTCAGGCCTAATCCCCTTTTTTTTTTCCTCAGTGCAGACTCAGCAGTGGGAAAAGGCCTTGCTGACTAACACAGTGCGAGGAGAGCCTCTTCGTTCCCTGACGGGGCAGTGGCAGCCAATTCCAGGTTTTATCTGCAAATACAGCCTGCCAGTGTATCCCTCTGTGGAACAGCCAAGCCTACGGGTACTCGCTGAGCTGGCCGGTGCCTCCACTGCCACCTCGAGCCCCAGTCATTGGAGGCCGCAGTGACACCAGGCTGACAAAAGGAAGCTGTAAATCTTTGGTGGTCTCCCTTTCACACGGCGTTCCTGTCCCTGGACAAAGGGGTGGCGGCTGCTTCCTGGCGCCTCTGCCTCCAGGGACAGCGAACAGGGAAGGGATTGTCTTGCGGGAGGCGGTTTTCCGAGGAGGAGCTGACAAAGCTGCTGGGGTGGACGGCTCCCACCTGACAAAGAGAGCCGAGGTTTAGTGAAAGATCCCCTCGGAGCCCTCGAGAACAAAAAGGGAAGAAAGAAACCCACGGCTCCCCCCCTCAATTACCCCTAAGCGAACACAAAACAAGAAACCCGAGCACCAACCCGCCTGTTTTTGCAGGGGGTAAACGGTGGGAGGAGGTGGAGGGGGACGCTGCTCCTCTTGGGGACCTCTCTGAGCACCGAGGGCAGGACGGGCGCACAGATGGCTCTTTGTTTTGTCTCCCTCCGTTCTCGCCCTGCCGAAGCCAGGGGCGATTGTTTTGAAATCCCTCTTGGCTAAGGGAACTATTTGCTTTGTGGGCTGTGGCTCATCCCAGAAGATGCAAGCTGGAAACCTGTTTAACACCAGTTGGTTTTGAAGGGTCTGGGCTCTCTCCGGGGTACTCAGGGCAATTGGGCTGTGAAGGAGCAACGGGAAGAGCTCGTGCTGGGGAAATGTGCCAGGTGGGAGCACAAGGATGCACACGGAGGTGCTGAAGCAGAGCACTGCCCTGCTGAGGGGACTGCCACACACCCGAGAATGTGGCATAAACCTGGCACATACCTTGCCTGCAAAGACAACTGATGTGCTCTGTAGATTTTTTACGGTCCTCTTTTGTGTGTGTTTGACCAAAAGCTACACTATTACAGAGAACTCCTCTGCTATTTCTCTCCTGTTATTCTTCATCCTGCTTTATTTGCCCTGGTAGAGCGCCTTCCCCCTCCTCCCCTGGGAATTGTTGTGGCCTTTCTGGAGCAGGGGCCTTTTTTGGCATAGTCGACAAAAATAACCCATAAATGCGGCTGTTGTTATGAATAAGGCTCAACAGGGGATTTTTTTACCAGTAGAGCTGCAGCAATATAATTATACTGGTAGACTAGTTGCAATAAATTTCCCCATGAAGACAAATCCTGAGTTGACATTTCCTAGCTAAGTTGAATCCATATGTATAACTTTATTACCCAAAAATAATACGTCTCTGGGCCCTGGCTTCTTTTTTACCCAGAAGAGTAACTTCTTTGCTTTGAGAAAGCTTTGAGAAAGCAAAGAAGTCGGTGTTTGCTGATGTACGGGGAGCTCCGGCAGCAGGGCGCTCGCGGCGAGTTGTGCGCTCACGTCTCTGGTTCACGGGCTTGGTCGTTCCTCCTTCGGTGATCGTGAGGCTGAGAGGACCGTGCTGGTGCTTAGCTGCATTAGAAAGAGAGAGGTACTGAAACGTGCTCTAAGTCGACATCTCACTGCTCCTCTGAGAGGAACCGGCCCATGTTGTGGTCTCCCTGTGTGTAGCAGAAGTGGCTTGGCCAAGAGACCAAGCTTTTCTGACTTTATTAAAACCTGTAGGGGTAATTCTGGAGCCACTGAAATGGGAGAAACCCATGTTGTGGTCTCCCTGTGTGTAGCTGAAGTGGCTTGGCCAAGAGACAAAGCTTTTCTGACTTTATTAAAACCTATAGGGCTAATCCTGGAGCCACTGAAATGGGAGAAGGAAGTGATGGTTTCATTCCTCCTTTGTTTGATTTCAAGAGGCTTGAGCTTTTTGTACTTTTTTTTTAATCTTCCCATAGGGTGGAGGGCAGGTAACCTTCACAGGCCAGGTGTTTATTTCCAGCAATCAGAAAATCACCCTGTGATTCCTGCCTCTGAAAGCTTCTAACCCTTCAAAGGATAGATAAACTTCTCCTGAAAAGTAATCACCTAAAGGCAGATAAAAATGAAGTTGACTTTTCCATGCAGCTGTTTTGTGTTGCCCACTGGGAGTCTTTCAGCAGTGATCTAAGGGTTTCTTTTCCCTTGCTAGGCTTATGGCTTGGACTTCAAGGGCTTTTCCTTCCCTGCCTAATAGGTTAAGATTTCTTGTGGAGCTCCTGAGTGTGTTTTTGAGTGTACCCTTTGTAATGAAGTGAGACCTGCTAGTGGCTCAGCAGGTAAGGAAGTGTTCCCTTGATTTCCACAGCTAATGAAGTAAAAGATCAGGGATTAATGTCCAGATCATGTAGGTATCAATACGTGGGTGCGCAAACTCCTGTTGAAATCTGTTGGAGTTTGGGCTCCTAAATAACTTTTGTGTCTCAAGCTTGTTTATGGCACAGCACTGCTGAGAGCATAATTGCATCAGAGTCCCAAACATGTTTTCCTGTGTGGTATATTTTACTTATGTTCTTTAGCTAGCAGGTAAGTAGTAGAAAATACCACTGTTGATGCACTATATAGCCTGTTGGAACCCTGATCCTCACCTGAGTGTAGCTTCTTGCTTTGGGTTTTTCTCTCATTCTTCTTGCCCTCCCATACTGAGTTTTAAAGCCACTTCTGTGGCTGGGTTCCTCCTAGCAGCTGCAGAACTTGGCACAACGTGAGCTAGGAAGGAGGCAGCAGACACTGCCGGGAAAGTCAGTGCTCCTTCTGCATGCTTCCATGTTACTGAACATGGTAGCGTGGTCCTTCTCCATCAGGCAGGCCCTTCGCTTCGCCTCTCTCATGCAGTGGTTTGGTGAGATTGCTGCCAAGCCCTTTACGCTTTCCAGGTGAAGTGGGATTCCTTGTAGTTTATGCAAAGATCACAGTATCACAACTGGGGATGCAGTCCTGGGGTGAAATGGGATCCACATGGATGGGAAAAGCTGTCTTTCCTGGTGTAGTTATTGCAGGCTGTGCTGCACGATCACCTGCAGCTCAGATTAAGTGAAAGACTTGCAGAAATAAGTATAAATAGCTCTCAAATGTAGCGTGAATAGTTTAAACAATTAATAAACTACAAGAGCTTCCTTTTTGGTGGTTCCCCCATCCCTTTATCCTCTCACTGCAAGTGTGCACCAGTGTGCATCCTTACTCTAGTCCTAGCGATTCTTTCCAGGTCTTTATAGTGATGTGAAAATGATGCAACCCTTCACTGCAGCCTCCCCAGGCTGTTGCAGTGTGGCTGATTGTGCTTTGCCAAGTGCTCTCAGAGGAAGGACCTTGCTCGGGCTGATAACTGTGTTTGCCACGTGCTGGCAGGAGCTATTTGAGAGCCTGCTCCAGGGGACACCTCAGCTGGAGCATCCGGGTTGGGGGTGGCTTCTGCTGGCTGTCGTGAGGACATGTTTTTGCAAGGTAAGGGGTGACACACGTCATGCAGTCTCCTGTTTCATATTTTGGTGTTTTAGTCATATCCCCTCTTCGGTATTTGTCCATGCTGTGCAGAATGTGGAATTAATTTTCCAGTTTTTCTGACGCATTTATAGCATGAGCAAAGAAGCATTTCCTATGTGATAAGTTCTTTCATGGAATGGACAGATGAGCCTCAAATGAAACAACCTGTGAATTGCCTTGATTTCCAGCCCAGCACATTGAAGTGACCTGAAAATGATGGTGAATAGTGATTTACTGTAATGTTCTGGGCTGGATACAGCAAGGTTCAGGACCTGTTTTGTTATGGGAGTGAGCAGGAACCTGAGTTCAGGAAAAACTTGTGTAAAATGGGTTTGCTGATATGTTCACGAATTATCTGCTGTGGGTCTTGTCAGTTCTGTTTTCGACACAGTGCCTGTGTTGGCAACTAGGATGGCACTAAAAGTTTACATATGATGCTTCCTGGGTTTCCTTCACTTGGAAGAGACATCTCAAAGTCTCCAGATCAGGGTCAATTTCCACAGTCTCGCAGGATCCTTTTCCAATATTAGGTTTAGGGAAAAAAAATGTTTCATGTGATGTATCAACATTCTATATTCAGGCTAACTGTTTTAACACAACAAAAACATAACAGGCTAAATAGTAGCTCAGTGAGGTAAAGTTCTATTCTCTTGTTGTCTATCAGCAAAATATTCATAAATTTTACTCTGACCTCCTGAAGTGCATCCTATGGAGCAGTTAAGAATACTAAGAACCTTGCCTCCAGAGCGCTGTGGAACAAGTACCTCTGCATGTGTTTGGTTTCAGATGTTGGAATAAATCTCTAAAACAATTTAAGTGCCTCTTTTTCTAAAGGTTTTCCATTTGTCTGATTGCAAACACATTTCATATGACATACTGCAAGAGAAATCTTTAAGCAAGTTGTAAGCATAGCCATAGATGGATGACTAAAACATTGTTTGTCACTTGCTTCTGACACCAATTTCACATTAACAGAAATTTTTGAGCGTGTATTTTTGCACTTTTGTTTTTGCTATTTATATGTGAAACTTCCCCTTAATTCAAGATACAAACAGCTCCAGTAAAGCTTCCTTTCTGAGCTCAGGTTCAGGGTTGTGAGAGCCCATGGAATTTCCTGCCGAGGGTTCTGATGTGAGAACCATCTGATGTCCAGATAACCCTCATGTGGTTTTGTCAGATGTTTCCAAGTGTTTTTCTTTAAAATTGATGTTTTGGTCAATACCAGGAGGCAATCTGTGAGAACACATGAGTAAGCAGGTGCTTTTTGACTGCAATAACTTTTCTGTTTTCTTCCTAAGCTTTTCAGGGATGTTCTTCCTGTGAAGAATTTTCGTGAAAATAGGCACATCTTGGCATGTCACCACAGTTCTCAAAGGAGACTTTTGTACTGAGAGCTGCATTCAGGCAACCTTTCCCTGGTAGGCAAGATGCTGGAAGGACTGGTGTGTAGGTGGTGGTGGTGAAGGGGGTTTGTTCTTGTTCTTCTGGAATGTGACTGGCCTGTATTAGTAAGAGTGTTTAGTGCCTCTCTGGAACATGTCTACAGAAGTCTGGCTCTGTAAAAACTTGTTTTTTTGAGCTAATCAGCTCTTATCCAATGTTCTTCCCAGGAGCTGGAGACCCAAAGATGTTGAACTTGGTGGCTGCAGCAAACTACTAGAGGCTTTTTGTCGGTTTTGGATAAGAGAGCATCCTGTTACTTGTTTCTAGCCAGCTGTGAGTGGTTGAAAGGGAAGTGACATTGATTTTCCCTCCCTCTGTGAGGACCTATGATGCCCGACAAGGCAGCATCACTCATCTAAGTGCTAAGTGTAAAAGCTGGTGCCTTTTTTTTTTTTTTTTTTTTTTTTTTTAACATCCATCCTCTGTTACCAATATTAAACAGCATCGTCGCTAGCTAGAAGAAACTCTCTCTGAAGATTTTAACTATGTAATCTTAAAACATCACTAAAACTAGAGCCCTGAAATACTTTGGTCTTGACAAGCAGAACTGCAAATCCTGCTTGTCAACTTTGGTGGACGATAACCAATGTCTTCAACTTCTAAAATGTCCTGACAAGTTGTACTTACAGCCATGGATTAATTATTCCTGGTATGTTTTTTTTTTTTTTAAACAGAATTGAGGCTGCTTTATGATGGAGCTCATGGTACATCGTGCTGGTGTCAGTTAGCCGTGCAGGGATGCTGTATTTTTGATGGCCTTCAAAACAATATTGCAATGGCTCGAAACAGCAGGAAGACTTTCTTCCTGTAGAAGATGCAGGAAAGTGCAACTAGAGAGGATGCAAAGGGCTTAAGTGGCTTCCCAAAAGCAGTAGTAACAGAGCTGCAATCTCAAGGTGGGACAAGTCAGTCCAGTAGACGCTTAGGCTGCTCTTCTCAGGAAAGACACATTTCATCATGTAGTAGCTGTTGTACAGCTCGGAGCTGTGACTACTGTGAGTCAAGTTCTAACTATTCTAAAAGGGCTTCTCTGCTCGTTGTCTGGCTGAAGAAAAGGTAGCAAAGCGCTCCCTGTATAAAATCCCGTTTTCAGGGATTGGTGCACCAAATATATTTATGTACACATACTCTTAAGCTCTTGAAACCAAACACCTAACACACTCTGCTCGTAGTCCAGCTCTGTAATGTTTGGAAGTAGCATTTCAGAAATGCTGCCTTCTTGAATGAAATGAAGCAGAGCTGTCTTGCAAAAAGGAGAATGGAAATGCTTTTCAAACTGAGAAGGCTATGGGTTTTCGAAGCTGCTTTTAAAGCAGAGGGCCAATTTGGCTTTTGAGCCTCTTAAGCTGGGTTATTTGCTGTGAAAATGCCCCGGGAACGCTGCTGCCGAGGGGAGCAGCTCTTCAGTTCTCCGTGTGTGGCTTCAGGAGAGGCCTGGCGGAGAGCGGGGTGGTGGGGGGCTCGAGGAAGCTGCCGGTGCTGCTCTGTAAATAGAGAGGCCTCTCTCTCTTTGGATTCCTTTGCTGGAACTAAATATCAGCGAAACCTCGTTAAAGGACCATGCCAGACTTGTGCAGCGCTGCGGTGTGGTCTGCGCTGCTGGGCTGCTTTGCTGAAGCCATCAAGAGAATGCTAAAGCAGAGAATGGCATGTGCAATGCACGACCTTGGCTTTCAAGAGGTTTATTTTTGTTCATGTGACAAAATAAGGTTTTAATATTAAATATAGGGTTGGATTTGACTTGGCAGATAGCAGAGCCTCCCATTACTGCTGTAGTCATAATATAAAGCTGCATGATGTGTGCCAGCGGGCATGGAGCAAGCCAAGAACTTCCCTGCTGCTGTTTGCTTTGTGAAACCTTAGCTGCCTGCTTTGGACCTGGAATAGTGCAAAGGTGATGCACCTTCCTGCTGCTGCGGGGACCAAGCAACGACAGGTATAATACAGCCCTTGGTCTTTCTTATTAGCAAGTATCTTCAGAATACAGATATATATATATATATTTCCTTTTAAACATGTTTTTTCTCCTGCGTTATGTGTGTGTGTGGGGGGCGGAATTCAAAAGTGTAGAGTTCAGCAGAAACAAGACATAAATTAAACTATGTGAAATATTCGGCTCTCTTAGAGAAATTTAATGCTGTGTTGAAGCTCACAGCTTGTGAACCTGGGGCCACACGTAGCTGCAGGTCTCTCTCTGAGGTTTTCCTGTCGCCCATGCTCCATCTCCCCTGTTGGCCAGTTTGGCACTGCGGCTCTATAAATCTGAGCAGCTTCCAGACTGTTGTCCTGTAGCTATTTGCTGTATAAAGGACACGTAAAGGGGGCTTCACATGCTGAGATGGTGACCTGAGGTCCAAAGCCTCTGCGTTTCTGAGAAACCAAGTGCCTGAGGCACATGGTCAGATTGTAGATTTAACTTCTGAAGCCCAAGTCTGCCTTCACCCTCACTACAGCCCCAACCTAAACAAGTGGAAACCCCGCTCGGGGACTGCTCTTGTTGGAGGGACCAACCATGCAAGGCTGGAGTGTGTCCTGCCGCTCGCAGCGTGCCCATCCTGGGGACGGGGACATCCCCATGGATGACAAGTGCCAGGATGAAGCAGCTGCTGTCTGGTTTTCATTGAGACCTTTTAGGATAGCTGCTGAAGCCGTATTAGACAGGCTTTAGGATACAAATGTAAGGACTTTAGGGGGAAGAACAAAAGCTTTGGCAAAAAAAAGGTAGCTGAGTAGGATTATTTTTCCTCGTCGCATTTTGAGACTAAAACTCTCACAGAAAGGAGCAACAAATATTTATATCTGTTAAATTGTACTTTAACATTACAAGGTCTTAAAAGTTGCAGGTATCACCGTTACTTTAAAATAAATTACTGATCTCGAATTAGGCAGGCTCAGATCAGTAATTTGCCTTATGGATCTTTGAAGAGAGGTGTAGTACAGGTGAAGCACATGTATTTCAGATTTCACTGTGGTCGAGCAGTGTCTTTTTAGTAGTCTGATCCTTAACTGTTCTAAAACCAACATTTTGACCCTTTTTTTAAAAAATAAATTTCCTACATGCAAATAAAGATTTTTCTAGGAATTTATTGTAAACTTGGGCTATTCAGAATGAAGTGCTGGATGCTCCTGCATTTTTAAGTGTTTTGAAGAATCGAAAGCTGCATCTACTTATATATATATATATATATTTTCATCCTCACCTTAGAAGAGAGATAACTTACAGGAAAAAAAGACGGGTAAAGGAGTAGTGTGTTTCCTAGGAATTCTCTGTTTTAGGGGCTTGCTAGATAGCCCTACCAAAAATAATCAAGCAGTAACATTGCACACCAGTTCCACTACTTAGTGACCACTGGTGTGTTGCTGGCCAGCAGTGGTCTCTTAAATTTCATCTTGGTTTAGATTTGGTGGATATTCACACTGCACTTCTGCTGTCACTGAGTTAACTTGCTCATGGATCAGTGCAGACCACATGTGCTGTGTTACACAGTTATTTCTGGATGCCAGGGCAATCTGTGGAGCTCTTTAAAAATAAATAATTCTCTAGCTGAGTGCATATCAAAAGTAAAAGCATGTTGTTTCAGAACTTGCCTCAGAAGGAGGTAATTCAATAGGGAGTCTTTTTGCTTTCCAAAAATTATAGCTCTGTAAAATCAGCTTGAAGGCTTTGGGTTAACTTTGATTCCTTTTAAAAGTGCCCATAAAGCACTTCAGCCCCCAATACCTGCCTTTTTTCCTGCAATCAATCCTTGGAAACTGCAAAATCTGAATCGTTCCTGTTTCTGCCTTTTATGAAATGCTTCTGTTTTTTCTTCGTGAAGTGAAATGTGAAAACATTGAAACGTATAACACTAAAGAGGTGCTAAATGTACAAAGCTCATGCTGGTATTTATGAGGCTACAGCCGTGGTGTGCGAAGCTTTTTGGCGTGTGCGGCTGCAGGGCGCTGCCTTCCCCGCGTCCAGGCTGCCCGCCCTGAGCCTTGGCGCTCTGGTTCATTGTATTTTGTTCTTAAACAAAGCAAGGGCCTACTAATTATTTGGCTTGTTGCTTAAAGGTACGTTTGTGCCCTAAAAAAAAAATTATGTTTGCTAGTTGGTATTATTGAGTATGTGGTATCCGTTCTGTTTATAGTAAACTCACTTCTATGGTACATTATCAACAAAGAATTTGCAAGTTGTATCAAGGGGAAAGAAAGGGATTTGCTTGTGTGTTTTTATACTAATAAACAAAAAAGAAATTAAGACTGTTTTATTTCCCTCTCACTGCCCATTTTAAATGACTGTAGCCTGTTTCAGTCCCTGCCCGAAGAAATAAGCTGTTCTATAGTTCAGTTCCTGTCTTTGAGTGGATTTTCCCCTACTTTTG
Organism: Tinamus guttatus; assembly: GCF_000705375.1. Next base: position 188,720 of record NW_010578557.1, on the reverse strand, counting down.
CTACATATAATTTTGACATATCCTTACATACTGCTTTTGTTAGGCTTTGTTTTGTCACAAGCCTGTCTTGAAACTTTTTTCCCCCCACTTAAAGAAGGCTAAATGGCATCAGGAAGCGGTTGCCTTAACGCTCAGGTTTGGTCTGGTTTAGCATTGCTGTTATGCTGGGCTGCTACGAAGCATTTCTGCTTTCCTGCCACAGAGGCCTACGCAGCGCTTGGAAGCGCTCGTTGCGCTGCAAGTGCTCCGCGTTTTCCAGCTCTCATCGCTTTGACTGCTCTGCTCTGTTGGGCTGCTTTTTGAGCTACTTTTAGGAGACGGCCAGTGTCAACCCTCTGTGCGTTATACAAATTGCGGAGGTCAGCGAGGTGTCTGCATCCAAGGCGTTTGCAAAGCTTCTCTGGAGGAATTTGCCACTGACTGGAGGAATTGCGGGAGACTGAAATCTGCAGGATGATAGTGCCTTGTGAAGGCTTCAGTGAGATGTCTTAAATCTTTTTTTTTTTTTAATGTCTGCCTTGTGGAATGGCACTGACAAGTGAGGGGTGTGATGACAGTAGCAGAAAAGAAGCTGATGCCCCAAACTGTTTTCCAAGTTTGTGAGCTTACAGATTTGTACGTGAGACCCCATGTTTCCATGGGTGAATTGTGGCATTATTAGCTCTTGGGGCCTCGGAGCAGGATCTTCTCATGTAGAAGTGTAAATTACAGGATTCTCTGGGTGCAGCTTTGCTAAAGCGAAAAGAAATCACAGAATTGGGGAATGGTTGGGGTTGGAAAGGACCTCTGGAGATCAGCTGCTCCAACCCTCCTAAAGAATAGAGCGCCGTAGCTTTTATTTACTTCTCTTTGTTATCCTTTGTTTCTGATTTAACTACTCTATGACAACAAACCACATAAATTGGCACTCATCAAATGAGCAAGCAGCTGTATATTCTGCCTGACCTGCAGTAGCTGCTATATCTGATGCTTTTTCATCGCCATCCTCCTAGATATGCCAAGAGTTGGGCAAACTGTAGACAGGCACCACAATGTTTGTGACACACATGGTAGCGACTGAAGGATTAATGAATTGTGTGGGAGGTTATTAACTTTGTCTGCATCCTCTGACCTTTCTTGTTGACAATTCACAAAACACTCAACTGTTTAACCCTGTTTCGTACTGTCCCGTCCTTAAAGCTGTGTCCTGCTTACAGGATGGAAAAAGGTTTGTTCTTGTACATTTTTTGGGTGTTCCCATTCAAAAAGATGTAATTAGGGCAGCTCGCAGTACAACACTTAAAAATTTGTTTTAAAAACAAATTCAGGCTGCTGGAAATTCCACTGCTCTCAGCAAAAACTATTGTGCATCCAAGACTGAGCTATTCTGTCTGAAAACAGTTATACTGGTTATCTTGGAAATGGTCTTGCATTAGCTAACCTGACATTGCTATGCCATTCAAACTCCGAAATAAACTCTGAAACTGAAATAAGAAAATTTCTAAACTGACCTTCCTATGACAAGACCACTTAGCCTTTTTTGATCATGCTCTTGAAGCCTGTTCTGGTTACGAGTAGTGTGTTGTGACTTGTCATTTTTCGTTTCCCCCAGGTTTACGGGAACAGACGGACCAAGTGGTTTCGGATTTGAATTGACGTTTCGGCTGAAGAGGGAAACGGGGGAGTCGGCACCACCCACGTGGCCGGCAGAGCTGATGCAAGGCTTGGCCAGATACGTCTTCCAGTCAGGTACCGCAGCCTTCAATTCGCCGCCTCGGTTTTTTGCTGCTTTCATCTGAAAGGCCCCATTTGTCCCCGGGTGCTATATGTGATTTGCATGAACATTCGGTCGCATCTTGAGAATTGTTTGTGTGAGAACAAATGTTAGCCAAAAGGAGTGGGCTCCTTCCGCCAGCCTGGCTTGCTACAAGACAGAGCTCAAGTGCTGTGAAGGTAACTCCCAATGCTGAGTTATTGACAAACTGAAGAGACCAGAACAGTTAGTGACTGAAGGAGGCCTGCCCAGGGGCTCTTTGTAGCTTTGCCACTCTGTTGGTATCATCCCTTCTGGGTAAGAGGGAGAAATGGGAGAGCAGAGTCCTTGGAAAGTCCCCAGCTCTTTGCACTACTCTTCCTTGGTTTTGTTCCTAGCAGCAGATTGAGCTCTGGTTTGTTTTGTGGGCATGTGAGGCTCTCTGGAATGGCTGAAAGGTGCCCTTCAGTGCCACTAAGTCTGAAAGAAAATAGTGGAAGAAAATTTTTAACCTAGTTTGAGGTCCTTTGCAGGTAAAGTACCTTTCCAAATCAATGGTTATGGAATTTCTAATATGTGGTACCTGCTCTGCTGGTTAATAAATTACTCAGTAACTTCTGAGTCTTGCTGGTTTTAAGTCAGTTGGCTGACTCCCAAATGGAAAGGTCCAAATAAAGACAGGATTGCTTTGGTAACTTTTGTCATCAATCACTGGGGCAGCAGCAACTCTCATGTGGGCGTTTCCTCTAAACAGTGGTGGAGACCAGTGCAAGCAGATTATTGTTTGTGTTCATTTTGGGAATATCTCTTGATGCAGTCTGAACTGCAATGGGCATCTCTTCTAACCTTTGCTGTGCAGCAACATCTCTGCCATCTGAATTTAGACTGTCTTGCTGTCTTGAAATTTTGCTTCCCTGAAGCATCTCTATCTACATGACTGGTAGTTTTTGCTGTTACTCAAGTCTCATCCTGCCTAGATTGTACTGTACAGTAATTCTTCAATACTGGCCACCCAGTGATAGATTTGTGTATTATTTTGTATGTACTGACTGCAGGATGTGAGGAAAGCATCTGATTTAATAGCTTCTGTCTTAAGTACAATGCAATGTATGATATTTTTGTTATAATGTATTACATACAAGGTTTCTTTTGGAGCTTTTCAAATGTCTAGCCTTGCATAGGCTCTTGTAACATTCTCTTTAACCACATTAAATTCAGTGCCTTCTATTACACATTAGGCAACCTATCTATTGCTGCAGCTTGTTGGTCTCACCCTTTCTATTGGAAAGAAGGAAGAGGCAGAGGGAAACGGGGTTTTGAAGGGTTCTTGAGGGAAGAACTTCCCAGTAACTAAGCTAGGCTGGCACTCAGGGCAGAGAACATCCCTATTCATAAAGCAGCCTGGGAACAACCCTTCTGCTAGATTAGGTGGTACTTTTTCCTTCACAGTATTAGCTGACTCTGTTTGCATGCAAGGGGTAGATTGTTCTACTGGAAGGTTTCTCAAGCTTCCTGCCACTAGCACAACCTCATCTTTCTGACCTTGAAGCAGACGGACTGGTTTTCAGCCTACATTGAAATGGGATTTTTGCCTACGCATGTCACAGTCCCTATGACATGAATTTCCAGGGGCCTTCAGTATTATCCTCTGCTTGTCCATGTTCATTTTGACTTTCGTGGCTTGTTTAAGGCATTGCTCAAATATGCTTTAATAGATTCTAGCCCCTGGGTGTTTAGTTCTCAATTTGTGTTATTAAAAAAAAAAAAGCCTCAGTGTGTGAATCATAAATTGACTTCTTTGAGTGTGAAATTAAATATAAGCCAACAATGTGCTCATCATG
>NW_010578557.1:172893-185098 GCF_000705375.1 Tinamus guttatus | reverse complement strand
TCCCTCCTCTGCTTGGCACTAGATGAGACCTTGCTTGAAGTGCTGTGTCCAGTTTTGGACCCCACACTTTTAAAGAGATGCTGAGAAACTGGAGAGCGTCCAGCGGAGGCTGCCAAGGTGGTTGGAGGCCTAGAGCATGTGCGAGGAGACGGGGTGGAGAGAGCAGGGCTGATTTAGGCTGTAAGGAGAAGCTAAACAAATCTATAGCTGTCCTGATTTAGTATTGCTGACAGTCCTTCAAAGAGGAGGCTGGGCAAGAGAGCCCCAAGGTCCTCTTAAACCAACTTCTCTGTGACTGTTTCCCATATTCCTGCCCTGCAGCTTGCAGCTGTGTGCTGTGACCAAGCATTACAAACTGTTCCTTCCCTTCTGTGATCAGAAACTGAATGGTGATGCAGTGGGTGATCCAAGGTGTAGTTTTGTTTTAGTACGAACTTTGCTATCACTTGTCTCTTGGATTTGCTTAGGCTAAATTCTTCTGGCCTTGTCATTGCTAGTCATAGACTGTGCGTTAATCCAGCCAAGATGAGGCATTCTGAAGCAAGGCTTGGCTTGGGGGTGGGCTCCATGGCACGTTTCTCCGTGGTTTCTCAGGGCAGGGCTAGCAGACCACAGCCAGGTGCAGTCATTTTCAGGGTAACTCCGTTGCTCTAGCAAGTCCCCAGTGCTCCTGCTATATCTGACATGGTCCAGCTTTGGGTAGCTTTGCTTGACTCCTGCTCCCAGCCTCCTCTCAGACCACAAAACCTTCAGGGCAATTCCCATGTTCTCCTTTGCATCCCTTCTGGGGATAGGGCAGTGTGATTTGTTCAGCAAAATGGGATTTTCCCTAGTCCAACATGATCATTTTACAAAGCTGAGATAGGTTTTTGCTGGCTCCTTCTCTTCTTGGTCTTTCACAGAGCTTCTCTTGGTAGATGCCAGCCCATTAAAACAACTGAGCACTTAAAGGGGGGGTTTCTCTTGAACCCATTCTGCACAGGGCAGTGTGTGGCACTATAGCAGTGTTTTACTTGATGGAATCTCTCTCTTTTACTCTAGTTATTCTCTGCTGTTTGGGACATTGTCAAATGGGAAAGTGATAAATGTACTTTTAGGACTGTAGTGTATGTACCTTACTCTTGTGCTACTGAGTTGTTTAAAACTCTGTTGAGTCTGTAATACTTCAAAATACCCTTTAAAACATTTGAATCAAGCCAACATGAGTAATGCTTATTAATCCACCCTGAACAAGAAGCAAGAGAAAAAATAAAACTGGCAGAGCATTTGTGGATAGGCTCCAAGCAGTTTGGCACGGCAAAGGATTATTTACTTTTAAAACTATGCTAAGAGCTAAATTCATATCTCTTAAATAATAAGCCAACTTCTTGGTTATCGTGGATGTGCTTTGTTGGGTCCAACTGAAGCAGCGGGAGAGTGAGATGCAGTTATGCCCCTGCTGTGTCTGAGCACTTTCAGATGGTGATGATTAAGTTGAAAATTCTTCTAATAGCTACTGCTGTCCTAAGTGTTGTTATTGTGTTTTGCAGTGGTAAAATAGCTCTTATTGCAGGTGATGTATTTTCATAACAAGCATTTTTAGGCAAATGAATGTTGTGTTTCTTTGTTTCCATCTCTCCTGCAGTGTGGCTGTAGTTTAGAAAAACAGCAGTCTTCTGCACTGAATTTCAGAGCTCTCAGAGCCCCGGCTTTCCTGTTCCCTGTAACAAACACTTGATGCTTTGTGCTTTTGATTAAATGGTGCTATTTCTCCTCCTTCAACAAAATGAAGTTTGCAATTCTCAAAGTTCTGCTTGTGGCTTTATCTGTTCTGAATTTTATCACTGTCTGACCATGACCACAAATTCCAGCTCTGTTATTTTTATTTTTTTAAAAAACTAAAAAAGAACCTTGAAAATGAAATTCAGTGACCTTAACTTGTCATGGTTCGTGGGTGCACTGGGAATATCTCATGGTAGAATAAACTTATACTTTAACTCAAACTAAGAGAAAGACATGCTCTTCCTATGGAAAGCATATTTAGGGATTGTTGCAATGGTTAACTCTTTAGAAACTGTGTTATTAGAATGCTTTAAATGTAGAAAGATTGTGGGTTGCATTTTCCTAGAAATGAAATTTGCATTTTTACTTGTTTCAACTCAGTTTAAGGGTCTGACTGACTTGCATAATGAGGCAATGTATTAATGTAGCATGGAAGTAAATGTGTCTGAGTTCTTGCCTCTTCCCTGCTTCTTGTCCTGAAAGAGAACAGATAGTGCTTTAGGTACCACTCTGGAGAATAGTCAGGAAAACCATGTTACGTTAGAGCGTAAAGGTAAAGGTAAGGAACGTGTCATGGCTGCTTTCTCCACAATGGAGTTGTAGTGGGGAACTAACTAGAGAAACTAAGGATCAGCATGGGTAAGGTAGATGTTTCCAAGCTGGCTGGGCCCGATGACATTTCCTCCAGCAGCCCCTGTGAGCCCCTCTGGTTACATCTGGGAACGTCTGGGCACAGGTGGAATTCCTGGAGGTTGGAAAATGGCCAGTACTGCTGTGCTTGATTTAAAAAGTAATAAAAAAAAATCAGGTTTGTAGTCATTTGGCCATACTTCAGTTCCTAAGAAACTTCTAGGAAAACCAAACCATCTAGTTGACATCAAGGGAATAATGGAGGTTTCAACATTGATCATGCCAAGAATAAATCAGAGCAAACTAATTTAATTCTGTGACAAAGTAACAGGCACTGTAGGAAGTGGTGAATATTGGTTACTTTGACACTAGTGAGACTTTTGACATTATCTCACATAACAGGTCCTTGAGCAAGCTAAAGAAATATGGTTTTAATAAAGCTAAGAGGGGTGCAGTACATGCTCGGATTTCTAGTCTGTGAGTACTTGTCAGTGTGTTGTTATCAACCGTGAGCGATGTGCGGAGTTGGGATTCCTCTGGAAGCTGTCCTAGGGCTGACGCAACGGACACTGACCGGCGAGATGAAATACAGAGTTTCCTAATGAAACTTCCAGACACAGCAGAGATGTGGGTTGTCTGCAAGCACTGTGGCAGGTAGGACTAGAGCTCAGAGCAGCCCTTGCTAATGGAGCAAATGCTCTGTAATAACCGTGTGTCATTCAGTAAGGTGCAACACATACAAGTTTCTGCGTTTATGCAGGAAAAATCTAATCCACAGTTACTAGCTGGGGAACAACTGGCAAAGGCAGGAGTCCTGAAAGGAAAAGACTGGGAGTTACTATTGATAGTGAACTATATGTAAACCAATGCTTACTTCTCTGAGAGAGAAAAAAGCAAGTGCATCCCAATGCATAAATGAAAGTGCTCTGTGTTAAAGGTGAAACAGTCCTTAAGCGTTCTGGCAATGCTTTGAAGGTTAAGAGGAGAGCACTGAGTCTAGTATGGGGCATGAAACTTCAAGTCAGGTTTATTCCAGTGGGAGAAGTCTTCAGGAGAGCAATAAGAATGACCCAAAGGTTTAGAAACTATGTCCCGTGGAGGAAAGCTTGAGGGATTATTTTTTGTTTAGTCTAGGGAAGAGAAGGTAGAAGGAAGATGAGAACAATCTTCAAATATGCAGAAGGTTGCTGTAAGGAATAAAAAGTATATATTTTTTTCTGCATGTCTGCTGGGTATATGAGAGGCCTTTTCCTACTCAAATTCTGTAAGGTAGGCTTATGTTTGTCATTCAAAAAACTTTTTGATGGTAAATATAGTGAAGCACTGGAGTAGTTTTGGATTTCCCAGTGCTGGAGACCTTTGAGAACAAGTTAAACTATTCTTAGATATTTGCCTGGAAGAGCCGATCTTCCTGTTTGGTGGGGGTGGAATAGGAACCTCTTGAGTTTCCTTTGTAACTTATCCTGTGATGTTATCTTCAAATCTTTTTGCTGGTTCCATGAATACATAAGTTACCTTTTTCTATAATTTTCTGGTTGCCAGTGTGCTGCAAGATGTGTAAATGTGAGTATTGAAATTTCAGCTAATTTAAGTTACATTTTAATATTTAAGCTTTAACAAGTCTACAGTAGGAGGTTATAGGAGAAGGTGGGTTTGTGTTGGGGGACTGAATTGTAAAAATCTATAAGCAAAGGAAGCAAGCACAGGAGGTACAGTTTCTGTGTAGTGCTTTAATGTACTTTTCACATGATTGCTTCAAGAGAAAATTGGAGGAGAAAGTTACTTATGTATAGCAGAGAACTTAGATTTTGGATAACCTTGATGATGTTATTCTTCAGCAAAACTTAATACACTTTTGTATCATACAGAACTAATTCCAGCAGATACATGATGAGTTATCCAAGCTGACAGCAGTGTGTCAACACAGTGATCAAAATAGCATTAGCTGAGATTCTGCCCACAAAACCCTTTTTTCCTGGTATGTCTGCCTCCTCTGCACTATGGTTGTGTTGTGGGGGGTTCCCCTTTCTCAAAAGGAGATAAGAAATGGTTTTGCTTATTCCCCTCTCTCTCCCTGAGCTTATGTAGGGAATGCTTTGTGAATTCCGAGTAGCTCTAGACAATAGATTAAAAAAAAAAAAATCCTGGGATCAGGAAGGGGCTGTTTGGCTCTGATGAGACATTACCCTGCTTGTAGGAATGGGCTCCATCCTGGTGTAGCGGAGAACTCTACTTCCATGCATGGGAGAATGTGGGTCTGTGGTTTGGACTGTGGTGGGTATGTGGGTATCGAGTAGAGGTCTGAAGGGTCGAGTGTGTGTGTGTGTGTGTGTGTTAAATACCACAACTTCTGGGAGAGGTGACAGCAGCTGCCGCCCTCATATAAAGAAGAGGTTTATGGGCAGATCAAGTAGTAAAATCTGTTTTCCTGTAGGTTTCCCCCAGGCTGAGCTTCCTGCAGGGATTATTCTCCCATGTCCAATAACATGGGAGCTGCTGTTCTCGGCTTTTCTCGCATAGCGCTAAGGGTCTCGCTCCTTTAGCTCCCTTAGTGAACCCCAGTGAAGTCTCCATGAGCGCCTCTCCCTCTCTGTCATGATTCACATGTGCTGGAGATGATGAAATGGAGCAAGACGAGGGGCGCTGGGATGAGGCGGGTCGCTGAGGTGGCGCATGGGGCCGTCAAGCCTCAGAACTCCTTGATGCCGATGCCTTCGCCTCACGGCTAGGCCTCACCCCAGGTCCTGCGGGCCTAGGAGGCCTTGGGGCCTCTCTCCTTGCCGATGTCTTGTCAAACACTCCTGACACAGGCACATTTCTCCTTGCAAGAAGGCGGGGAAACAAACAAACCAAAAAAAAAAAAAAAAACACCCTCCCTGCTTCCTTGAGTATAAATTAGCCTTGTCTGGCCCGTTTGTAAAATGGTGTTTATTCCTTCCTAGTGGGGTGACTAAAGTCAAATAGAATCTCCTAGTAATTCCTATATATTTTTCTCTTGACTGTGCCTTTATTTTTCTTTTTAATACCGGGCTGATTTAGTGTTCTGTTATGGTTGCTATGACTCTGTAGAAAAAAAAATATATTTTTTTCTATCATCTGTTTGTAATACTGACCAGTTTCCAGTGTAGAGCTGGCCCTGGCTCCTCTGCAGTATTCCAGGATTTTAGATTAAAAATGGGGGGATTAGCTGTGTGTTTAGCTCTACAAAGCAGAATAAATCAATATAAATTTCATTTCAGCAGAACCTGCTATGTAGTGAACTCTGCTGCACAAACATTGGAGCTATGGTGCGGCGAAGTTTGGTAAAATAAACTCCTGGCCCATCGTTTGCCTTAGGTGAATAGGATTCGACCAAGTGAGTGGCCTGCGTGCCTTGAGTCTGTAAAGGGGGTATGGAAAAATTAAGTCACTGGTTTCAATTTAACCCAAGTTTGTCACGGCCAAAAGCTCTCATCATCTGATAGTTATTCAGTGGTCCAGGAGAAATTGTTTGGGGTTTAGCCTAATTCCTCTGCAAACGTTTCCCATTTGAAGAAAAAAAAAAAGGAGGGGAGGGCAAGCTGATTGGGAGCAGCAGAGCAGATGAAGCCTGGTCCTTTCTGTGTTTGTCTCCTAGCCCCTCCATATCCTGTATCCCTGCAATAAATCCACCGCTCTGGTCTCCGAAGGCAGCCGTGTCACAGCGCCTCGCTCCCGGCTGGGAAGCACGTGGAGTTTGGCTGGTGCTGAGCTCGTGCTCGCTGACAAAACAGGCTGGTTCCCTGTGCACGGAGCGGGCGGCTGCTGTGTCCGGCTCAGCACAGGCTCCCAAGCTCCCTTTGGGGCTCTAACCTGGCACTGCTGTTTCACAGCGCTGGCTGCAGCCTTAGAAGTCACTGGTGGCAAAAGGCTGTTGCCAAGTGCATCAGTGACCGTGGCTGGAGCTTGCAGTAACATCCTGGTTGCAGATGCACCCAGCCCTTTTCCACCCTGTAGATGACAAGCAGAGCTTTATGCAGCACTACCAGTAGTCCAGAAAGGAGCATCTGTCTCCAGAGCTGTTGAGCAGCCAGACAATGCTGAAGAGACCTCAGGAAAAATAGTTATCTACAGAAAGGATCTCTGAGAGGAGGCATTTTGTATGGGGTATAAAAGCACATTCTCTTCAAATGCTGCCCCAGAGCTGCACACAGAAAATGCTGAAGTTGTAATCACATTTGTTCTTGTGATTGCTGTTAATCTTCAGGATACTCGAGGCTTGAAATGCATCCCCTGGCACTGTTTGCTTTGCCCTGCCTCGATCTGCCTCCCAGCCAGTCGAACACCCATGTTACAGATCCCTCCAGGTGGATGTGTCCTGCTCTATCAGCTCTGCTGGTGCTTGGGAGCTGTGTGGTTTCTGCCCATTAGCCAACACACAAGATGGGGCTGCTTGCAGTAAGGTTTGACTTACGCAGCTAAAACTCATCAGCTTGTGTCACGTTAGCCTCAGTCAAGGGCTGGGGGCAGTTGCTGTGGCCTAGCTAGGACAGTGTTTTTAAGCCACAATAACTTGATTGTGCACCTGAGATCTCTGAGGGGAAAAAGTTAGTGTTCTGCTCTTGCTTTACATGTTTTGCTCTGAGTGCACCCAATGCAAAGGCAGCTGAACACGTAACTGCTTTCCTGATAGAGCATCTCTCATGCAAGTCTCAAGAAGCCTTGACCTCAAATGTTTTTCTCTGATCTGTTTTGATTCTTCTGTGATCTGGCATTGGTCCAGCAGAGCTCATGCTATAGCTCTTTCCCCCCATCATTTCTGAGAGTCTCATGCTAATGCTTTTAACATTGCATGTGAGGCAGGTAAATACAACAAGCTCCATTTATGTAGCTGGGATTGAGGCACAAAGAAAGTCAAGAGACTTGCCCATCGTGGTAGGTCAGGCCATCGGCCGAGGCTTCTGGGGCTGTGAGTAGCCCCTGTCTGTGTGAGTCCTGCAGAGGTCAGAGATGCTCAGGTCTTGGTGGTAATCTAGCGGAGGGAATCACAGGACAGAAATATAGTGTGATTGCAGCCTGCTGTTGTTAACTCACCACACATATGGCACAGCCGTGCAATAGGCCTGTTCTCATTCTTCCTAGAAGCATAAAAGGAATTGTATATAACCTTAGATTATGGCTGATTGAATTAACTTGAGTTTTCTTTCTGTTCAGAACAGGCAGATGCTGCCCCTTTGCAAACCTGGAGGCAGCCAAGTGCCGCAATCCGTCCTGCCAAACGTCTTGGAGCAGTGTCATTTCTTAAATGACCAGTGGGAGAAAATGACAGCTCAGTTCAACTCTTGCCACTTTTGGCAGGTAGCATCTCCCTGTTCTCTGGAAATTGCTAGGATATTGTGCTGTACCAGGTAGCTGGAATCGCTTCTCTGCCAAACTTCTCCTACTTCTCCTTCAAACTTCAAACTTCTCCTGTCTGTGTGAGTCCTGCTGAGGTCAGAGATGCTCAGGTCTTGGTGGTAATCTAGCTGAGGGAATCACAGGACAGAAATATAGTGTGAATGCAGCCTGCAGAAAAGCCCTTTAGCTCTCTAGCCAGGTCTAAAAGGTACCTGCCCCTTTCTCAGAAGCCTGTGGGGAGGACTGTAACACCCACTGCCTTGTGACATTACCTGCTGCTTTGTCAGCTCCGGTGGTATGACATGAACCTGAACTAAGCATTGCACTTGGCAGCATGGGACAAAGCTGGACAGGAGCAAGGCTGGGAACCCCGGGATACCCTCACTCTCATGCAGCTTGTGGGAGGGATTAAAAAAAAAAAAAAAGCTTGTGATTTATGTTGGCAATCAACAAGCTGTGTAGCATGAGTAACAGGAGCCTTTTCTCCTCTACCTCCTAAGCCTGGTATTTGGGCATTTTTCTCTCATTTGTCCAGCCTTGCAGATCAAGCTGGATGGTTTTTGTGGAAGTTACTGTTGTCACTAATATCTAGCACTCAGCAGAGAAAAGTTCTCTGACCTTCCCTATCCCCAAAGGCTAGGTTGGCATAAAAGTATGGAGTGCCAGGAGCAGAGGCACAGAAAGTCCATGTTCCTTATCAAAGACAGCTTAAATAGAAAGAAGGGAAGCTGCTTTTCTGTACTGCTCTACCAATTACACAATAAGCAAGGAATCTTGAGTATTTCTTCAAAGAGGAGTCTTGGTTTTAGCCAGGTATTTAGATGCCCAGGTTGAACTGGGTAGATTTCAGCTGTTGTCCCATTTAACTCTGTCAGCCCATGTACGGCGCTGCCTGGGAGTTGAATTTAGCTCGTTGCTTTTCTGGCGTTTCCTGCCCGGAGCAGGGAGGCGCTCGGCTCCCTGCAGCAGCCCTTTGTCCATCCCAGCTTTGCCGGCCGCCGGGTCGGGGCCTGTAAGCAGGGAGGCAGCAGGCCCTGGTGAGAGCAGGCAGCCTCTCTGGCCACAGGGCGAGGCGGCGGGGGAAGCTGCCCATGGCCAGCACGGCCTGGGACAAAGGCCCTGTCCCCTGTGCCGAAGCCGGAATGCAAGACAAAGGGGGCCCGCAGAAAACTCCCCCCCCTGCTGCTGTGAGGTCCTTTGGCGTCTTATATCCGAGGTCTTTGTCCCATCTGGCTTTTTCTGGGAAACGGAAGCAGCCGCTCTAATAGCTAAAGGCTTCTGCATAGAATAGCATTGCCTCCTCCTATCAAGGGGTTGAAAGCCACAAAATGGAGGGATTGTTCTGCAATCCCAGGAGCATCTTCCCTTTCTGCCTGCGTGCAGTTGTTTTGGATGCAAGAGTTGGAAGGCTGCATGTACTGAGCAGCCTTGAGAAAAGGACCAGTGTCTCCTTTGGGAGCTGCCAGCCTGTCAGTTGAAGCTGCAGAGAGGAGTGGACCGAGCTGGAGGTTGGGCTGAACATTTCACGGGCACCTTCTCATGCTTTGTCGTGAAGCCGAGTGCAGCAAGTGATGCTCAGGCTGCGCCTGCTGCCTGCAGCGGGCCAGGCCGTGCGCTGGGCTGCCTGCACGCCGCCCCGGGCAGCCTCGCGTGCAAAGCTCCTTTGCAGCAGCCTGCTCAGCCGGGAGGCAGCAAATGGGCACAGCGGGGGAAGCGTTTTGTTCCTGGCGGGGAGGAGGCGCTGGGAGAGTGTTCAGAGGCTGCCGGCAGCACAGAGCCGTGGGAGAAGTGGGCTCTCCCGCTTCTTTCTAAGCGAGGCTATAAAGGAATCATCTCGGTCTGCTGGGATAGAATTTGAAAAGGTATTTGCTCAACAGGCCGATCATTTTGCATTTCAATCACAAATACAGTTCTTGGACTAACACTGGGCATTTCTCTTGTGCTTCTGTAATGGGTTGGTAGGGTTCAAGGTATAACTTACGATTTTTACATGAACATATGTGAATATAAAGTTCCTCTGCTTCCTGCCTTTCAGTCTCCTGCTTTGCCAAAAGCAAAACAAAAGTTCAGCCCATGCAAGCTTTAAATTCCTGAAAATTTAAGAAAAAATAATCAACCACTGAAGGGTGTAAAAATGCTGCAGCGCTCTTTCTTCTCAGAGACCCCTCTATGCCATTTACGTTATAAACTACAGAACTTATGTCAGGGCAACTTAGTAACTTCTCTTCAGAGGTTATGATGAGATAACTCCACAGATGGTTTCTTACCCATGCTGTCTTCCCCTTTTTTGTCCTTTCTGTTGAGTAACTTGCTCTGAGAGTGATGTTCCTTCTTGCATGCACCTTCTTGGGGTCTGTCGCGCTTGAGACCCCTGTGCTGCAGAGGCCGCTGAGGAAGGCGCGTGCGCTTCATGCCCTTCGCAGGAGGATAGTGCCTTAGTTTCCTCTTCAAGCTCCCTATAATCTCTTCAGCAGAAGCATCTCAAAGGTAGATATGATGGGGTGATCACAAGTGACTAGAGGCTGTCGTGGTGCTCCTGTATCCATCTGTAGGTACATGCCCTTGCTCAGGGAGTTGCATGTGTGCAAAGATGCAGGAAGTTCAAGATGTGTTTTTTTCCTTTCCTGTGGCATTTCTCTTTCCTGATTAAGGATACCCACAAGGTTGTTAAATGCTGCGAGTCCAAGTCTTTGCTGTAGCTGCAGCAGGCTTTGAAATGTTTAAATAACTATAAAGCACTCTGGCTTTCGTGTGTCAGGACACAGGCTAGTATTTTTTAAATAAAAAGCAAGTATTGCATCAATTTGGCCATATGAAGCTGTTCTGAATTGAGTCATATCCAACAGAAGATCCTTCTGTGTAACATCCTTTCTTGCTCCGGGTCTTCCACCCCATCCTGAGGCTATTCCGTTACTGAAGCCTCCAAGGTGGAAATAACCTGCTTTGAGAGAGCGCCGTGAAGCACTTTTGCTCTCTCTGAAAGGTGGCAGACGCCGAGAGCTGGTGGCAGCGCAGCTGGATGGGGGTGGTAGGTGGGAGAGAGGCTCTGCTTTGGGAGCCCCTTGCCCTGGTGCCTCTTGGCTGCTCTCGCTGCCACGCAGCTGGCAAGAGCCGTGACTCTGGAAATGCCGCCGGGCAGAGAAATTAATGTGACCTGGGAAGGGAGATACTATCAGTGGGCTCAGACTCTGATGACAGCCCAAAGCTCTGGATTTGGCAAGCGCGTTGCTCCCGCTCTCTTGCGGTCATTCGCATGAGGGGTGAAGGGGATGGAGACCGTCCCGCTTGCCTGTTGGAGAAAAGGCAAGCAGACCAACCCTGCAGCACCAGGGAACATGGTCCAGAGTGGCCAGGTGCGAAAGAGCGAGAGTTTGGAGTGAGAGGTCTTGGTGGCACCTTGAAGAGTCACATCCGAGCTCAGTTTCTCCCCCTCCGCGCGCAGCGGTGCCAGGTGAGCCTTCTCTTGCTGCCTCCCTCCAGGGTTCCCTCCCTGTGAGCGGATGCTTGTACAGATAAATGGGTAGGTAGGCGAAAAGAGAGTTACTGCAAAAGCAGCCCAAGAGCTGCTGCCTGCCCCAGGCAGGGCCTTCGTGGGGCAGATGCCACCCAGCTTGCTGAATGTGTCCGCTCCCCTCTCTGCTGAGCAGGAGGCTGAGGATGGCAAGAGGACGAGGAAGGCTCTCGGGAGCAGGGATCACAGGCACGGAGCCTGGGGAGGTGTTTGGTGGAGGAGGCTGCAGGGATGTGGCGAGAGGACAGGGGACCGCAGCTCGCAGCGGGCGGGAACGTGCCCTGGGCACAGGAGTCGCTCCCTGGGAGGCTGCGTGTGAAATTCTCGGAGGCTGCAGTCATGGAAATGGTAGAGATTTCCATGTCTCCACACGCAGGGATGAGCAGGGAGAAAGAGCAAGAGCAAAACCCAAATGTGTAAGGGTGGGAAACGTCCTGGAAAACAGGAGAGGTGCTTTTATGATAGCATTTTAGCATTCAGTTTTCTACTAAAATATTACAAGACCAACCTTCAATATCACGTAAGGCACCCAGGTGCCCAGGATCTGCTTCATGATATGAAAGCTGGTATCTGTAACTGCATCAGTGGAAGCTGCAGCACAGTGCAGCTTTTTCCACCCCTCCAGGGCCAGTAGGACTGAAGCACAATATTGAGCAGTGCACAGAGCAGCGCGGGGTCGATTCCCGCTTGTTCTGCAGTGAAAGCGCCCTGGGGAAGCGCGACGGCTTCCGCTGCAGGCCCCTTCATCTGCCTTTCAGTGCAGCAGACCTGAACGATCAAATAAGATTATATAAGCTTGCATAAACTGATGGACTTCTTGGGTCAAATCGTTAAAATTTGACTTACAACCTGGAGCTGTGCCGTAATGAACTTTTTTGAGGGTGAAAATACAGTCTGCATCGCACTTCTGGTTTTAGGGAGTTCCTCTTGAAAACACAGAGGTTCAGC
>NW_010578557.1:134358-166203 GCF_000705375.1 Tinamus guttatus | reverse complement strand
TCAAAGACCAACATTGTGAAAGACGCAGAAAAACACTTTCTAGAACATTATGTGGAGCTAAATTCAAAGTAATGCTGTGGCAGCATTAATAATGATCCTCTGGTTTGAGATCCAGGAAGAGATGCTTGGAGTAGGACTCAGACTTGCTTTCATATCATTTAATGGCTGAACTAAAGCCTGTAGCATTCACAAAGGGGTTCTTTAGAGGCCAAGTGAATATGCCTGTATTGATCTTCTCTTGAAGAAAGACTCAGGTTTGCTTTGCAGAAAAAATATTAAAAAAAAAAAACCTTGGCTGTTAACCCCACCTCACATCTGGAGCTGTTTAGGCCAACTGTTGATTCTCCCTGCCCCATGAAAAAGCTTCTTTGATGTGAGAAGATGCAAGTATCTGTATTTTACAGTTTAAGCTTCAGGTTGCTTCCATTTGTCCCTGGCTCAGGTTGCACCAAATGGCTATGAGCTGGAGTAAGGGGGAGCTCTGTTATTGCAGACCTGCATGAGGCAACTGCCGAGCTGGCGCGAAGGGTTTCCTGAATCTTCTGGTGTGCCCCAAACCCTGTGTTTTATCAACAGGAAAGAGAGATGTGGGTTAATCAGTAAAAGGTGAGTGTAGGGTCTGGAAACAGAGAGGGAAAGCAAATCCAAGCAGAGCAATTCCTGGCTGGCCCACAGTGGTTGCCACCCCAGTCCCCATCCCGTTTTTAGTGCCCAGGTGTTCCCAACTGAAGGACACTCAACTTGCTGCATCCTTCAGCTCGTGGCCTCTCATCATCTTACGCACGTATGGTTGACTTCTTTTTTCCCCTTTGTTTGATGCCCATTGTTATGGATTTATTTTGGCCCACAAGGATTGCAAAAAGAAAGGAATGGACACGAAATAACCTCCTGTTTCGAGTCTTGCTGTTTCGTGCGATCGGAGAGGCGCAGGGAGGGCTGTGCTGGCCGGGAGCTGCCTCTCCAGGAAGCCAGGCAGAGGGGTGGGAATGAAGGACTGTTCCCAGGGCTGCCTCCTGTGGGGAGGTGCCCTGCAAGGGGCAGTGCTGCTGCAAAAGGCTGAGGCCTTCGAGGGAGAAAATAAAAATAATTTCTCTTCCCAAGGGCTTGCCCCAAGGCAGGAGCTGGCAGTTGGTGGATCGGGAAGAAACTGCCTTTCTCTGTCAACTAAAGAGCGTTTCACCCCTCATCTGAGGTGGCTGCCCTCAGCAGCTGTGAGGGGGACATCTGGCATTCTCAGCATGGCAGTTCCCACCCCGAAAGGCAAACACATCCTGCCTTGTGCAGGAAGGGAGAGCTCTGCAACTGCCCGCAGTGACGAGCAGGTTATGTGATGTGTAAGCAGCTCTGTGGTGCCGGGTAAGATTTAACCAGTCAGCAAACTGAGTTGGTCAAGGGTTTGTGAGCACCAAAGCATTCCTTTGTGGCAGCAGGTCTTTTGCCTAATTGCAACTGCTGATGTAGTGTTGCATTTGCTCCTAGCAATCGGCTGACAGAGCGTGTGCTCAGCCCCTGGCACGCTCTGCCTTGGTCTCCCTTGTGTTGGTGAAACTGAAGTGCAGAACAGGCTAGTGGATCTCCAGGGAACTCGGACTTTTCTCACCAGGCCCTTCCCACAGTCCAATTCTCACACTGCACCCAAGGTCTGAATGCTGCATGTCTAAGGCACCTTACATGGTATGGGCAGAGGGCGTGAGGAGCTGCAGAGAATCTCTCTGTTGTCTCCATTCCATTCTGATATAGTTAGTTAAAAACAGTGGTGTTTCCCTGTATCTCCAGCTTCATCTAGAAACATATGGCACATTATTTTTCAGTTTCTTGCACTGTTCCCATACTATTTAGTATCTTTGTTTTCCTTTATTCCAGATCGTTGGGGTTTGCACTGAGGAGCTGCATGCTGCTCAGCAGTGGAACGGTCAAGGGATCCTGGAACTGCTTCGGACTGTGCCTGTGTAAGTGTCCATTAGCACCTACAGCCCCATAGAGAAGGGTGTTTTTTCTGAAAGCTTTTACAGCCCTATATGGAAGTGCATTCTGAAATAACAATTAGGTTGTTTTTATTAACAACGCGTAACTTGCTGATGAAACTTATTTAATCTTGTGTGGTAGCAGGATATGGGAATTCATTGCAAGTCTCTTCTCATGTGCAGACACTTAGATGGCAAATTAATGCATGTGAAAGTCAATGTGTTCCAGGTGAAACAGAATGATCTCTTGAAAGCTTAATTTCCTTCCTCTTGCACATGCAGCATGTTTTCATTGGTTCTTCCTGGAAGAACCAGGATAACTGTTAGTGATTGTCCTCTCCATGTAGTCCATAATAACAAAGGTAGAAGGTCTGGCTTACAAAGCTAAGCTCTGGTAGAGCTTAGATATTCTCTGAAAGTGAGAAAATTATAGCAAACTCAATGAGAGGAGTGTTCATACTAGTGAAGTCCATTCTGTTATTTCTGTTAATGTTGCATAAAGGAGGAAGTAGATTTTAAAAGTTACATGATATGGTTGGTGCCTTTTTTTCCTGCCAGCTTGCAGGGTTTGGGGTTTTTTTTTTGTTTGTTTGCAGGTGTTTTGTTTAAATATTTTCTCTTCCTATTTATTTTATTATTTTTATATTATATATTATATTACATTAAATATTGTATTATTTATTATTATTTATATTATTTATTTTATTCTGTTCCTATTTCTCTTCCTATTGCAGCGTGATAGTAGCCCGAAAGATTTTAAATAAAATGGTTTTTAGTATGTGCTTCCGGGCACCATAGTGTTCTGTCTAGTCACACCATAGATGTTGCTTACAGCTTTCTTGTGCTTCCCAAGTTTCTTCTGAATTTCCCCTCCGAGGCACAAATGAAGATAGCTCATGAGGTTACCTTAGAGAAAAGAGAATCTGTCCTGCTGCAAACTTTGTTTCAGAGACTTCAAGGCAATAAGCACTGCACGCAGCCTCCCTGGTTCCTCTTGAGTCTGTGCAGATACGTTACCCTCCCTACTCTGTCCTGTTTTGGGGAGAGTGCTGTTTTTGTGCTGTGATACAAGCACCTTTTCAAGGGCAAAATGAAACCCAAAGATGCTGCGAACTACTGAGCTGCTGATGTGGTGTCAGAGTGAAAGTCTCTTGCTCCTCAGGTGAGGAAGTGAAGCAGGTGGCACCTTTGCAGTTAACAATTAACAGCTTCCAAAGCCATGTGGGGAGGAAAAAAAAAGAATAGCTGTCAATGCATTGAGGAGCTATAAAATATTAACTTTTAGTGCTTTGACTGTAAGTGCTTTAAGAGACTATAATAAAGACAAGGCCGGAGGGGGGCTTTGGACTGCAGTAACCAAGTATCTAATGTAAAAGTGAAATTTTTATGGCACTTCCAGGAGACTTCAATCAGTTTTCATTTCAAATGAAAACTGTCCTCTATAAACTGATTTCTGCATTGTAACCTAAAGTCTTAAGATAGTTTATCTTCTTAGTAATGTTTTCTGACACCTTTGTTAGGAAACATCTTGACCCTTCCAAATTTTATTGCTAATGAAAACAGATTTTCCTGAACTATCTGAGTACACAGCCATTAAGTAGCAACCAGGCAAATAGTCTGTTGTGAGGATATTAATCAAAGCAATAAGCTTTTCATGGTACTGAACATGACTGCTGATCTCAGCAAAAACCAACGCTCTGCTAGGACTGCTGCATCTTTAGATGTGTAATCTTGGTAAATCTTGGCCCCAGACCTTGCTTGTCTATCCTAGGCCCAGTTTGTGCTGGGCTTCTCCATCCCATTCAGAGTTACCAATAAGAATAAAATGCAGATCAGTCTTGTATGAGTAAGGGGTTCCACGGAGGGGATAGCCTGAGTCAGTACTGGACTATGTTGCAGGACTTGGTGGTCCCAGACACTAGACAGATAAGAGTAAAGGATAAATCGGTGCTAGGGGGTATACATGCAACATGGAGGGGCTGATAGGCATTTTAAAAATTATTTTTATTGTTTTTTTAGCTGTCTTATGCCTTCTCCAAGTACAGATCCACCCTGGGGACTCAGCATGGGGACTACTCACTAAAGTCCTTGTTTGGTTCTCTTCCTTCCTTTGTAGAGCTGGCGGCCCCTGGTTAATCACAGATATGCGAAGAGGAGAGACGATATTTGAGATCGACCCACATCTGCAAGTATGTCTTTAGTTAATAAAATATCATGTCTTCTGTAGGAGCCAGGAGAAATTGATTTAATGGCATTGACAGAGTTCTATTATTTTCTGTAAACGTACCGTGATATTCTCAACATTTGCAGTTATCTCAGAGCTGTTTTAAGACTCATTTTGCACTCTTAGGGTGGTTCTAATGTTCAGGCGTGCACATATCCAGGCCAAGATGCATGGCAGCTCTAGGAAATAAAAATAGAGAAGGGGAGGCCAGGAGAGCAATTTCATACATGAGACTAATTAGTAAGATTTGGGTTCCTTGTTTTGGAAAGTGGAGGTGAGAAGATACAAGCATACATGGTTATCAGATCAGAAACTTCCCTCATCATTTTAGATGCAACTGTAAGGAGATATGACCTGCAGAAAATTCAAAACCTACTAAAGTAATATTTTTTCACTGATATGACAGTGTGACTTACTCCTCCAAGAAGTCACTTCAGTCCAAGCAGTTAGTTTAATCTGAGAAAAGAATGGGAAACCAAGAGCATCTCATACAGTTATCTTTAATAATGCATTCAGGGAGATATATTAAACCCTCTGCTTCAGAGTTCAAATTAATTTCTAAAGTTAAAAGATAAGAAAAGGACCTGTATGGGAGCAGAGGAAGGTTGCTGTCCCATGGCCCATGGGTGATTTATGTATTTCACAGTGTTATGCATCCCTTCAGCAGAGAAATGATACTGAAGTAGATGGGTCCCAAGCAAATCCCATGTCATGCTGACCTTGTTTCAGGGAATTGGTGAGGATTTTCCTTTAACAGAGTACTTATGGCTGAGCCCGGTAGGGCATGTGCATATGTGCACATTTTGTACAAGCTGTTGCATTTTCATGTGGCTCATATGCCTGTAACTGATTAGCCTTAGTTGCCTCACAACACTTTTTTGTTTTGAGAGCTTAAGAATAAAACCAAATTCTACTTTTACTGTCTTTAGGGATTCATTCGTTTAAAATAACTCCCCCAATTGCAGAGAGAGAAAAAAATACTCCACGAATGTCCCACAGTGTGGGTGCTAATACAACTGTCAAGTTTTAAAACTTTTCAGGCTCTTGGAAAATTTGCCCATGTGTCCTCTCCCCTCCTGGAGGGTGTTTGTCTGTTCTCTCCACACTGGTGATTCCAAACGATAACAGCGTTTTCTTCAATTTACTGTAAATGAAAAGGAGCTCGGCTTACTGGAATCTGAGTCAGCCAAGGCAAGTTGAGGCAGATAGAAAAGTGCTTCTCCCTCTGGAGTGTGTCCTGCCACTGAAGGCTGTCATGTTTGTGGTCTTTCCGTGCTTCCTCACGTTGAAAACATTCCTGTCCCTGTTCTCTCTTGCCCACGTCGCGGTGCCTGTGTACAGGTATGTGCGTCCCTCCTTCCCGCAGCGCTGGCCCCAAAGGCAGCCTGCAAGGGAGCCCCAGGGCAGAAACTTCCTCAGTGGTGCCGAGTCCTGGGAAGAGGCTGGGCGAAATGCCAGGATCAGGGCTGTGCCAGCCCCTGTCCAACCCTCGTCACGGGCCTTCTGCTCGGAACTGGGGGGCAAAGGAGGAGACGGCTTTTGCTTGGTGTTTTCTTGGTGGTGTTACCTGGTCCTCGAGAGCTGAAAGGTGCTGCTAGAGGATAGGTGGTGGCGAGGGAGGGAGAAGGGAGGACAAATGGGTAACTTTCCAGGGAGCCGGCACACGCTGCCGCCTGGGAAGCGGGCTGGGTGACTTTGGAGGCTGCATTGTTTCTGGTGGGAATCGGCTGGGGCCTAAAGGCAGCGCTGGCAGCAGCGGCGGGACTTTCTGTTCGCAGGCGCTGAGAATGGGTCCCAACTAAGATGTCATCCCAGGATGTCGGCAATTAACACTGCGGCAGGGCTGGCTGCTCTCTGTTCAGCCAGGCTTCCCTGCAGGCTATTCACATTTCCCTGGCAGTGCTGTCAGGCAGTCCCTGTTGGGCCCTAGCTCTGCATTGGTTCTCAGTGCTTTGCTTGTGTCGTAGCAGATATCTCAGAAGAGAATAAAGCTGATTTGAATTTCCTGAGTTGTGGTTGCCGCTCTGCGGGTCACACTGCAGTGCTCTGGCTCTGTTAGAAAGGGATCAATGACTTAGAAGAGCCTCAGAGCATCCCTCCCACATGCTGAGAGGAAAATGGGACAGAAACATCCTTTCTTTGAGGAAGGAAAAAGCTGAACCTCCTTTGCCCTGGGCTCCCCCAGCCTCCAGCTCAGGCTGCCCTTTCAGAGAGGAGGAACAGCCCCTTGGCCCAGGCACATGTTTACTGGCCAGAGATGGGGTAACACTGTGTATCACCCCAACTGAGAGCCTGTATTGGGTAGTTGTTATTTTTCTTCCTTTTGCATCAACACTTGCAAATGTTACAAAACAAGCATGCAAATTAGGCTGCCTTAGGCCAGCTCATTTCCATCGCTCCCTCTTGATCTCCAGGAGATGCCAACAGAGCAGCACTTCTTCCCCTAAGGAAGTGCTCTGCAAAGCAGCTGAGCTGCAGATGATGAGCTGCAGAGCCTCTCCCCGTGCCTTAGCTGCTGTCCTGTCCGGAGGCGCTGGCTGTGTCCGCGAGCAGGGCCCCTGGCTATGCTCCCGGAAAAGCACTTCCCAAAAGGGCCTTTGTCCAGCTGGAGGCCTCAGGGCCCTCTGGCCTCTTCCTCTACCTCCTCAAGGGCGAGTTTGGCTCTCCCATGTGTTCCTAGTTGCTGGAGTGAAGAATAGCCATGCTGACAAGCCCAAGCTCCCTGTCCTCGCACCAGCTGATTTGGGTCCTCGCGGAGCGCTGCGGGAGCCCCCTGAGGGGCCACGTGGTGGAGCATCATTTGCGTATGCAGCATCGGATGTATTTTTTTTTCTTTTCCCAACTTCTATTTCTGGTTGGAAGAGCTCATTTTATATTTAGGACATAACAAAAGAAAATTGCTGCAGATTTGCTATTTCTCAGATTCTTCCATTGCATTTTCCCAGAAGCCGTTTTTTCTGTGACACTGGAGGAAGATGCCAGCAAGTGGTAACCCTCTTCCACGAAGAGAGCAAAAGGAAGGCAGTTTCTTGACTGCTTAAATCTGTCTAAGCCAGGATTGTTCTGGCCCTGCCCTTAGCTGCAGGCTTCTGCATGATGCCTTGGGCCAGGGAGGCAGTTCAGGGAGGTGATCCAGCTAAAAAAAATAATAATTTGGCTCAGGGGAAGGTGTAGGAGCACATGGGGGAGGGTGGGCCTGCAGCCACTGTGAATTAGATCAGCTTCGAGTGCTCTGCAGCCGCACCCGAGTCCTTGCGCTTATCTCTGAGCAGCTCAGACCCTCTCTTGACTGGTCACAGGAACAGGCAAAGCTCTGTGCAAGGTACAGCCAGGCCGGGGAGGGAGGTTTTGTATGGAAACTGCTCCTTAGGACCCGGAGCACTGAAGGCTCCCACAGTCTCCGGACTTCCATGGCAGGACCAAACCGGAGGGTGGGAATAATGAGCGGGAGCTGCTCCTGGCATGTGCAGCATGTGGAGAACCGTCCTTCACGTCTTCAAAGTCTGCCTGACCAAAGTTATCACTTACCTTGAGGTGGCCCAGATGTACGCGGTGAGCTGGAGACTTTGCTAGTGTCACTGCTTGGTACTAGAAATACCCCTTCTGAAGAGGGCAAAATGAGCCTAATCTATTCAGTGCCAGCCCACAGGTAATAGTGTTAAGAGCTGCCCTTCCTCTTTGCAACTCAGCTCTAGGTTTGTCCAGCTCAACATTACCCTCTTGTGGGAAATAGGTGCAAATTCAGACTAATGCTGTCCTGTTAGCAGGTAGGAAGGAGTCCTGGGGAAGATTTGGCCCTTGCTGAAGACAGAGGCTTGCTGGCAGCAGATGCTTGTGCCCTTGGAAAAAATGCCTGGTCTAAGAATACCCAGCTGCTGCTTGTGTGCAAACACGTTCCTAGCTCCAAACAGTGGTTACGTGCTTGGAAATCCCAACCCTCCAGGGACAGAGTTTGTATATTTGGCCAATAGAGAAAGCTGTACAAAAACTTTGACATCTGCACGCAGATCTTGTCTCCCTTGCACGCTTGTACTCAGCTGAACGTAGCAGCATACTGAAAAGCAGGAGTTGTCCAGTCTGTTTGCAAATAATGAAGTGTTGTGAGCAGTGAGCCACTCGTTGAACTATTTTTATTCTGGGACTCTTGGTAAGCTTGGAAAAGGGTCTTGAATTTAGTTATTTGAGAGTTTATCACTGCCATAAAATCGGTAAGTTTGCCAAGCTGTGCTTCATAGAGGAGTATACACTGTAGTGCCATAAATGCTCCAAGCTGGTACGAGCTGGGGCTATCGCTGAAAAAAACGCCAGACCAATCACTTCCACCTCTGGCATTCCCTGCTTGGGGCCAGCAGTGACCACACAGTGAAACAGTGGGAGCGGGATAGGGATTCAGCTCAGAAAGAAAGGCTTGGTCCCGCTCAGCGCTCTCATATAGCTTTGTGCACAGCTGCTAATAGCGAGTGCTCGGGATGGGAACGGCTGGCGGAGCAGGGATATGGAAGGGCTGCTGAAGGCAAAGGGCTTCCAGCTTGTGCCTAAGCCGCACGCAAAAAAGTCTCGGGGTTTGGGATCTTTTCAAGCAGGAGAGAGTCGACAAAGGAATCGAGACAGATGGCTCCAACCTGAGCGGCGTGAGCGCCAAGTGTGCCTGGGACGATCTCAGCCGGCCGCCGGAGGATGACGAGGACAGCAGGAGCATCTGCATCGGGACGCAGCCGCGGCGGCTCTCCGGGAAGGGTGAGGAGGCCTCTGGTAGCGCAGGGCCGTGGGCTGAGGGTCCCGTGGCACCACGGGCGGTGTGACAAACACCACATTGACGTGAGGGCTCAGTGCCTCTCGGGGCCGGGGTGGATTTGGGTATGGCATCTTCAAGGAAGACCGGAGAGGAGGTGGGGGAGAGTGAGAGAGATCGTTGCATTGTTTTGTCTGAACTTATCTTGCAGATTTTAAGCTATTCCTAATCTAAATCTCCTAAATTAAACCAAGCTCTAGTGAAACCAGGACCTTGACTCCCTGCAAGGTGGAGCAGCTGCATTTACACAGGCCATGTTTCCTCTTTAACGTTGTCACTTTCCAGGTGTCAGGATGGGCTGGTACCTCATGTCGCTGCACTGAACTCGGGTGGTACTTGCAAACACAAAACTCTGTTAAGAAGAAATAGAGTACAGCAGAGTTCCCCTTACAGTGAGAGGTCATCTTGGCTGCAGATGTCACAGCCATTGAGCACATTTGAAATTATCCATGTTAGCATTCAAGATAGTCAAGTAATGTAAAATTTAAAGGTTTGAGTTTTTAAGAAATTATTGATGGTTTCCATAGAAATGATATATTTCTTTTTGCTTATTTCATTTCATAGTTAAAGAAAAATAAAGTAGCATTCCATCTAGCTTCTGCACAAATATTTTGAATTGCAGTGGCTCTAAAAAGACTAGAACACTATTCTCCCCAAAACCCACAAACAAAGCCTGAGACAGGTCTACACAGTGGTATTTGCCTTTCTTCAGATGATGCTGAAACAGCTTGAGTATTTTGTTCTGCACCTGAGTCTCACGTTTCCACACCCCCCCCCCCAAAAAAAAGGGGGAAATGTCTAAAAAAAAAAAAAAAAAAAAGGTAGCATTGTGAGTATGCTTTAAAGTATTTGGCCATTAAGCATTACAGGAAAATGGAAAAAGTAGAAAAAGGACTGCATTTGAACTGCATAATTTGCAGTTTATTTTCAAATGTCAGCTTGAGGATCAAGCTTACCCTGCATAAAATTCCTTTCTCTTGTGGATATTTTTGTAAATTAATTGACAGATTTGCAAAGCCAAGTGCAGAAACTCAGCGACCCTCTTGCACTAATTTGGTAAAGGAGCAAACTCCTGTTATGGCTACTCCCATCACGAACACCAGAAGGGTCATGGGGTTCTGCAAGAGCTGCAGAAGCAGCAGACGCCTCATTTATGAAAGGAATACAAAGCTACTCAGAATTTCCTCATCAGGAGTGCAAAGATTCCAGCTCTTTTGCCTGACATAACATAGCAGACCAAGAGAGCGGTGAAAAAACTTCCAAGCTCCAAGAAGAGCTTGGAGCTTATTTTATCCCTTGATTACTTTCTAAAGGGGAAGAGTTTGGATGAAGCACACCATAGGAAGAGGCCTTTTAGGACCTTTTTGCGTGATGTTTCGGGGTACAATAAATCTTGTTAAATTCTCTTTGCAGATACGGAGCAAATCAGGGAGACTTTGCGGAGAGGGCTCGAGATTAACAGCAAGCCTGTTCTACCTCCAATAAATGCACAAAGACAGAATGGGTTGAACCATGACCGAGCACCGTAAGTTTAATTCTGCACTCAGATCACAGCAGAAGAAAGACTATAAAGAGCTCAGAGTGAAGAACAAAGCTGGGTGGCAAAAAGACTTGGCAGGGAAGAGGAAAGATAACAGTGAATACTTGCAAAGTATAAGAATAGAGGGAAAAGAGTTGCTCAAGCTGGGTTAATAGGAGGGCATATTTTGAGATGGATGTTGGGCAAACCTTGCTAATGCAGAGTGGCTCTGACTGTATCCTGGAGGACTTGCTGCTCACAGTGTTTGAGGTCAGACTGGACTGAGCCCTGTAAAATGTGCTGGGTCAAACAGTGCCATGCTATTCAGAGAACTAAGCGGAATAGAGCAGTGTTTGATATTTTTGCCTGAGCATTTTGTTTTCTAACTCATAATGACAAACATTTTGGTTGAATTATTGTAGAGTGTTTTTTTTTGTTTTGCTTTGCTTTTAGAAAAGGTGACTTTGATCTTGTCTAGATCAAGCTGGCAAGTGCTGACACTAATCATATGGCGATACCCCCCTGGTATCTTTTTGTCCACAGGCTGTAAGTGAAGTGAGACTAGGTGTCCCTGTAGATATTTCCCCATTTGTAATTTTTGACTTTGAATCTATATCTGAATCTATCTGTTGTGTCTGCACTTCAGTTCTGGGGATTTTTTTCTCTTCCCATCTTAGGCTATTTTTCAATTACTAGTTAAAGCTATTCCCATCGATTACATTGTTTTCACCTAAATCTGAAGAAATCTAAAAAAGATGCACATGTCTTTGCTGCATTCTTTCATCTTCATGTTTCTTTTGGTTACTTAGTCTCCTGTGAACACTTGTGCTCTCTTGTTCAAAGAGCAAAGATCATCAGGCTCTTTCCTGGAGTGCCAGGCAGGCCCAGCATCCTGCTCTGTTTCCATTCCTCTGTTTCATTCTTGCTTCAAGTATTCTGTGAGAAAAAAACATTCCTGGTATTTGGTTAGGACCCTAATGTTCGTTCTTGTTCCTTTTTTGTGTGTGTAACTTCTGGTTTGGCTGACTTAGGGATATTTTTGAGTTACCAAGTCCTTTGGGGGGAAGTAGAATGTTAGTTGCTGATGCAATGTACTAGTAAATAATATGAGGTAGTGGTATTTTTCAACAACATCTCAAATGGCTTTATTATTGCTTTAAGAATAATCTTATTTTTTGCCACGTACTAATTGTATGGAGCCAGATTCTGACTGGACTCAGATTGAGTAGTATTTTTCCAGCTAAAGGTTGGTCCCACTGGAAAAATTAAAATGATATTGTGTGATATGTAAGAATTACACCAAGCTTAGAAGGCTGAGGGGTATTGAACGGGGGGTCTCAGGGTTACAGGGCTCCTGCATGTATCTTCGTGCCCAGTAAAGGCTCTGTGTTCACAGCTCTTTGGGGCAGCCAGAGATATTTGGGGCACTTCTCAGGGCAGGGAGGCAGCTCCTGGGTAAGCCCTGAGGCTGGGAGGCAGTCTTTGCTCAGATAAGAAAGCCTTACCCAGGGGAAGGTAACAGAGATACAACCAAGACACAGTGCTGAAATGTTAGCAGAGGTCAGAGATGGCAGATGCACAAATATTTACCTGGATTTTGTGGTTCTGAGAGAAGAAGGTAGGTCAAATTTGGAGCTTGGTGTTTGCGTAGTGCCCTTTGTAGCAAATCTGTCCTGCCTGTCACAGCTGTGAACCCACCTGCCCTGAAGCTTTAATGGTAGGGAGGGCAGGTTCCCCGTGTTTGCTCCTCGAAGATAAACACTTTGCTCTGTGGTTTATGGTTACCACAGTGGTAACTGATAGTCTCTCTCTCCATAATAGCAATTCAATTAAGGAAAGGGAGTTATCAGACCGCTGTGTGTCTTGCCTGCAGTCAATCTGGTGATAGTTAGCATCTGAGCAATAGGAAAGATCTCAACTTAAACAGCAGTGTTTCCTGACACTACCTTCCTCCATCCTTACTGAGTAGTCAGAGTTTGGAAAAGGTCTGTCTGTCTTTATACAGTTGCTTTTTTTCTTTTCTTTTTTTTTTTCCCCCCATGATGCACACTAATGATGTCATGGAATTTGTTTAGCAGCATGGCCTTGCTGGGAGGAGTGGCCTGTGCTGGGAAGGTGTTTACTCACAACCTCTAATTAATTTGCAGTTAAATCAGGCCTGATTTGCTACCCTTGCTGTGGCTAGCACTTACCAGTCCACATTTTTTTCCAGTGTGATATACATGGTGCAAAAGAGAGTGATCTTGCTAGGTCTTGGTCTTTCTTTAATGCATTGTCTGAGCAATTCGAGCAATATTGGACAACCTACTGCTTAGTACATGGACGTGGGCTTAGTACATGGACATGGGCTTGGGTTTCACATCTCCCCCTGCTATATAGAGAGAAATAACTTGGAAGTTGAGCTTTTGCATGAAGTTAATATCCACATTCCCTACAGGTACCTTTAGTGGCAAAGGCTAAGACATGAAAGGCACAAAACTTAGTATGGATGGAGTGATTTTGTAGGCCTTGTGGTTGGGTGCCAGAGATGGAGGATGACTCTGCACATAGATGTTGTGCTTTGGGCACCATCCGTGCCTGGGCCTGGTGGAGCTGGAGCTCTATTCTGTCCTTCAGTGTAAATCTTGTGCGATCTAAGGCAAGTCATTTAGCTATTGAGCCTCAGTTCTGAATCTATAAAACGGGACTAATAACAATGTCATCTTCTTGAGGCACCACAAGGATAAATATGTTAACGATTACGAGGTGCTGGCTGATGGGAGCCAGGCTTGTGTGTAATCATATCCTGCACTGTACACATCAGACCATAAAATATCAAACCCGTGGTACATTGCAAGGGCCCTGTGAATAACTGGAGCATTAGGGGCTCCTCAGGAACTTGACAGAAGTGCTCTGTCGGGGCATGGCAAGTTCTTCCAAATCTACTTTGCACGGGAAGCACTGCAGAACCCCAGGCAGTCACATTTGCACCCAGCTGACATTAGGACGTTCAAGTCTGACGCAGGCTCTAATGGCTTCATGCAGAAGAGGAATGTGCTGTTTATTTACCATAGATTTGCAGGCACTGGCTGCTTTCCTAGTAGCTTGCTCTTTCTCTTTTATCCTAGCCCCACCAGCCACCCGCAGTAATCTGTCGGGTTTAGAGGAGACAACCTGTTCTGCTTTCAGCAGCCCAAAGTAACGCCAGAAACACTCAAACTTTCTAATATTTATTTGTATAAAATTGTGGGGATCCATACAAACTTTCCTGGTTTTGTGCAGTTAGTTTCAGCACATGCACAAAAGCCTCACATTGTCTCATTGCAGATAGGGTTTAATTCAGTATTTTGGCTCCAGCAAAGTACATACTTACATGTTAAGCATGCTTATTACCAGTTGTTCACCGTCCCAGAGTCCTAAAAAAAGTTCCTTTGAGAAAAAGCTGGTTTCTGTCAAAACCCCGTTGGGCAGCTGAGCACTTTGATTCATTAGTGTTATTACTGTAGACTGTGTAGCCCTTTTTCTCCTAAGGATATGAATAAAAGCACTCTTAATGCTTGAAACTGCATTGGACATCTGTTTCTCAAAATGAGTGTTAGCTCAGTTCATAGGCAGCCATTAAATCAGTTCATACGCATTAAACAAAAGAACATGTAAATTGATCTTTGGAAACGTGACTAATCATTTTGACCATAGGTAGCATAATACTCTTGATTACTACTTGGAAAAATGAGGCATGTATGAATACAAATGTACTTTATAGCAGCGCGTTATTTACTTTTTAGGCCCCATCAGCTTGGTAGGTGCCATGCAGACAGACAAAACCACAAGGCTCCCAGGCTCCTGAGCTGCAGATTCTGCCCATGCTGGATATCGATAGGGAAGTCTAGACATCAGACTAAACACTGCTGCTGTTAAGATCTCAGTGGGCTGGAGGCTCCAGATGTCAAAGATCAGTGACACTTGCAGAGCTTTGCTTAGTTCCCTGTTTAATTTCTTGGTGTAATAAATTCTGAGTCTGAGTCTTTAATTGTCCCCGGCAATTAGTCCCTCTCTGTCCCGTGAGGTGAGTGAGCAGTATCTCCAACTTCGAGCTGAGGACAGAGGAGCTAATTTGCCACAGTTGTAGTGAGGGCCAGGCCGGGGATCGGGGAATTCTTGACCTTTTCCCCTCCTCAAGGGTCCCCTCGATCACACAGCGTTGCTGGAAGTGATGTTTTTCTGCCCCTTGGCTGACTCGGACAGTTCTACTGCTCCTGTCTGAGCTGTAGGAAAGAAACCTAGAGCTAGCAAACCGCATTGCTGTGTAAGTTGGGGCTAGAATTATCCATAATTGCAGCACTTGCCTGTGCCAGGACTCGAGTAATGCCCACCCACGTCCCCGGTGTCTCAGGTGACGTTTGAGTAGTGGAGAAAGATCTCCCAAGCCTGTGTTTCTTTGACAAAAGACAGTGCTTCTTCAGCTTCTCTCCGTTGTTTTTATCTTTCTCTCTCCTCAAAAAGGCTAAAGCAGTGTGGTTCAACAGGCGGCTCACGCACAGTTCCCATATTTCTGTCTGGGATTTCCCAGACACCAGCATGCATGACGGTCCCCCAGGATCAGTAGTGAGACACTCGCGCGCAGTGGTCATTTGTCCGGGAACCTGGGACATGCCCAGATATCTGCGATCCCATCTGCATTCAATTTCCAAGCAGAAAAACAGGTTGAGTCCGGAGAACGCTGAACATATGGTAGCTCTGTGCCCGTGTGCTAATTCTATCCAGCCCTGAACCATTTCCAGCTGTGTGGGGAATTGTAAGCAGGTTCCTGGCAAATAGGCCAGGGAACAACCCTCCGGCAGGTGGGGCTGGCAGGGCTGTCCTGGATGTGACCTTCTGCTGCGCTGCACACCCAGCGCTCGGCCTGTTCCTCTCCCAGCATGGGGAGAAAAGCGGTGGTGTCGCTCCAGAAGCGCTCCTGGGATAACCCCAGAGCGGCATTGAGCCCGCTCTAGTGCCAAGCTAGGAGCAGAGGAGTAACAACGTTGCCACTTGCGGGCCTGGAGTCCACCCCGGGTACTTCCTTTTCCTTGATAAACAGGCCACGCTGATTTCTTTTTCTTTCAGTAAATGCTTTGCGTAGTGTTAGGTTAATGCAAATGAACAAGCTCCATGTGAGGAACGTTTTTGAGGAAGCCCTTGCAGAAAGGGTGCGGGCGAGTCTGCACCTCGCTGCTCGCAGTCACGCTGGGTTTTGATGGCTGCTTTGCTTGGGCGGAGGGAAGCTGTTGTCTGCATAGCTGGTTTCCTGTCCTCGGTTCTTGGAGGCAAAGCATTTACTGAAAGAAAAAACTTCCACATAAAGGGGAGCGTTTCAGTGTTCTCTGAAATTGTCTAGTTCTGGCTAGACTCTGCGATTCTGCAACCACTAAGCAGTAAGTTTCCAATCCCGTCCTGCTTATTTAGGCATACTCCCTCCTCGAGACGCCGTGCAGCGGTGTCTTGCTGGAGCAAGGAATGCTGGCGGGGGGAGGCCGGGCACTTCAGGGAGTGTCTCCGGGCCTGAGGCTGAGTGCCGAGTGACAAGCCAGCGAACGGGACAGCAAATGTCTGGAAAACCGGTGTCAGAAGTGCACCGTGGTCACCGTGCTAAGCTGCACTTCTGCATAGCTTTCACTGTCTGAGAATCCAGAAGTGCTTGGCAAACATTGACTTAATCCTTGCAACATCTCTGCGTGGAAAAATGTCTCTGCTGTACAGACAGGGAACCTGGTGCATACAGGAGTAGTTTGACTTTGCCCGTGAGTCTGCAGGGTGCCAGGGGCACAGCTTAAATCTCTCGCTCCCAATTCAGCTGTAGGTCTGGAACAGACTGGCCCCTGCAAACACTGACAGTAGTTATTATGCAGCTTTCCAAAGGGATATGTGAGCGGCAAAAAGATTGTTGCTGCTGGCATTGTCCTTGGAGCTCTTCTGTGCCAGGAAATACACGCAGTGTATTTTTGCTGTCCGGTTTAACCGGGATGATGAGCACCGAGAGCCGAATGCTCGAGCTAGCTTTGTCAGAGCAGCAGGAGCTCTGCAAAAGCATCCTCCCCATTTCTGCACTTGTCTTTTGCCCTTCAGGGGAAGCTGTGGGAAAGACGCTGGGAAATTGATGGCACTTAGGTGATCTTTGGATACTCACTAAGGAATAAGCAAGTTTGAAGTAGCCAGAGGTTTTGTGGGGGGACACAACCTCTTCCTGCAGCGTCTGTCCTGAACAGCTTGCAGCAGCCTCTCCTTGGGGATTTCACTATCTGGGAGGGAATTTGGGAATGGAGAGGAATCGTGCTCTGTGTCGGTGACAGAGCTTCGAAGGGCGTTGAGGTCTGCTTCAGTAGGACGAAGCACTCTGATCATAAAGCAAAATGCAAATTCAAGAATAAATAAGATAGGATTTCTTAATCTGATCAACCTGGTTATTCTTAAATCCCATAAAATAACTGCCATTGGGACTGCTCGAAAAGAAGAGGCTGCCGTAAACATGACTTACATGGAGAGGACATCCCAATTTTGCGCAACCCAGTGATTGCACTGGCCCTTTTCCAGGACCCCAAGGGCTGCTGCTAATTGGCATAAAATTAAGCAGGTTGCAGCCACCCTCATCCGTAATGCAAAGAGAGGGCCCCGAGGAGAGGCTGCAGGTTCCAGCGTGTGGCTGCACCCATAAGGAGGAGCGCAGCACACGGGGACGCGGAGGCTTCTCGGGCCCTTCCTCCCTAGTGACAGAGATTTGCGGAGCCTGCAGTCCATGTTTGGGCCCTTTGCAACAGCTTGACCAGGGTTTCTCTCCGAAACCCTGCTTAAAATCAAATATGGCTTTGGTTAAGTTAGGGCCTGTCACTTTTCATTTGTGAGATTTAAAACAAAACTAGCAAACATCGTGTCCTCCCTCTCCCCTCCACTCAAGAGCAGACTACTGGTAGAAACTGAAGCTGGAAAAAATAGTTGAAAGTCAGCTAAAGTCACCTTGGTAACTGCAGCAATACACTTGCCCAAAACAGGAGACATCAAACCCAACTACAAACAGCTTTAAAGAAACAAAAAGAATGTAATCATCTAAGGAATTAATCTGACAACTGCCCACGTTTACACCTCCCACAAGCTCCCAATCAGAGGGAAATGAGCTTTAATCTCCTCCAACTCCCCTCCAGTTTCAGAAAACACTAGATGTGCAGTCCTTAAACCGGGACATTTCCGGCATGCTGCTTCCATTTAAATCTACAGCTTTTCCTAATGCAGCAGCCCTGGCTTTCACAGACTTGTTTTTTCTGGACACTGAGGAAACATGAATTTTTTTGTGTGGGTTGGATGAAGCATTAAATCTGGAATAGACAAAGTTTGCAACATTTTTACATGATAGTCAGCTAGATCTTAGTCATAACAAATAAAACTCCACCAGTTTTTGCTGCTGATTTATTTGGTGATGGGGTGGAGGAAGCAAAGGCGTACGGGTAACTGACAGTCGTAAAATCAGAGATGTTAGTCTTAAAGAACAAACTTTTTCTATGTTTCCTTCTAAAGCTGAAAACTACAAGCTGTGGCTGGCAGAATGTGTTATGACAGGAGCTTTTTATTAATAACACTCCAGGAGTCCCACTGACCCCTCATCTGGCCCATTGCCCTTTGGAAGTGTCCGTGTACAAAGATTCCTATTTCCCATGAAAGAATTTTAATGGTCTCGCAGAGTCCCCGTGTCATGATACATGTTCCAGAGCCTGAAACTCAGGGCCACTTTGTGACCTTCCTCATGCACCTTCCAAGTGAACATCTTCAAACACTTTTAAGCCTGTTATGTCTGAAAACAGCTTAGGTATGTTTTTGCTCTGTTTTATTTTCATCAATTTACTTGCCTTGGAGTATAAAAGTAGTGGGGAAAGCAGTCCTCTCAGTAGATGGTATGGACCAACTTACGGGTCCAACCATGCCCCCAAACTGGATTTGGGCATTGGGATGCTTATCACCCCCTCGCTACCTTTGCATCCCGGAGAGGGTGATTAGGAGAGGCTCGCGAAAAGCCAGGGCAGAACCTGGAGATAGAGCAAAGTGCTGGGGGGTCCCTGCCCGGAGAGCTGGGACTGGTCACCTCGGCTCCACAGCTGCAGCTCCAGTTTCCATGAAGGCAGCAAAGTGGGTGCTACAGCATGGCTCTGAGTGGAGGGGACTGTGATCTCTTGAGATGTGTCCA
The DNA here is from genome assembly GCF_000705375.1 of Tinamus guttatus. The sequence continues at coordinate 147,516 of NW_010578557.1, read as the reverse complement.
ATCTTCAACATGCCCAGAAGGGACACTCAACTCTTCTTTTGAAAGGTGTAGCTGAGATAAGTTACTTGGTTTCTGCTGTCACAGTTTCACCCTTAACTTTATGTAGCTGAAATTGTGAGAGATCCTCCGAAGTGAAACACAGAGACTGTGACTATTTTGGGAAAGTTTTCTGGAAAGGATTAATAATTTCATGTCATTCAAAGTTTTAACTACCATTTTCCTTCACTCCTTCACCCTTTTGACAGAAGGGCTGGTTACTTATTAATGTGAAGTCATAATTATTGACAGCCTTAAAGTCATGACAGTTCCATTTGATAGTTATACATTAGTCAACATCTTCTCTTGAGCATGTAATGACAAACAGCGTTTGCTGTTTTTAATAAGACGGGGAAGGCTTTGCCCCTTGCTTCCAGAATATTGTCGTCATTCCTATTATTGCATTAGCAAGGGGAGGCCGTTCCCCCTCGGCCCTGTTGTGCTAGCGGCTGTACCGCTGGTGCGGGAAAGCCGAAAACCCGCTGGCTGCTCCGAGTTTGGAGCCCAGGGGCCTGGGGAGGTGTCCTGCAACCGGCCGTCCTTCCGCAAGGAAGCTGCGGCGCGCGGGGCCGCGCTGAGCCGAGGAGGGGAGAAGGGCACAGCGTGGAACGCTGCCCTGTGCCTCTCGGTCTGCTCCAGGGTACGTAAACTCTGCAACTGCATTTAACGAGCGCGGAGCTTATGGCCTGCATGAAAATCATGCGTTGCTAATGGCTGGCCCTTTTGGTGGGGATTGATAATGAGTGATTGGAAGCGGTAGACCACAGGCTGCCTTTCCCACAGCTCGCTGTGTATATAAGATCTGATAAGGAAGTTCAAGCGAAGCTTAGCTTAAGGTCAACTGATCATTAATCAACTGTGTTTCTGAGGTAATCAGCCTGCAAAATGCTGGCCCACTGTGGCTTTCAAGGCCCCACCTACAAAGAGCTGTAAAATGTTTGCTGAGCTAGATTAAACACAGCTTTAAGTGCCACCTATAGACTACAAAGCATGATGTGTCTCTGTGCAGGGTTAACCCGCCAGACTGACACTGTGCTGACTGTCACCCCATCCCACCCCACACAGGCAGTATCCCAATCTACCATGCTGGGACCATTATGGCTTTTATATGTTCTTAAGGCAGAACCTGGGATGTGCTCTGCACTTCATTTTGCAGGAGCTGAGCACCTTGTTGGTGTTGGTTTGAGGTGTTGTGCATATGTCTGTCCTGGGTATGCTGGATATTTGCAGGAAGACGTGCAAAGTGTTTAAGAAGTACCCTCATTTTAGAGTGGAGAGTTTACAAGTCCAGGGACCTGGTGACTTGGCAAAGGCTGTTCTGGTTTGGAAACCACACTGAACTCTGCTTGTATGTATGCATGTTGTGGATGGGAGTAATTTTGGGACAACACCCATGCAGAAAGTCAAGTGGAGATACGGAAATAAATCAAAAAAAAAAAAGTCCTTTGAGGGTCATGCTGATGCTTTACATTTTTTCCTGTATACATATTAGAGGTGGATCCCATTTTGGGTACAGGAAAGAGCCAGGCATGTTGCAACCATGTTCACAAATGGACCTTGTTTCGTTTTTGTTTGTCTGGCGAGATAAAACCACATTATAATGTAGCATCTTTTTTCTCAGCTCCTTCTTCCTTTCACTGTCTACCTCCTGTGGTGATTCAGTACTATAGAAACTGTCTTAAAATAAAGTCTTGCTTCTGTTAAATTCACATGGGTGACCAGGTCAGATAAATATAAACCGTTTGTCAGACACATTGCATTCATGGCATCCTCCAAAATGGTAAGGTTGCTGAGCAAAAGGATCTGTGTCCTTCCTTCTTTATTCTGTACCATCGAATAAGGGATCACACTACCGCTCTTTGAACATATAAAATGTTTATGATCAAGTATTTTGAAATATACCTGTTTAATTATCTGGAGGATTCTGTCTGGCAAAGTTCCTAATCATGTAACAATCTAACCTTTAGTCGGAGCTTCACAACATGCTGCCCTTGCGGAAATGAATAAATGAATAAGAAAGAAGGTCTGCATTGTCTTGAAGCGGCCCCATTTCCTCCACAAAGGGAGAGCAATTTGCAGATGTCCTGCACGTCACACACAGATTTTGTATTGGGGCTGTTTCACTTGATGCTGGTGGAGTGGAAAGAGAAGATTTGGGAGGAATTGTAGGGATGTCTCATGACTTTAAAAACAGTTAAACAAGGACAAAAGAGCCTGGACAACTCTTCCAAGCAGATTCTTGTCTAAAAAATCCCTGAAGAGGAAACACATCTGATAATTCTTCTAAGCCATTTTATAGTGTTTCAGGATCTGAGTGAGTGTAGTTTATCTCCAGCTTTTCACAGAAATATATTTCTTTTAGTCTGTGAAGGCAAGCACCATCATTTGGTGACCCAAGCAATCAAATCTAGGTGAAGAATTGAACGCTGGGACCTGTAGTCTGGGGGGACCTGCATCTCTGTAGGGGTTGGTGACTACTCAGATATGCCTCAATAGCTGTTTGCTCCTGTGTCTTTCTGTTTTTGCACCACCAGTCTGAGTCGCAGCAGAAACTGGCATGTGTTTCTTTCACAGTGCTAGAATCCTAAATGTGGGCTCTCTGTCTCTTCTCTTAGAAGCCGTAAGGACAGTTTGGAAAGTGAGAGCTCAGCAGCTATCATTCCTCACGAGCTAATCCGCACCAGGCAGCTGGAGAGCGTTCACCTGAAATTCAACCAGGAGTCCGGGGCGCTGATTCCGCTCTGTCTAAGGTGAGTGAAACTCCCTCCTCCTCCTCCTCCTCGGCTCTGTGCTAACGTGCTGGGTTTGCTTTGTGGCAGTGTTTCACCATACAGACATGCATGCAAAGGATCCTTAAAGGCCAGAGCTGAGATATTTGCCAAAACACATTAGGAGCAGATGATGCTTTGCATATGTGTTCATCATGGTAAAATTGTTTCTCATTCTTTTTATTTCCTCTAGTGTATTTTGAGTGCTGAAACAGGACAGGGTTTGTATAGGATTTTTTTTTATTAGTCTAATGCTGGCAACTCTGTGATAAACAAGGGGTGTGTTACCATATTTTTGTCACAGAAATCCCTTAAGTTGTTAAGTCTGGCTTGTGGACTTTAATACAAGTATTTGTACAAAGCCTAGTTCCAGTCAGTTTCTGCATGGAAGTGTGTTTTGCAGACAAACTCTGTCAGTTATATGTTGGAAGGTACGAAACATTTTGTGCACGCTCTACACGATACCTTTTGAAGGTTCAGGTTGCTCATACCACTGTAAGTGACTTTTCTAGGTTTCCACTATTTCAGTCAGTGCTATTTTAAAAAACACTCCTGACAAATGTTCTTATCCTCAACACAAAGATGAACTGTAGAGACAAAGGATTGCAGGTGATTGAGTTACTTTGGCTTAATGAGTTACATGTCTGTGGAGCCAGAGTTATCAACAGCAAGTGCACACTTGCCTGTTGAGAAATGCAGTGCGATAGTTAACATGAACATACTCTTTTCTGCATGACAAATGTATGAGCAGTCTGCCCTGGTCACTTACCACAGCTCAGCTGGCCAGAAATAATGCATCAGGCAACTGTGACTCAGTTGTTAGGCACCGTATATCCTACCTGGAGTTTTTCCAGGTATGTACTGGAAGCAATTCATGGGTGTCTCGGAGACTCTGAGCCTAAATACCAGAGTCATGATTTGCCTTGTAAAAAGCACTGAATGAAAAGAAGAAAGAAAAAGAAAAAGTAAGGGATACTTTAATGGTCGTGCATGCACATCTAGGCATTTTACTGAAATGCTTAGGTAGTGCAGATTACATTTGTCAAGTGCCAGGGCGATGGACCACCAGGTGCTGTCTCAGTGTATAAGTCTGGCCCCACTGATGGGCCTGCTTGGAAATATGTTTTCATGTTTCACATACATCTCCATCACTCTGTTAAATGCGGCTTGCAAGCTCTTGGTTCACACTTGCATATTTTATTCCACAGAGGAAGGCTGTTACATGGACGGCACTTTACATACAAAAGCATTACAGGGGATACAGCAATCACGTTTGTATCAACAGGAGTAGAAGGAGCCTTTGCTACAGAAGAGCACCCCTATGCAGCACATGGACCTTGGTTACAAGTGAGAGCTCCTCCATTTCTTTTTTTCCCCTTCCTCCTTTCCTCCTGAAAATGATTCCATGAAGGGTTTGCGTGGCTTAAAAGTATAACAAGCCTCTATATCCTCCTGCAGCATCTGTGATACTTCTTGCATAATATTATCAGTAGTTATATATGCAAAAAATAATGTTGAACTGTTACTATTTATATTAATGGAACTCAAAATGACAAACAGTGGCTGGAAAGTTCTGAGATTTTCTGTGAATACAAGTGTGTGTTTCCTGGAGTTGCAGAACACTTTGCAGACTGTATTTACTCTGATTTACTCCAGAAAGGAATTTGGGGAGGCAGAGTGGAATGGCCAAAACCAGAATGGAGCCAGGGCAGAAGAGCTAACAAGCTGATCTCAAGAGAAAGCTGTGGGACTTTGATCCTACAGAGTCAGGATCTCAGCTTTACATCATCCTTCAGAGGAAGCGGCACACAAAGGGCTGCCTTCTTTGCTTCTGTTGCTCTCCTATTGATTCCTTGACAAATATAGTAGTTACTTGAGGCACCCACGCAATTTCTGCATTCACAATCTTTCTGTACAATGGATTTTCCTTGGAAGCTCCTCATCTGCTTGGTGTTGAGGGTCATCTCTACTGAGGCCCAGTGATGCACTGATGGTATGAGGTCTTAGTGCTATTCCAGACTTTAATTTCTTCATGACTGTAAAGTTATGTGGAGAAACCCATATCTGAGAGTCTGTAGACATGCAATACTCTTCTGCCTTCTCTGTTGCTATGGCCTTCCTCCCTCTCCTTCTTTTCATAAGGCAAAAGTCTGTCTCAGACCTGTAGATTACAGTGTGACAACTAACCTTCCAGTGACTTATTTTCAAGGTATTCCACTGCCTGTGTTCATAAGTCTGGAGGAGATCATGCCAGGAAATCTGTATGACTGGTGGAGGAGCTGATCTCGACTAGAACCATCTCGTGTGTAGGGATTTTCAAAGAACTTGTGGGCTTTGATTGTACAGTCTGGAAAGTGCAACGCTCCTGTAATGATTAACAGCAAACGGTCAGGTTTAAGGGTGGGTCATCTGCTCTTGGCTCCTGTGCTTGCCAACACATGATACACAGGATCTCGTGACTGTGTTAACTCCAAACATAAGAGTGTTTGTTTGCATTTACATCACATTTTGAAGTGTATTGATGTGTAGAGTAGTCAGGTAACCTCTAAACAGTGAAGAATGGCAATGATTAGGTCACCATTCAGACACGTAGCTAACATTAACCCTTTTGCTCCTGGTTGTTTCTATGCCTGTTACTTGTGCACTGAGAATTAGATATGTTTTTCTAGTAAGTAGGAGGGAAAGGTGGGGAATTTTTGACTTCTGCAAAGTGGGAAGAAGCACCTTCCCCTTCATGTCTCCTGCACAAGGTTAAGATATCAGAGCTTCTCTTCTTAGGGGATGGGCTCTGCCGCTGGCTCCTGCCCTGTCCCTGTGGAGGGAGGGATGGGGACAGCCTGGCTGGGGGAGGCAGGGAGCCTAGAAGCAGCCGGGGACGAGAGGAGGAGCACGCGGTTGTGCGAGATACACGTGGGAGTGTCTGAGGCGCTTGGCTTTGCATGCGATGGGAGGCTTCATCTGGCCTCAGCAGTCCCTTGTGGTGCCGGGGGTGGAGGAGCGAGGCTCGTGTGGCTGCACTTCAGAACTAAAAGAAACTGTGGCGCACGCCATTCCGAGGAGGCGAATTCTGTTTGGTTTAGTCCCTTAGCTCTGGGCTGGCCACGTTGGCAAGCCCGGCGAAGCCTCCCGAGCGAGGCCTGGAGAGGATTCGCCTCCTCCCTTGCTTGGGACCCCGGGCACTGCCACGGGTTCCTGGCCGAGTTGGCAGCTCGGAGACGCTCACTGCGATGCAGGGCCTTGTTGCAAAGGCGGCTAAATGAAGGGGCTACGTAGAGACAAGAAAACAGGAGGCCTCTCCTCCCGCGCACACTTCCCCATCTTGGGGAAGGAACAGGGAGCCTGAAAAATCCCGTCCGCGACTGAGCGGCCGGCAGCGTGGGGCCGGAGCTGCGGCACAGCGAAAGCCCAAACCTGCAGACTAAACACAGCACCTCCTGTTTACATCTCGCGGGCCGGGCCGGAGAGGGGCCGCGCGGGCCGAGCAGCAGCCCCGGGCGCTCCGAGGGACGCGCAGCAACGACAGGAGTTTGGCAGGGCCCGGTGCCGCTCCTAGCAGACAGGTGTCCGTATCAGCGCCGCAGCTGGGACGCGGCAGGAGCCATTTTAGCAGCCTCAGCAGAAAAGGCAAGGAGTCATTAGACCGCAGAGATTATACACCCCACTTCTATCAACAGCCTTTCCAGGTCACGTTTGAGGCATGTTAGTAGGGGAAGCCTGTCCTGCTGCTGCCCATGCTCTGGGGATGATTAGATTATTTCATTTTCCAGAGCTGTCAAATTGGCACCTTTCCCAACTATTTGGATTTTTTTTCATTTAAGTAATATTTAATTAGTTCTAAGAAGCTAAATTCTATTAAAGGTCTAAGCATGTCAGGCTGGTTTATTTCTGAACTTCTTCCACTGTGTCATGTATTGTTGAATAGGGAAATTGCTTTGACTCAGGAAAGTACAAACATATTCAAGAAGTCCCCCTTGTTAACACTAGGCTCCTGTTTATATGCTAGTTACCGTGGCAAAGTCTCTGATGTGTAACACTTGCATTAACATTACACATGATCAAAGGCTTCTGCAGTTCTTTCTTCCACCCCCCCTTCCCCCAGCGCAGTGACAGCAGTGCCCTGGCACAGCCTCCGAAACGCGGCTCCCACCGCACGCGTTCCGGAGGCACCGGGAAAGGCTGCGCGGGAGGCGTCTGGCCCTGCCTTGCGGGGTTGGGGGTGCTCATGGTGCAGGCAGGCGCTGACCAAACTGCCCCACAGGGGCATTTGTAGTCGTGGGGAAGTGTCCGTGGTTTTTGGCCCAGCAGCTGGGCCGTGCCAAGCGTGCAGCTCGTCACAGATCAGTGTGTCTGTCTGTAAACCCGAAGCAAGGTGAGCGTGTGCATGTGTTCTCCCTCCCCATCTGTCTTATGTTCAGGCAGATGATAGAGACGCTCTGTTGAAATGTGTTACTGATCAAGCCCTTCCCAATAAAGTTGCCTGAGCCTTTAATACATATTAATATTATCCTGGGGTAGTTTGTGTCAAAGCCTGTCAGCATGCATCATCCTTTGGGAATTACCATCATTAAGTCTCCAGTGATGGGAGTCAGGACATGCTTCTGCAAAGCTCTTCTGCTTTTATGTGGAGCTCTGTGCTCGGCTAGCACAAAGTAGACTGTTCTCCCCTCCTACCTTGCTCACCTGGACTGCTTACTCTCCCCAGAGGGGAGAGGGAGGTTTGTTTAACACTACCTTCAGATAATTTCTGCTCCTGCTGCTTTAGGCAGTCATTGTTCTAGGGGAGATGACATTCAAGCCTTTGATCATGTGCAACATTCGTGTTGCACTTCAGATATTGCTGCAAACTCTGACATACAAGCCAATATACTGCACTAAAAACAAACCTATAGCTAAAGAGTTCTTGTTAACTGCAAAATCAAGCAGCCAGAATTTATGAAATAGCTAAAGAATAGTCTCTGCAGTTTAGACGTGACCCTGTTACACATGTGCGTTTCAATACATAATCTAACTGAATGGTGCTTTGTATTTTTCCCAAAGGATGCCTGCCTCATTCAGTTCACAGAGATGGAACATGGTTTGGGGATGAATCAGGGCTGACTCTTGCCTATAGGACTTCTACTTCATTTGTTTATCAGAATTAGAAGGTGTCTAATGAATGAGGCAGGTAATTGCATAAAAATCACAATAGTCTCACGGTGAAGTCTGTTAAATGTTGCCCTGGAGAATTGGATCCTGTCCCTCCCTCTACTCCAGTGTTCTTTCTCAATGCTATTGCACGTCCTCAAGCCAGAATGTTCACAGGCGTCCACTGGGGTTGCATTCCTCAGCTTCTGGATGGCTGACTTGAGACTCGGGGTGTGATCCCCGTTCCCAGCAGCAGTTCTGCTGCAGAAAGCCCTGTGCCCTCCAGTGCTAAGTACACTGGAAAATGGGGCCCTGTGAGTCCTGAGCTGGACACCCGAGGAAGTGGACATTTGGACTCAACTTCCTCTTCACTTGTTTTCCTCTGTTTGTTAAGGAAACCTTCTGCTAGTCATCCTGTGAAGCTTAATGCAGTGTTTGCTGAGCACTGCGGCAGCGCAGCTGAGCCCCGGGGACAAGTCCCTCCCCACCGAGAGGGGAAGGATCGCGCGGTGGTGGGCAGTCAGCCTGGGAGCTGAACGCTCCTCTCAACTCCCTGCCCTCTTGCATTTTTGCCCTGTGACCGTGTCAGGTCTCCTGGCTTCTGGAGGCCTCCCTCCCCGACGCGCGCCCGGGAGAGGAGCCGTCGCTGCCTCGCCGGGATGGGAGGCTCAGCGCCGGAGACGGAGCGCGCGGAGGACGCGAAGATTAGGTGCTGCGAGTGTAATCCGTGCTGGCAGCCGTCGGCTGGAGCATACTAAATGAAGGGGAAGAGAGGAGGAGGGAACGAGGAAACAACTTGAATGATAATGAAAAGAAATGATGACTAATGCTGCATTCAGCGAGCAGAGCCATCCCGAGGCCTGAGCAGGGCCGAGGTCTTGTGGGAGAGGAACTGCAGGCGATCCCGTGATTACAGATTTGCTTGGCGGCGCAGACGGATGCCGGGGCCAAATTAGCGTTGCGCAGGCGATCCCAATTCGGGCATTTCCCAAGTTTGGAATGCCTGATATTGCCAGTCACAGACGTGGAGGGTTTTTTTACAGGTAATTCACTCAGTTTCTAGACAAATCCTGTTAGGCAGATGGAGGCTATGGCTCGTTTGCAGTTCGCGCCCTCCGACTTTCACACGAGCTGCAAAGCTCAAAGCGTCAGCAGGACTTTATCCTCTGGCCCTGCCACTATTGGGGAACATTCTGCCCAGCTCCCATGCAGGCACCGTGTGGATGTGGAGGCTGTGGAAACGGGCTTTGAACCCGTCTCCCTGCCCTCTGTGTCGCCTCCCACTTTGGCCTCTGATCTGCCCTCCATCCTGTTTTTCTGTGTCTTTGTCTTCCCCTCATCCTGGCCCGGCTTTGCTTTTCTCTCCTCCCCTTCATTCAAGTTGGCAAATTCCTTCTCCTCCTCCTCCACATTGCCTGACTTCCAGCAGAAATGCTGAGAGCGCTGGAGAGGTTCCCTGCCTTTAGTCCCGATGTGCCTGGTGCCATAGCAATCCCTCGTCGCTCCGAGGAATGATTGGAGGCAGAAGTGCTACTTAGCTACCTCCGCCCTGTGCTGGGGGAGAGCGGCGTTGGGCTGGGACATGCTCAGTGAAAAATAGAGTCTTCAGTGCATTTTTCCTGCTTTTCCCTGAAAGGCTAAGGACAAACAGTGACTTATAGAGGCTTCTGACTTGGCAGAGCCTTCTCATGATTGGGAAAAAGACTTTTCCTTGACCTCCAGAACATTTTTTGATAATCTTTGTAGCTCCCCACTGCAGGGGTAGTCTTCAGGCTTTGCAACAAAATGATCATATTTGTTTGTTAGCACTGTTGAAAAGTACCTTTTCTAAAAATCCCCTCGGAGATAACTTGATTTTTCTTCCCCTAAAACCTTTAAGACAACCAGAACCAAGACATCCTGCATGGAAAAATAAGTTGAGGCTTAGGACAGCAAGGTCGAACTTTTAATAGAAAATGTTAAATAAGCCCGCCTGTTGACAGGGTAGATACGTGAAGCCTCTATGAAGCATCCAACCTCAGGAGCTATCAACATGCTCTATCTGTGCTGGCAGTCTGGGGGAGATTACTGTGAGCAGGGTCATGGGGGATGATCCATTCTTTTGGTTTGGCAACCTAAGTGAAAAATCTGGGGAAGAAACTCAGACTGAGCCCGATCTTTAAATATTTTCAGTTTTTCTTGCTGAAACAAAAGCCTTAGACCAAAAGCTGAAAAAAAAGTCCTTTTGTGTTGAATGAAACCAGAAATAGAAGATTTTCTTTAATAAAAACAGTGAAGAAAAAATAAACTAGTTTTGCAGAATGGAGCCGGAGTTGTTAGAAGTTTTGCCTTCTCCAATCTGTGTTTGACGGATGCAACACTCAGCCCAGGATATCAGAAACTCATGTTTTATTTTCTCCCTTTTATTTGAACCCCTGTTTCTGCTTCTTGCCTTAATGGGCGCCACAGCTATAGGGTTTTTTTTTTTTTTTCCTCAGCTCATCCAATTGGAGTTATTCCACATCATATAAAACATTGAATTAGTCACAGGGACAGAGAGCACAAGAGAATGACTCTATTCCGGTAGAGTTGGGACATTCCCTTGGAAATGAGCACATCTGGTTCTTCTCTCAGCTATAGCACATGTTAAACCATTTATGCATATTGGCATAATGGCAGCAGTGGCTGCTCAAAGCAGCCTTCGCAAGAGGCCCCTGATGCTCGAGATGCCCTCCTGTAAGTGGCAGGTGTGAGCTGAGCCTTCTCCTGAGCACAGGGGGTTGAATTTTGTTCTCCTCACCTTTGAATAGACTGCCGCACCTCGCTCGGTGGGTTTAAGGGCACCTCCTGAAAGCTGTGTGGTTTAAGTCGCATAAAACTGCAACCTGCTCCTCCCTAAAGCAGTTTTAGGAATCTAACCCAGCAGAAGCTTTTTCTTAATCTTTTTGGTGGCTTCCTCCAAATTCTTCAGTAGGTTTAGGACTATCTAAACTCACTCTCTCAGGTTAGCTTATCTCCTTTCCTCAGTACTCTCCAGATCTCTCCACATGTTCTTCTTTCTCTTTGTTGAATGAGACACCAGGAGAAAATTACATTAAAGGTAAAAAAAGGCCCATTAGGTCATCTTGGTGGTCCCCTGGGAATGACGCATCAACTCATCTCCAGACTATGTTCTAGTGCTTTGCCCAGGCTAGTTTTGGATGATTCAAGTTCTTCCATCCTGTTTAAGCAGACTGATTATCCCACAGCCTAATTCCCCTCCCTTGCTACTCAGAATATGTTGGCTACTTTCTGTGGCTTTTCTTCCTCCTAAGTGGAGCATTCCCTGAAATGCCTGTTCTTCCTTAATGTTTTCACTCTGAAAAAAAATCAGTATTGCCTGATAACTTGGCTCAGCCATTCCCATCCGAGCCAAGCTCCGGGTCCCTGGAAGCAGTTTTGCCTGCAAGGCGGATCTCACCAGGCTGGGCTATGAGGTATCCGGGTTATTGTAGCCGGTCTTGTAGTTGGGGAAGTTATGGGGAGAGATCTGGTGTGGTCAAAGTTCATTCAGCAGCATCATACTCTTCCCTTGCTCGGATTGTAACATCACTGTGTGAAGCAATAGAGTCCCTTAGGCATCTGAGTGGATGTTTTCCCTTTACAAGAAGGGTCATAAGTCTCCTGGAAGAGTGACGCTGGAATTTCCCATTAAAGGTGTTTGCTGCAGTGCTGGTACTTTTGAGGGGGTAATGAGAACTGTGGGGAATTCAGACAGGAAGGGGACCTCTTCAAACAGTGTCCAACCTGGGCATGGCATAAATGCAGTGAAAAGACCTCAGCCCTGAACCTCCTGCAGTCACAGCGAGGCTGTCCATAGAAGGCCAAAGCAAGAGGAAAGCAGGGGGATGGCCTGTAGGGTGTCCATGATCCAAAGCATGGTTTATTAGAGGTTATTATCGGTTATGTTTAATTTCAGAGTGGAACCCAGACACAGATTAATTTCCTTTTTTTGTAGGAATTAAACTGGAGCAGTTTCAGTGCAAAGGGCTCCTACAAGTTGTAGGGTATTTGCAAAGGTAGCAGATGCCCTGTGGCCTAAGGAACAGCCGCTCCACCCAGCCCAGGCAGAGCACCTGTGTGGCTGAACACTTTCTTAGGTAGGGTGGTGAATTTACCCGGGGGTTTATTGCAGCGTGTCCCCACCTTCTGGGCTGAGCTGTGCGGCCCATCTCTGTACTAAGTCCAGAGCTAATAAAACGTGGTTTCTTTCCTGTGGCAAGCCTGTTAGAAAAGCAAGTGGCAGTGTTTAATGCAAACAAAGCACTAGGGCAAAGTGTAGGTTGTCTGGCTTGTTCCTAGATAGGCAAGAAAAATGGGTATTATTAGCAAAAGCAGCCATGCTTAATCATCCCTGGGCTAGTCGCTTGTGTCTTGCCGTGGACAAAATGCCTTCTGAAGGTGGGCAGAGCTGCAGCCAGGTTCTTAGCTCAGCTTCTTCCCTGCTCAAAGGTTTGCCAGTTGTGCCAGGCTGTCAACATCTGGGTGACCTGCAGCCCCAGCCACCCTGTCCCGAGCTGAAAATGTCAAGCCTCGGTGGTAGGATTGAACACCAGAGTGAGACACGTCCTAGGTGTGGAATATAAAGTTTTTAATATGTCACTATGCATCAGTTCCTTTCAGAGGTAGATGAACTAGTCTAGAGCCCTGTGACCTTGTGGGCATTTTTAAATCTTGCCTGTTTTCATGCACTCACAGCTGTGTACCTGCAGCAAGTCACGATACGGGTTTCTCAACTATCTGCAGGTACAAAAGCGTCAGCACAGGCTCCTTCACTTGACCTTTAGGCAAGTCCTGCAGGTAGGGAGCAGGTTTCAGCGAGCACGGGTGGGACTTGCCACGAGAGGGAGACATGATGCATGCAGCCCGCGTGTTCCCGAGCGCATCTACCTGTGTAAGATGGCATAGCATGGTATTTTGTAGGGTGTCTGGGCACCTACAGCTTGTTGGTGAGGCAGCAAGAGCCCAAACTTTGGACCCTAGGTTGTGCAGTAGGAACCTGCACTAGAGAGATGAGGGACTTATCTCTTGGCCAGTCAGTGTCTTTCCGAAGCATCTGCAGCATGAGCAGAGCAGCAAAGCAGTGATAAAATGGAGTCTAAATCTGCTGGGAAGGGGATTGCGTGTGGCCGGGCCTCCCCGGCTCAGGTCACGGAGATCCTGGTGTGAGCGGCCCGCGCAGCGCCGGAGGAACCGCTCCAGGTACCCGCAG
>NW_010578557.1:120469-134298 GCF_000705375.1 Tinamus guttatus | reverse complement strand
GGGGGAGCACAGCCCCGCGGGGAGCCGAGGCGCTGCCGGCTCCGCACCAGCAGCGGCTCTGCCGGATCGCAGGCTCTTCCCGGAGCTGCCGCACACCAGGCCTCTGTTGTTCTTTGGGGAGGGAAAAAGCTGCTTCATCATTGTGATCTCTGTGCAGTGTCCTGTTGATAAGATCAGTTAACAGCACCAGAGGAAAACTCCAGATTCAGGTCTGAAATATAAAGTGAACGGGGCCTATTTGTTTAATTTGAGCTTCTAAGGTTTAAATCCCGAAGGAAATTAAATTAGGTGCCTAGAGCAATGGCAGTCTGTCATGTTTATTTGCTGGGAATGTCACCTTTAATATCATGCATATATAACGTGTGTGTGTTAATCTAATGGGGTATCATACTGTGCGGGAGCAGGCGTGCTGCAAGAGCTGGAAACCTGCAACATTGCAAGAGAGGGAAGCTGAGGCTGGCCCGGGTTTATTCTCATCCTCCCGGGCAGGGGCAAAGCCACCCTGGGTTCTGCCGCCAACTGGGGGGTGCCAGCCTGACCCCCGAGCTCCGGCCTTGCCGCTCCTGGGCCCTTAGCCTGGGCTGGTGCCGAGCAGGGAAATCCCACCCGGATGCGAAGCCAGGACCACAGTGCTTCAAAGGCCCCTCCAGCAGCTCCAGTGCTGGGAAACTCCTCAGGAGAGCTCGGGAGGGCCGGATCCCTGTGCTGAGCCACCAGCTCTCTCCTGCATTTGGCTGCGGCTGCACTTTGGAGGCTACCCCACGAGGGTAGCAGCCTAGGCAGGGCTTGCGGAGCGGCGCCCGCTGCGGCTCATCAACATGGCTCACGAGGCAGCTGTGCTGTGGGCTCCTGTCCCCACTCAGGGGTTTTTAGCTGGATTAACAAAATCCCCTGGCCAGCAGCACACTCCAGATGGGCTCAACCACCTTCATTGCATCCCTGGTCAGGGCTGTAGAGCTACAGTGCTCTGTGTTTGTCCCTAGTCTGGGAGTCTGTGCTTCAGCCAAGTCGTGTCCTGTCCCTTCGCCCTCTCCAACCTGAGCTATTTACCCACTCACACCCTGGATCATTTTCCACCAGCCTCAGAGCAGCTGGTTCCCACTTCCCATTCCCCTGCCTCTGGCACCTTGGGAACGCCCAGGGGTCTTCCTGCTCAGCTCGGCTTTTAGTCCTTGCCAGGAGTGTGACTCCTTGTTCCTGCTCTCACCCATCCCAACCTCTGGCATTTTTGCTCATCCGTGGATGGCTGCATATTCATTTCCTCCTTGCCTGATTGCTGCGAATACCAATTCCTCCTCCTTTTTCCGGCTGCTCGGTAGATTTCGATGTCTGCCAAATTGTTCTCATTCCCTCACCCTCAGCTCCGCAGAATCCGATCTGCTCCGTGCAGAGCCCCAGCTCCCCACCCAGCTCTTCCTTCTGAGCTCCGTGATCCGGCTGCCTTCCTGCTCCCGTCTGCGAGGCCGGCTCCCTCGCCAGCAGGAGCGAGTATCTCCCGTGCGACGGGCAGACTAGTTACAGGCTCCTGCAAGGAGACTGCAGTAGTTTGCAGCGATGCTACGTGTTTCTCAGCTTGCCAGTCTGCAGATCGGTGCCAGGTTGCGGTGTCCTGTCCAAAGCAGCAAGCTCCTGGCTCGTAGCTAAAGCCAGGTTTTTCCAGGCTCGAGGTATGATCAGAGGGACCTCGTGGAGCTGCCTGCCTCGGTGCTGAGCAGCTCAGTTATAGACCCTGGCCTGGAGCCTGCTGCAGGTTGAGCTAAGCTAAGAGGAGAACGTGGTGGAGAAGGGAGGCTGTAGTTCCCTGAGCCCCAGGGAATGTGTATGTGATGGCAGCAGCATGGCAAGGTTGAAGGGAAGAGAACTGGGGTCACCTTGGAGCTCTCAGGTCAGGATTTCGGTTTTCTGGGTCGCTTCTCTTACGAATAAGAAGAAAGGAAGATTGGTCTTCCCTTGGTTCATTAGTCCTATTGCCCAGTTCACATCCCCAGAGCAGCGCTCCCCGCCGATGTTGCTGGCACCAAGGGGCTCGAGGGCACGGGACGTGCATCCCGCACTGCCATGGGGCAGCCTGGCCGCTCCTCTTCCAGCCTGGAGCTAGAGAAGGCAGCAGAAATGGGGGCAGTGGAGTCCCTCCATGTTCCAGCCTCCTCCCTAGGCGGGAGTGCAGAGCTCCTGCCTCAGGGGACAGGGAAGGGAGAGGTGAGAAGGGGGGACTGGAGAGCGGTGCCAGAGATAGAGAAAAGGGTGGAGCGAAGGGATGAAAGGAGGAGCAGTGGGGAGGAAGCAAACCTGGGGGTTGAAATGGCAATAATCTGCTGGACACTGCTGCAACCTAACTCCCGGGAATGCGGCTCCGACGCCCCCTCACCGCGTGGGGATGTTTGCCTCGTCCTGCAAGTGCCTCCTCGCCTCCTGTGCCAAACCAGCTGCCCTGCGTGTAGCTCTGGCCTTCACGGCTGTTGTGAAGAGAGGCAGAACGTGTTTGTTTTTAGCTAGCACACGTTTATTTAAAGAGGGTGGGAGTTTTTTCCCTTCGAATTCCTGGGGCTGGTTTCCTCCCTGGCGTCTCTGGTTTGTGTGGCGTGGGGTCCTCAGGGCCGGGACCAGCTGGGGCCCTTGCTGGGGACTCTGACCTGTCAGAAGAAGCCACTTCCCTGGGCCACTATGTGCTTGCCAGCCTGGCCTTGAGATGAGCCAGGAGCTTTCCCAGCACAGGCACGCAGGGTCAGCAAGCGAGGGACGACTCGGAGCAGGGAAAATCTGTGAGTTTGGGAAGGAGCAGAGCGGGTTTTCTGAGGCCTCTGGGTCCTACCGCGGGCACCCCCGGGTGCTCCTCCTTCCCTGAACCTTTCACTCATCCAGATGTCACGCGGCACTCCAGGCGAGTGCCCTCCATCTGCCCACGGGACCAGCTCTGTACGTGTTTCAGGCTTTCCCTGCGCTGCTGTTTCCCAATTAAACTGTGAGCTTAACTTCCATGAATCAGATGAAAGTGGCTCTGTCTCCCACTGTCTTTCTGGACGATGTTATCTTGACCCCTTTTCCTCCTTTCCCACTCTCCCTGTCTGAAGCCGAGCCTCTAATTTTAGATTGAGGAAGATAATTGAGGGTCAAAAAAGATTGCCATATAATTTTAACATTTTTTGCAGTGGTTGGGGTGGGAGGCAGAGTTATGAGCTGCCTGCCCTCAAAGCCTTTGTGTTGCGGGCAAGAAGGACACAGGGAAGGAGAAGGGAGCCGATACGCTCTGCTCTGTGAGGATCAGCCCTGCCACTTGGCACTCCGCTAGAACTGGGAGTACGAAAGCGTAAACAACTGTATTTCCTTTGCAGATCCTATTGACTGAAGAGTTTGTAGAGAGAATGCTGGAAGACTTAGAAGACCTGAATTCTCCGGAGGAAGTAAGGCCGCGTGGTTCCCATGTCGCAGCAGCGGCGCCTCGTGGGCTCGAGGCCTCGCGGGGCGGTGGCGCCTGTGGTGGGAGCTGAGGCGCTGAGCGGGCTGCGCTGCCGCCCCACGAGGCAGAACCTGCGCTGGGGGCCGCCCTGGTAGCCGCGTGGGCCTCCGTGTGCTGCCAAGCTCCTCTGCAGCAGCTCAGGGCACCCCACCTTCCCCGGCGCGTTTGCGCCCGAGCTGTTGCCACAGGGGCCTCTGCTCGGCCCCGGGGAGCCCCGGGCTTCCTCACGGGCTGCCCCAGCCTGGAAGCCGGAGCCGCGGCAAGAGGGAGCTTTGTAAAGCTTTGCTGAACTTCCCCCCGCCATGTGATCCCTTCCTGGGGAACATTTAACACCCTGTCTCCCATGCATGCCGTATAAATATTCTGCCTGACTTCAAAGAGCGGTGGCAGAAATGACATGTAATATTTTTAATCCCATTTTTTACAGCTCCCTGCAGACTCTAAAGAAACTTTCCTTGGCTGGTGGAGCAGCCCTCCCGTCCCTCACCCCGCTCCCCTCCCCCAGGAAAATCTCAGGGCTCTAATTGTTTAATCCTGAGCTGATTTAAAGCCAGGGTGTTCTTCCCTGTGTGAGCGAGGGAGCATGCTGCTGGCTGTGCGGTGACTTTCAGGCCAGCTTTTATCCAGTTAAACCTAATCCAAAGCTCATTTTTGCCGGTGACATGGACGCCCAGGAGCGCCCATAGTTAAGGCCCTGGGCGCCTCGGATGCTATCGCTCTGCGCTGAGACGCAGGGCAGCGGCTGTGGCAGCTCCTGGCAGAGCAGGCGCTGGGGTCTGAATTACCGCGACTTCACTGAATTAAAAAGTAAAAAATAAGCAAGCGCAAAGGATGGCTTCTCCAAGAGGATTGCTTTGGAAGCACTTCTGTTTATGAAAAGGAAATGCTTCAGATGAAATGTGATCTCTCCACATCCAGATTCCTCCAAGGATTTGTAAGTTAGAGGATCCCAGTTTGGGCCAATTTAGTGCGTTCCTCAGCAGCCCTGGCCGGTTGCTGCTGACGTTCATGTGATAGAAGGAAGCCCAGGCACAGAGTCTTTCCTTGGCTTTGTAACGCACCACCAGTGGAAACTGAAATTAACACCAAATTATCTGTTGAGAAGCTGTAGCATGTTTTTGCATACCCCAGGCTCTCAATTCGCCCCTCCCGGGCCTGTAGGACCACTAGATTATATGGTACAGGCTATACATGGACCTGAGGTAAAAAAACAGCCCTAAGTGAGGCTTGGACAGTTTGTGTTTCCTAGAGACTGAGAGTGGGAGTTTATGGTAGTCGTTACCCTGAACCACCAGCCCAGCACACTAAGAGCAACGGGTACCAACTGCAAAGTTGCCCTCATACCCGAGCTGCAAACAGGGTGAGTTCAGAAGCAAATTCAGAACCTGTTAGAGTGGAGCAGACAGCTGGAGGGGAACTCCTTTAGCAGGAATCTGCCACTAAGTGTATGTTAATGTCCTCCGGAAACAGGGTGCTTACCGGGAGGACAACTAATTGGATAAAGATGGATGATTCACCCGTTACTCTCCCCTTACACCAACTCTCTAATTTTCCTAGCCCCTGTGTAGCTCGCAGCACTGAGGGCTCTCTCAGGAGAGGATCTGTCTATAATCATCCTGAATTAGCTGCTGTAGTGTCGTTGCCAGTGCAGGATCCTACCTGGATACCCCTAACATCCTTTTTGGTGGTATCAGGCAATAGGCCGTGAGTGTGGCAGAGTTTTAAACACAAAGTCATTCTGCAAACTGGGGTCCAGAATCGTCCCCCCGGTGCTGGGGACCCTCCAGCCTGGCAGTGGGATTGCCTGAGCCGCTGCTCCAGCTCTCTCTGTTGTCTGTGGCTGTGGATGGGGCACGTCCAGAGTCTGGAAGGCTCTCGGTAGCCTATAAAAGCCTCAAATGCAAACAGCAGCTTTAAATATCCAGGCTGCCATTCTGCCACGTAAGGTTTTGAAGCCTTTACTAGCTCTGCATCTAGGGTGTTTGCATTCTTTGGGCTTTTTCCACTCTTAGGCATGTCTTTGCCAGCTCAGCAATGAGAACGGGTTTGGAGTGTCGTGGACAGGGGACTTTTCCTGCGTCGGGGTGCGCTTGCTGATCCCACAGCAGCCCCACGGGGCACCTCTCTCCTTGCATGCCCTGTGCACAAGAAGGGAAGGGAGGACGTGGCCCACGTTAACCCTTGCGGGGGTGTCGCTGCCTGTGGATGGCCCCTGTTGTTCCTCTCTGTGACGGTTCAGTCCCCCTTTTTTCCCCCACTGTCCCCACCAAAGCTGTTTCCGAGGCACCGGCAGGGAGGCACGGGCCCTGCTCAAACGCGGCTGTGACAGGGCTGTCCTGGCCCTGCCGCCTGCTCGGGGCCAGAGATGTTGGGGTGACTTCCCATCCAAGGGCAGCGTGTCCCGGGGAACGCGTGCCAGACACGGCGCTGTGTGAGCCAGCCCGGGCGCCCCTGCAGCAGCGTTTGCAGAAGGGCCCGGGCAGGAGCGCCCAGGCGAGCGCCGCGGCGGCGGCAGGGCCCGAGCGGTGCACGGGCTCCCCGCGCCCTTTCCAAACCCTTCCGCTGCTCTCACCTCGCAGAAGCGGCCGGTGCACCCCACCGTGCAAGGGGAGAACTCTAAAGCCTCCGTAATCCCCTCTCTAAAGCAAACAGAGGGATCCTGGGGCCGGCGGGGAGCCAGAGGGAAGCGGACAGGGTGAAGTGGGAGGGGAGAGGCTTGGGAGTTGCAGATTTTCAATGAGATCAGGGAGGGGAAGTGGTGATGGGAACAGTCACCCTGCAGAATCCATCTGATGAAATAAACAATGCTGGGGCCGAAATCTCGGAGCTTTACTTTGGCAGCCGAGGCCCAGACCACGTTATCTAATGTCCACTGCTGTCCAAAACATACTGATGGGGAAATGTTTTCCTAGTGGCCTCCTGTTTTAAAAAAATAATAATAGCAGAGGGCTGCCTGCCTTTGCAGCAACTTTGTTTTCCTGTGGTTTGGGTTGCAGGGATATACGTTAACTGGTTCTCCTCCTTGCCTTGCAGTTTAAACTTCCCAAGGAGTACAGCTGGCCTGAAAAGAAACTGAAAGTCTCCATCTTGCCAGATGCCGTGTTCGACAACCCGCTGCATTAGAGCTGAATTACGCCCTCCTCGCAACTGGGAGAGCCAAGTTACTGTCCATTACCCAGTGACTCACAGGATAATTAATGCAGTAAAAACTCGGCCTGCAAATGAAAGAGTTTGCTGCACAACCACTGCAAACAGAAGAGGAGCTACTCAGCACCAGCCCAGAGCGAACTGAGCCCTTTCCTTTATCCTTCCCAGGGCTGAGCTCTCTGGGAACAGCCTGCGTATGTGTGAGTGCGAGTGAGAAATATTTAACTATGAAAATTAGCAGTAAGAATCTTTTCTCTCTCCTAGCTCCAGAACTCCCCTCTGCCTCAGCCCAGGGTGTAGACGCTCTGCACGCCTGTATTTACACATGCATTCTGCCAGGTGCGAGCCTATAATCCATGGATTAAATGTTCTTTACGTGACTCTGGAGTCCTTTTGTTAGCCAAACTTTTACTGACTGCAGAACTGTTCTTCCATGTGCTTTTTTTTTATTATTTTTTTTTTGCTTTTCAGAAACAAATGGTATTTCCCCTGTTTAAAGGAGGCCAAAAGCTCACATGCTTGAAGCTGAACAGATTTAAAGATGAACTTTCTAGTTCAGTCAAGAAAAACAAACCCAGATCCTCCCTGCCCTCAAATTAGGCATGTTTTAAGCGTTGGTCTTGGTGCTATTAGCTATGGTATCGCTGCAAACAGAGGCAACTTTATTCTGGCGCATCCTGTCCTTATGCCTGAACCCCGGGGAAGGTCGCAACCTCTGGTTTTGCACAAGCAGGAGGAAGAAAGCTACCGGGGCGGGGGAGATCTCCTGTTTACAGTCTGTTTATCTTTAAAGAGATACTGTCAAGTATTTTTTCCTTGCTATTGTACAGAATTTGAGACTCTAGAAGGACCCGTTTGTTCGCAGGGACAACCTCAGCAGCTCTGCAGGATCCAGCGGGCTGCTGAGAAGGGTGTGAAATGGAGATGTCCATGTGCGCTGCCCCGGCAGAGCGCAGAGGAGACGCAGCCTCCGCAAAGCCAACTCTCCTCCGCGTCCCCGTGGGGCTGTGCCCTCGCACAACTCCTTTTTCTCCTTCAGTCTTGCTGCATTTGCTCTTTCGTGGCCGGTGTCCGTTTCCAGGCAGGTTTGGACTGCAAAGCATCCAAATTTGGTTGAGCTGCCCCTCTCCCCTCGATGGCCGTGGCTTCCTCCTGGGAGCGAGCGGGAGCGCAGAGGCCCGTGTCTCCTGGGGGTGTCCTGTGTGCGGGAGCTGCCGCGGGCCCCCCGCTGCTCTGCAGCCTTGTCCTCATGCATATTCCCAAGCTGCTCCCTGCCCGTCACCTTTTGGTGGCAGCTCTTCACTCCTTGGGCAGCTTCTCTTCCCACTCATTCTACCTACAACCTCCCTTGGCTGCTCTTTCTTCCCGGTTTATGCGCAATAGCCGTGTGATCTTAATGCAGATATAACAAAAGCTTTTAACACTTAACTCCCCTGATCAAACAGCAAAGTCCGAGAGGCCCACAGCACCCCGGGGTCGGTTTTCTGTTTGCTTTCTGATTTAATTTCTTCCTGGCGCAGCCGGCTTTGATGTTTTCTTGCATATATTTGGGGCTGGTTGGTGTTGGTCAAGAAGCAGAGCTAGGAGCCACAAAGCTTTCCTTGGACTTGCAGGGTTCCTCCGTGGCCTCAGGCAAGTCACTCAATGTCTCTCTGTACAGAGAGGGTGATTATTGACTAGAAGGCTGCAGGACCTACCGAAGCATGCCAGGATTTGCAGGGGAGGGCGTGCTTTGTGTACAAAGTAGTATTTGTGTTATTATAATTGTTGTTATATTATAATTTAAGGCAGGCCAAATGCAGGGTCCAACACTGCTCGGCGGTACCTTCCTTTCTGCAAAGCTACAGAGGCAATTTACATGTAAATGAGTTTGTCATTTTGTCTGAACTCAGAGGATCATCTTAAAATCCTGCTGCGAAAGAGCAAACTTTGAGCTATCTGCAGCGTGCCAGCCAGAGTGATTTCTGTGCTGTGGCAGCCGGTATCCATCCATGGGATCTCTTGGCTAGTTTCCACTGCCCTGCTTAGCACTAAGCCTGTGCTGTCTCTTCCACGCTGTAGACACACATCCCAGGGCCAATACGGGCTAGAAAACACAGCAGAATTTACCAGTCCGGCTTCAAAAACGACGTGTCCAGGTGCCCCGTCGCAAGATAAGGAACACGCGGCCGTTTGTGTCCGTCAGGAAAGGGCAGCGACTAGGATCTTTACGCAAAGCCATGTGCAAACAGCAGCCCGTGGACGGCTCGGCCGGGCTCGCCGGGGCTGCCGGCAGCGGGGCTGGCCTGGAGCCACCGCGCTGGCTGCGCCGCCTCCTTTCCAGATGCTCCCGCTCTCATTAACAGCAGCGCAAAACCCGCGCCTCGCTGGAGAAGGGACATGGGAAGGTCAGTGGTTGCTGCTCTGCGGAGATCAGCGCACAGAGAAGTCTGAGAGGGCCTCTCGGCCCTGACACACGTCTGGAAGGCCGGGGCGTGCGGTGCCGTGAAGCTCAGGGCCCCTCGGAGCGGGGACGCAGCGCGGGAGGCAGCTCCTCCCGCCACCCCTCTTACGTGTGTGTTTTCCTCACCGTATTTACTCTCTGCGTTGGGTTTTCATTGACTTCCGAGGGAGCACATTGAACGCGTTTGCAAATCCACCCAGGATCCGTGTGCCTGTGTGTATTTTTGTTCCATGTCATGTATTTATATATAGTTCTGTGTATTTGGGTTACGAACAGGTGGCACGCCAGAAATCTCTGTTTCTGAGACCTTTTTGCGCAGATCTTTGCTGGTAGCCAGATAACAATTGGTTTGAGGGAAGGAAAGGAAATCTTCCCACTTGCCTAAGCGGGAAAATTCTAGACAAGCAAACTGCTCAAATGGGAAGCTCTGTCTTCTTATTGGACCAACTCTGGTCAAAGTCAACCTTTAAGCCCCAAGGTCATGTTGCTGCCTCCCAATGGCTGTCTAAGAACAAGAAAGTTGCATGTTCCAGTATTGCGAAGGACTCGGCACCAACAGGGCCTTCCTCCTCTGCCTCACTTCAAGTTTGCAGTCAAAGGCTTCACTTACTGGCGAGTGGCATCCGGAGCGTGGATGTTTTCCTCTTGAGGCAAGGGGGCATGCCGGCATGTGGAGGAAATCAGAAAAAAACCTATATATTTTAGTGGGCAGAAGAGTTTAAAAAGGGGAAATGCACCAGAGGCTAAAACTGCCCCAGTAGTTTTCTAGCCCAAACCTGCTGAGATGGTAGCTCCACAGGGGCTGTTTTTTTTCTAGATTGTGTAGAAGGTCTGAAGCAGGATTATATGAAACCAAAACCCGTTGGCTAAAGATAGAGATCTGGATATAAATGGCAGTTTCAAAGAAGTGGGTACAGGTTTTCTCCCTCCCACAGAAGTCTCGTGATGCAGATAGATGGGGAAGTTTCCAAAGACGACGAAGAGCATTTACTGCAGACCTGTGATGGCCTGAAAATCCAACATGGGACTGCAGCTCCGAAACGGGAGAAATCCCTGCAGCCAGCACTGCTTTCCCTCTCAACAGCCGGTTAAAAACAAGGGAGAAAGAACAAACTGGGGCTTCGATATTAACGTGTGACGCGAGCGGAGCAGTCAGTGCTGCAGCTCGGGGTCGCTGGTGGTATTCCCAGTGCTGGGATGGCTGGTGCCTGCTGTGTGCGGTGTCGTTGAGCCTGGTGGCTGGTGCTTTTGCTGCGTGCAGCTTTGCCAGCAGTGGTTTGCAGTGAGCTGGGGAAGCCCCTCTCTCCAAATATCCTGATGCTCCCGCGTGGCTTTTCAGGTGCCACCGTCAGGTCATCAGATGCTCTTCGAAGAAGCGTGGAGGGGTCATTGCTTTTCAGCTGAGACCCGCGGAAATGGTTAGGGGCTGTAGCTTTAGCAAAAGGCAAAAACAAGAGCTGAAAGCGACGCTGCTGTGCTGCCTCTTGGCGAAGGGGGAAGAGACCCATGGACAGACCGTCTGGCCAAGGACACCTACAAGTCCCCATTTGCCCCTCGCACGGGGCCTGGCAGCCTGTGTGACAAGTTTTGGTACCCAAGGCGAGACAGGAGTCCCCAGCCAGCACCACAGAGCTCGTTCCTGTGCTTAGGGGCCCTCTGTATAGAGTATACACTGTGCCTTATTTCTCCGTCAAGGGAAGCTACGAGGGCAGATGAACCGTCGAGCACCCGGGAGTCCCTGTCTGTGCATGGGCCCCCATGGATGAAAGCGGCTTGGGCAGAGGCCGCGCTGCGTCGGAGACTCCCCCTCGTGCAGCCTTGCCGGGGGGCTCGTGCCCCAGTGTCGGAAGGAGCTTCGGGGCTCTGGGACTGCTGTGGTTTTTCACTGCGCTCTTAGCTAAGCTCTGGGTATGTAGCAATGTACTATTTTTGTAAGGTTTTCTGTTGTCCACTGGCCGCTCATTCTCTTTTTGAAAGGAAAAAAAAAATCCATTCGGCACAATTCCGAAATTCCAAATGAAAATGCCGCCAAGGTGCCGGTTCCCTTCCGCGCGCCGCGAGGCTGCGGGGCCGTTCAGCCCATGCGGAGTCCCGCAAAGCCTTGGGCACGTTGATATCTTTACACTGCCCTGACGCTGCCTCCCCTCGTGCGGGACGCGGAGCCGCTTGGAGCAGCCGCATCCCCGGCGCCGCGGCCGCGCTCCGCTCGCTGGGGTTCGGGAACAGCCCTGGAGCAGAGCGGAGTTTCCCGGGATGCTGGAGGGGAGCAGCGTCCCTGCCGGCCCTGGGGCCTTGGCATGAGTCTGTGCGAGGGCCTGCGCCGCAGCGGCACCTCCTCCGTGGCCTTTCCCCGACCCACGCGCCTCCTTTCTTTTTAATATATATAAAAGACAGAAAAAAAAGAAAAAAAAAGGAAAGCTAAACTAGCAGAGGTTTTTAAATATTTTATATTAGTTTCTAATGTAAATTCTTACCTGGTTATTGCAGTGCTGGGTGCGTTTCGCCTGCACATGACTTTTGTAATATTTTTGTGAATCACTAAACGTTTTTGTTTCAGTTGTTGGGGTTTTTTTTCCTCCCGTGTATTCGAAGTGCATTAAACGTATTTGCAGAACTGCCCGTGTCCTCCTGTGCAGCCTTTCGGGACGGGCGACGCTTTGGGAAGAAGCAGCCCTGCGCTGCTAAAGGTTGCAGCGATGCCCCGGTGACACACAGGGGTTTGCAGCGATCTTCTTATGCTCCTGGGTTATAAATTCCCTTTGGGCAGAGAGGGGGTGGAATATGGAGGTGGGAGGGAAAAGGAGGAAACGGGCCTGGAGCTGAAATGCGGAGTTGGGATGATTCGACTCTCGCCCCAGTTGCCCTCCTGGCACCTGGTTCATCTCCCAAAGGAACCGGGATGGTGCGGGACCCCCAGGGGCATCGGAAGCCCCTCGGGGTGTCGGGTTTAGCTCCTCTTGCTGGAAAGCAGCGGCCGGGAGCCCCTCGTGGAGCTGCGGCTCCGAGCTTCATTAGGAGCGGTTTGCTGCTAATAACGCCGGCAGCTTCCCTAATTAATACCGGAAGGGCTGCGAGCAGCTGCCAAGCCCAGGGAGGGAGTGCGCTTGTTTATTTATTTTATTTTATTTTATTATTTCTTTTAGCGGTGTGGAAAGGGCAGGGCTGGGGCTGCTTTCCCAGGCAGCAGCGCGGCGGGTCCGGGGACGGGGTGACAGGTCCCTGTGATGGGGCTCCCTGCTCTCCCGCACTCGCTGTCACACGCAGAGCGGGGGCTTCCCTGGCACTTGAGCGAGTTTGGCGGCTCCCATTGCAGCAGTTTTTCCCCCCAAAAAAGCATGTTTGGGGTTTGTTTTTTTGTTGTTTTGTTCCTTCTTTTTCCCCAAAGGGAGAAGAATTGCTAAGGCGCTTTTCCCACCGCCCGCGTTGCCTCGGGCTTCCCAGCGCTCCGGGTGCTCCCCCTGCGCGGGGATCCCGGGCTTTGCCTTAAAAGGAGATTTCGGGGAGGCTTCGATTAGCGCCGGGTTTCTTGCGATTCCCGGTGGCGGGTTCTGCCGGTCCCCGGCGGCGCGAGGCCGCGGGCGCCCGGGGGTTTGGGGACAGGAGGGAGCCGTGAATCATCCCCTCGCGATCCGGCCGGCGCGTTGCAGCCCCTGCGCCCAGGCCCTGGTGCTGCGGCGGCAGCGCGCGGCCGGGCGCATCCCGCCCGGCCTGCTGTCCCCCACAGCTTCCCTCGGCTGTTTGTGCTAGCAGCAAAAAAGGAAAAAAATACACACACACACACTAAAAAAGCCAATTTATTCTTGATTCGGGTGTTTCCTGCTTCTCTGAGCACGCAGGGCTCGAGCAGGACCAGTCCCCTTCCCCTTCCCTTCCTGACACAGCGGTGCGGGTAGCAGGGCCCCATCCCGTGGCGCTGCCATGAGTTTGCCGGGCTCTGCCGCCCTTTGCCGACATCCCTCCCAGTGCCGCAGGATTTGAGGCTGAGCGGCACTTGCGGTAACACCGCCAGGCAGATCCCGTTCGTGGTCACTCCTGGCACCCCGCTCGCACAGCCCCTTTTCCCTCC
The DNA here is from genome assembly GCF_000705375.1 of Tinamus guttatus. The sequence goes on along the minus strand of NW_010578557.1, from coordinate 121,185 downwards.
ACTGCCGGGTCCTGGGAGTTTATCCTGCTTTTTATTTGGCTCTTTTTATTTCTCCTCCCCGCCTTTTTTGTTTTGGTTTAGAGTTTGTGGCTTTGACGCCGTTTCCCGCAAAGCCGGCCTCATCCTGCCAGGGGCCGAGCAAACGCGCCTCCCACCCGGCCCTTGGCGGCGGGGGGCAGCGGGAGGCCGGGAGCGCGGAGCGGGAGGAAGGAGAGCCCTTCTGCAAACTGGCCCGACCGGAGCGCGACACAAGCGCAGGAAATGAGTCACCCCGGCGGTGCGGGGCCACCAGCATCGCCCTGCTGGGCCTCAGCGCCAGCACCAGCCACAGGGGTGGCCGCCCGGCCCCACATTTGGACCCTCAACCCTGCATTTGGCTGCTCAGCCCTGGGACCAAGTGGAGCTCGCCCGCCAGGCAATGCCTCGGTCAGGCCTTGTGCCCGTCCTGAGTCCTCGCTTCACCTTGGTGTGGGATGAGGAAGGGACAAGGAACAAGAGCGTTTTTCCCCCCAAAGGAGCCCCACACACGCCATAACATGCAAGGCATTTTCTTTTTGCTCCGAGGCCCTTGCTCGCTTTGTGCATCTCCGTTCTGACCGGCAGGTTTTGTTTAACGGCGGGGCTGGAGGTTTCCCCGGCCTGGGCGCTGAGGACGCGCAGCTCAGCACAGCAGTGACGGCGCCGCCGCCTCACGCCGGGGCGCGGCGCGCCTGACG
>NW_010578557.1:60469-87477 GCF_000705375.1 Tinamus guttatus | reverse complement strand
CGGCGCCGCAGCCGTAGCCTCGTCCGCGGGACAGGGAGCGTCTGGGGAGCCCCGCTGCTGGGGCCGGCGGGCTGGATTTGCGGCAAAGCTCAGCGTGGGGAGCACGGACACGAGCAGCTAATACATGTATATACACACAAGCACGGGGTGAGCCAGCAAACGCCTGTGGATCCTGAGTTCAGTAAGGCAGCTTTTCTTTCCAAACTGGAGCTATAGGAAATTTATTCTAAGTCTTCTTTACACATATGTCCAAGTTTAAATAGTGTGGGCTTAAAACAAATACCAATTACTCCCCCAGATGCTTCTTGGATGCAGGAAGCTGGCTGTGACACAGGTTGGGCAGCGCAGGGTGGGCTTATCCCTGACTGGAAAAGCAGCTGGAGAGCAGCGGGGCGCCCGGCTCAGGGCCCGCGCCCTGCGCTGCCCGGGGGCATCCGCTGCTCCCATTCCCGGCATTCCCGATGGCTCCCGCAGCTGCAGCGCTTACAGCAATCGCTCTGCGTCTCAGGACCCCTCGCTCGCTGCATGCGAAGCGGGAGCCGTGTCACTCCGTGTCGTTCCCTTCTGCTTAACAGCTCACTCGAGCCTGCTTTTTCCCCCCTCCCCTCCCAGCCTGCCGGCTCCTGGAGCGCGCCCGCGTTCCTGCACCGTGCGCACGCTGCTCCGGCGCGGACGGTGCTGACTCACGGGCGCGTTACAGCCGCCCGGCCCAGGCAGCTGCTGCCCCAGCTGTCCCCGTGCAGGGACAGCGGAGCCGCACGCAGAGCAGCCCCGCACGCTGCGGGGCAGCCCGGTTCTCCCACGTCCTTTCCTATTTCATGGGCTGCTCCTCTGGGAGGAAAGTCAGCTCGGGGAAGGCTGGATCCCTGAGGACGCTTCCCATGTGCCGTCCTGCCTCATCCTGCCATCCCGGGCAATGCGCAACCGGCCCGGGGCGGGGGAGCCCCCGTGGCCACGCGGACGGGGGCATCTTGCACTTTCCAAAAGGGAACCTGGGACCTGGTATCTCATTCTGGAAAGTAATCATGAACTTAATTGCGTTTTGCTGCAGAGTTGCCTCAACATCAAGGGAAAATCAACAGGGAGCGTTCGACATCAAGGCTAATCTCACGCATGGAGCTTACTGAACAGAGGATCCACGTTTTTGCTGGCTCAAGGTGAAACGCTGGGCTGAATTCTCCTTCAGCTGCGAGAAAAGCCCTAGGCACGCTCATCCCGCACTGCTCCCGTTGGGAAGAGCTTCGGTTACACATGCACAGCCCTCCTCTTCCTCCTACAGCCGTGTCGCAATGCAACAGACTCTTGATAGGATCAAACTCCTCTTTTATGGCTACAGGAATGTGTGGAAGCCTCCTACCCTCATTACACAAATGACTTCTTAGCAGCCCATTTTTTTTTTTTTTTAAGAAACTACCCACAATCGGTAAAAAAATGGCATTTTATCCATCACTGAGGGGAATCTGTGACTGAGACTGTCCTCAGCAACCACAAACCCACACGTATAGGGCAGGCTCTAATGCACATCTAAGCAATTGCAGGAACTCGCGCTCCCTGTGCTCCACACGCACTGCAGTCCTGCTCCTGCTTACAACCTTGCTTGCTAACCAGGCGTTTAATACTATTTATGCGTAGGGAGGAAATATATAATTCCTTTATTGGGATAAAAAATGGTACTAAAGAGCAGGTCAAGTTCCAAATCCAAAACCAGAGTAGGCTGTAACTGAAGTTGTTCCCTTTCTTTTTCTCTCTCTCTTTTTTTTTTTTTTAACAGCTGTAGCTGTGCACAGATGGAAAAACATTTGGTCAGAAAGCAGCAAATTAGTGTTTTCAGGCTAGAATTCTGCTCCCACCGCTCCTCCGTTTCCACGCAGCTCAGAGCGCTTTATTTCTTCTTTGCATTGACATTTTTGCACACCCAGTTCATGCCGTCCTTCAGACAGAAAAAGGCAGTGTTAGTGCCGCACAGTGCAGCGCAAACCCCGCGCCCACGCGACGGCCGTGCCGCGGGCTCCATGCTCTGCCCCCCGCCTGCCCCACACCGGCCATTTGAGCCCCAAAACTCCATGTCACAAACAGGTGTTTTGCCGCTCAGTGGATGCTGTCACGGAGAGGTTGTTAAATCCTTCTCGCAGCCATAAAAAGCATCATTGTCCCGTCCCATCACAGGGCCTGGGTCCTTTGAGGAGGGATCACTTTGCTGTTCACGTATGCTCACTTCCAGCTCCAGGTACCCTTGGGCGAGTCACCCTATGTGAGCCTGTGCATGCAGGGAACCGCTGAGCAGAGAGCCAGCTCCCTGCTGGGAACGTGGCTCCGAGGCCCTGCTCTGCTGCAAGCTCCTGGGCGACCCTGGTCAAATCCCCCCTGCTCTGACCCACAAAACCCACCGCATAACTCAATCCGAACTGTGTGTTCCCTGGGCCTCGGGCAATCCCAGGAAATGGGCCCTCCAATGGGCCTGTTTCACAAGGTTCAGCGAGGGTAGATGTGGTCAGGTTTTAAGAGGCTGAGATGCTCTTAGGGGTATTTCTGTAAAAACACGTGAGCAGCATCTCTGTCTCTGCAAGCAGTATGGTAACGGTAACACTTCCGCCGTGGATGAGCAAGCCACGAGTTTCCTGCTGGGATCCGGAATGGGAAATGTTCCTACGGAAGGGCACAGCAGCACTTTAGCTGCTCCCATCACTTGTCCCTTGTGCAACCCACAAATGGGTGCAGGATACGCGGTCTGCTCACATTTGTGTCCTGGCAAAGCCACTGCTCCAAATCCCTCACGTCTGCACGGACAGGGATGACATCTGCACGGAGAGGGATGCTCGGGGCAGAGGGAAGGCAAGCAGGCTTTGCAAACAAGGGCAGCAACCCACAGTCACGCTCTTAAACTAGCCAGAAGTCACCCTGCAGCCCTGGAGGGCCGTTCCACGGCATCACACTTAGTGATCTTCCTGGGATTACTATTGCAGGACAGTGCAACCCCAGCACAGAGCAGAGACTCGGGGCCAGCCCTGCTCCCGGCCCTGGGAGCCGCGGCGCTGCCGCCCGGTGCTGCGTTCCCAGCCTACCAAGAGGCCACCAAGGAGGACAGGCAGCCTTGGCCCCTCCACCTCCCCGCGCTGCCGCGAGCGCCGCGGCCAGGGCTGGGGGCAGCCGGAGAGCTGGGGGAGGAGAGGGGAGGCCACGAGCAGAGAGGGTCTCTCTTGAAAATACCAATTGGCCTCGATAGCTGCGTTATGCGACACGTCTTATCTGAAGGGGAGCAGCAACTTCTAAAACCAGCCCTCGCTGCTGTGTTAAATAAAGAACAAGCAAGCCCAGCTTGCAGCAGGGTGCACAGGAGGCCCTCTGCTAATAACACCTCTAAATCTAACCTTGGGGAGGGCTCATGTCTCCACTTTCGTTTATTTATCTCCAAGGCAGAGATCAGCGTAAAACAAATTGTCTGAAATCCTCAGAGCAAATGGGAAAAGACGAGAGGTAGATTCATTTTAAGGCCCAGTAGCTTTGTGTCTTCCCCTTTCAATAACGCTGATAACCTAGGTGTAAAACATGCAGTGCCTTAAGCCATCGATAGCGTGGTTTAAAGCTTATCGCTTCCGAGAGAGGGGGAGCGGGCGATTCCCAGCGCGTGGGACATGGGGCTGGGAGAGGGGCCGAGGTTTGGGCTCCGTCACCTGCTTTAGAAATCGGCATGATTGCTCGCAAAGAGTGGAAATAAATAAAGAACGGAAAACGCTCCCACAATGATTTCAGCTTCCCCTGCCTCGGAAGCAATAATCACATTTGCACACATCATGGCATACAAGGCAAGCAGCGCTCCTCATTCATTTTGAATGTAGGTTTATTTGCTGAACCAGAACAGCTGAGACAGCTTAAAGTAATAAATATCAGCTGACGCCCTCTGCTATTCAGCACAGTAATCCCAGAAACAATACATCACTGCAAAACAACAAACATGCATCCTATCTCCTGCATAATCTGACCACAACCTGAATTCGCAGTGATTAAAACTCTGCCTGCTGCCACGAGGGAGCCCGGGAAGGGGAGAGCCGGCCCATCGCAGCCCCAGCGCGGCGAGGGCCATAAAGGAGAGTTTATGATGAGATTTAGCACGGCTGCGAGCCTGGCTGCATCCAGCATATAATGAGGGCAAAAGAATGACATAGCTAAACGCAAGAGGAAAGGTGAACTCAAACAGGCTTGAAATACATAAGTAGGTCACCGAACTTTTAAAGCAGGAAGAGATTTTAGTGGCATGAGGTAATTGACAGGAAAATCATATTTAATTGTAAATATCCACCTCCCTGGCGATGATAAAGAGAAAAGGAACATTCCCAGCTGTGTGCTTGATGCATTAAAGAGGGATGTGTGAGACATCTTCCTCATTTACAGCCACATCCACAGCTTTCAGGGTGAGAGCACTTTGCAGAAGGGCAAATGCAAAGGAACGAAGCAAAGGAAACTGAAAGATAATGCCCAAAGTTTTTCCAGCTAAAATTTCACATGTGACAGAGGGCTGGCAAGACAGAAAAATCCAGGAAAGCTGCTCCAAGCAGAAAGAGCTGCTACAGGGGAGGCACAGGGGAAGGAGGAGAAATGATGCTTGAAGGAGCCAACTCCTCACGGAGCGGCTGTTGTCATCCTTTGTCCCTACACACTCTGCCCCTAGATCCGCATGTTTAAAAGATGGCTCTGTGCAGAAAGCACAATCCCTACAGGAACATTCGGATCTTGATGGATGTCCTTGTGCCTCTTTGTTGAGACACAGAGACATCGGCAGGTATTCCGCGGACGGAGATGGATGCAATATTAGTATTCCAGCCTCAAGTCAACCACGGGAAAACTAAGCCAGGGAAAAATTTCAGATCTTTCCGGCGCGGCGTTCTCAGCTCCTTGAGGAGCAGCTGGGAAACTTTACTGTGCAAAGGGAGAGCGCCCCAGGGAAGGGCAATGCCCCTTGCAGAGCAAGGCTGCTCTGACGCCCTTTGCTGGGAAGTCCTGCTGGAGATTAGGAGCTCCACTTGCTTCCTGCCTTATCAGCTCTGTGGCTATGGGAGCAAAGCACCCAGCTTCAAATGCCCCCAAATGAGTCCCTTCCGCCCCATAAAAAGCCTCTCCTTTCTGTCCCCTGCAAGCCAGGGATCAGGCAAGGCCACAAACTTGTGACCCCTGGTGCGACCTTAAGGACAGCAAAGCTTAATCCTTTCATGTAATCCTCTGTCTAACACAACAGATTGGGTCAGGCAAGTGCAAAATTCCCCAACTCAAGCATTTTTGGTGCATGTTATTTTAACTGTCACTTTTTTTTTCCCTCTGCAAACCCAGGACTTTGCCTTCACTATCCTTCGTTTCTTTGCACATCCAGTCGTCACACACACAGGCTTTTTCAGGCTCCTGCAAGTACACCATCCACTGCTTTTTTTTTTCCTGGGTGCAAATTTTTCTCATGTCCTCCGAGACCTGATGCTGCATTGCATCCTCCTTTCTCACCTGCTTAAAAATCACAAGATTTTGCCCTACAATTTGGAAACACAGTTACTTTTTCTCAGCAAGCGCTGGCTCTGCCTTCCTCAGGAGAGCTGCAGTCATCAAAATCGGTTTTAAAATCACATTTACGGGTAGCCACAAAACCTTGTTAAAGTGTGGAAGATGCCCATCTAGCCCGCCCTGGTTAAACCACCTTTAAGACGAAACCAAGCCCTGGGGATAGAGCACACAAGATCGCTGGGGGACTGCTCTGAATCTTATGGAAATTTGGAATTGCAGCGTCAGCACAGCGAGGTCTCAGCCTCCAGTCTCAGTTGGGCTGAAACAGCCGAGGAGAGGAGGCTCAGCCCTTCCAAGAGTCCTTTGGGCCTGACTAGCCCTGGCATAAATTAGGGAAGTTTAGCAGCTACTCTCATTTCCACTGGCTTTTAGTGGCCTCCGGGGAATGGTTATGCGTGGGAGATGCTGGACACAATTCTCCGCGGCAGCGTCGCTCTGGAGGGCGATTCGTCGGGGCGGGCTGAGCTCCTGCTGCTACATCTGAGCCTCTTGCTTCAAACAAGCAACGAGCTCCAGAGCACAGACCACAGAGATAGGTCCAAAGCCTTGAGTCATGTTTAATACATACCCCAGCCCCTAAAAATCACCTCCAGCAAGAGGACAGGCAGCAAAGCAGGGGAGTCCTGCCTGCTTTCATCCCGCGCTGGCCAGCCAGGGCAGAGCACAAATAGCTTTTGCCTGCCCAAGTACTACAGCAGGCCATCGGGTCAGAAAATGTGATGCCAAGAGAGCCTATGTGGCAACCAAGAGTCGTTGTGAGGCAACAGCTCCCTTGTGTTTCTCCTACTGTCACTGCCGGCGCTGGCAGTCGCCTCCCTGGTCTGCCACACCGCGCGCGTGGGTCTGCGCGTAGCTGCAGCTTTGCAAACTAGCTCACATGGACAAAACCAGAGCCAGGCAGACTGCCTGCTCCTACAGCCTGCAAGCACGGGGGTGTCGCCCCTCTCAGCAGCACCGGGAAGCCCGATGAACAAAACAAGAGCTGGCCACGGTTTCAGCTGGGAGGTGACAGAGTCTCCAGGAGGAGTATGTGGGATATGAGCCGGCTTCCAGAGGATGCAGAGGGTTTCCTGCTAACCCAGTCACCTCTCTCCGAGCCTGCCCAGGACTTTGCTGGGACCCTCCTCCAGAGCCCCAGCAGTTAATTTTAAAAGAGAAGATGATAATATGGATTCCTTCCTTAATTAACAGTTTTATTAAATAACCCATTTCAAATAATAGTTAAATTCTCTAAATTTATATCATTCTATTATCCATAATCTAATCTCATTAACCTTGAAATCCCCAGTCTTAACTACCCAATTCTATACACCATGGTACTAGCAGCTAAACTAATTAAATGACCTTCAAACTATTTCTCCTTCATTTATTGGCATTATTTATCTTTGCACATTGCTCTTCCTTGGAGCTATCACAAAAATCTTCTCCTACAAACTCTGTTCTTGTATCTGCTCAGTTCTAGATATGTCACCACTTTTCCTTGCAAAATCCATCAGTGATATCTACAATTTCACTCTAGCTAATATATTCCATCAGCAGCAATGGTTAGCTTGCTCGCTCCTTGGCTTTCATTCTGAATACCTGATGCTTCCACATCTTTATTTATTTTTCTGTCACTCAGTGTCATTTCTCAAAAAAAGTTCTTAAATCAGTGAGCTGAGATTTAACTAAAGCATGAGCTCCCTTTCGGAGCCCTTGCTGTGCAGACAGGGTACCATGATCCTCAAAACCATCTTAATCTCACTCCTTGAACAAGTTCCCCTTTGATACCGCTAAACTGAGCGTGTTGACCTCTCCTCAGGTTCTTAGGGATGAGGACACCGTTCCTCCCTGTGATGATCCAGTTGCGACTAAAATCCTCGATAGTGTTTAGTTTAAGAATTCAGCTCCCAAAATATTTTGTTCAATGCATTTTGAAACAAAGGGAGAGGTTTGACGTTGTTGCCATCTCACTTGACCATGCTGGAGTTATGAGAGAAGAGAAATACTCATCTTTTTCTACAAGCTGCAGAGAGTTTGGTGCTTCCCTGACCTTTCTGCAATAATCATTTATGGAATAAGCTGCAATATTTAGGGCAATGGGACTGGGAACAACAAAGAGGGGCATTATCTGGCCTGCCTCTACATTAATTCCTCTAGATTAGCATGATGAACACAATACATAGCCCTCCACAAACTTTAACAGTTTAGTTCTTGCCTTCTATTTTCTGCAAAATAAGTGCAGAAGTGGATTTCATTTTCCTGGTAGAAGGTATTAGGCTATATATTTTACTCTTAAATATATACACTGTTCATCAAGGAGCAGGCACAAAGAAGGAGCAAACAGCAAGGAAGAGGGGCAGGCCATTCTACAGAGCCTCTAGGTGAGCTTCAGAAGGAAGCTTTTTTCCAAAGCTCATCAACAGAAAGTGTCATTTTCTGTCATTTAATTCTTCCACATCCAACGTAGCTCCCTCAATTTCATCTGTTATTTTACTGCCCTTTCACAAATGGAGAGCTAATTTGGGCTAGCATAAAGCAGGGGAGGGCCTGCGGGAGGGAGAAGGTGACCTGAGCCTGCTTGCATCCATGTGACCTGTAATGTTGCATTCTTGATCTCAGTCACATTTCTCTGGGAGGGTTTTGCACTTGAATATACGCAGCAATTGTGGAATGTATTTCCTTCTAACAGCACCACTTCAAAATAAAGAACACAGAGTGGAAGCCTCTCACGAAGTTGGTTGCAACACAGCTTAATTTGTATCTTAGCTAACTAAATAAAGGCCCTTTGAAGGACACCATCTGCTACGCGTAGGTCTAAATGTTAGGTTAATAATTTTAAAACACAAAAACTGCTCTACTGGTTCAGTCTCTGCAGGCCAGCATCCCTTTTCTAGATGCCAAAAGACTAAGTGCAAGAACCTGTATGAGAAAGGGCCCCTCTTTCTCTGTTCTCCCCCCGCCCAGTCCATGGCCCTGGTTATGCACTGCTCAAAAGCCTCCACATCTTGCCGGTTAGTGGTTTCCTGAGGATGTCTTCTTCCAAAATTTCCCTAATCCTTTTCTGAACCTATCGATACCCTTGGTCTCCACAACATCATGTGCCAAAGAAAGCCACAGTTTGACTACGCAGTTGGCAAAAAAGCTTTTTATATCTTTTAAAACCATTGCCTCATTATTTCATAAGGAACCCCCTTCCTCTACCAATGTGAAAAATAGCACATAGTCTATTTGCCTTTTTTGTACATTACTTTATAAACCCTGAAGATGCTCCCACTCTCTGTCCCCTCTCTTCCAAACTGCAAGTCTTATTCTATTTATCCTCCCTATGCACAGATGCCACTCAGTACTCATGATCGTTCTTGACAGAGGATCCAGAAATCTCTCCCATTTCTGAGTAGATAAGGACAACATTCTTCAGGATGAGGGTGGTTAAGCACTGAACAGGTTACCTAAAGAGGCTGCGGAATCTCCATCCTTGGAGATGGTCATAACTTGACTGGACAAGACCCTATATATTTCTAGCTAGCCTTGCCTTAAGCAAGATGCTAGATCAGAGATCTCCCAAGCACCCTTCAACCTAAATTATTGTTGAGGACCGTGATTCTACCTCTATTAGAATCTTTATAGATGAAAGCAGGGACAAAAAAACAAATGTCATGTTCAAGGTGTGGGTCCTTGTGGAACCCACCACGTCTTTGTCTTGTGACAAAGTGTTTTCTGGAATGTTGATCATTCTCTTTCTAATAATTCTCCAACACTGATTTGCTTTTTTGGTCTCTGCTGAGCACTAAGCTTCTGTTCCCAATGATCTGCTCTCTGAATAACAGCAGCTAATTTTGAGTCCATCACTGTACGTGCATAGTTAGGGTTGTTCCTCATGTGCATTATTTTGCACTTGTCAACATTAAATTTCATCTGCCATTTTACTGCCCACTCAGTATCGCAGGCTGCTTCTGCGATTCTTCATACACAGCTTGAGATCTGACTGCGCTGAACAGCCCTGTGGCATCTGCAAACAAGGCTTTGGAGAATCTGCAGTGAGGATAAATGCCTTCACGATCCTATTTCTTTAAATATCAGGGAAGGGAGTTCTGACTGCTGGGACTGCAAGCGCTGCAAATATTTCATTAATTCAGGAAAGCCTAAACGTGAAATAAACAAACCTAGGGCCCATTTACATTACAAAGAGCTACTATACTGCAGGAGCCAGCTACAGCAAGGAGCACAAGACAGCTATTACTGCTCAGGGCAGGAACACAGCTCAGCCCCTCTGCGGGTGTCTGCAGCCCCCAACGCGGCCGTCAGAAGCGGTCTCGTGCCACACGTGAGGATCTTGTGTTTCTCTGGGTCAGAAAAAATTGATCGGTTTCTCTCTGGCGCCTGAGCCGCGCAAAATGCCAAATGACATTAGCAGTGAAGGTAAATCAGATTTCTAAAGTGCACACTTGTAACAGTCAAAGGGGTTAATAGTAAAAGGCGATTTGTTTTGTGAAAATGATTAACCTGACAGCAGTCTCTTTAAAATAAATCAATGTCTTCATCTGGCCCGACCAAAGGATTCGGGGTGGGGAGGTGAATCTATGAGAGCTCTCCCGGGGAAGCAGCAATCCCGAGGCCCTGCAGCCCCCGTCCCCTCCGCAGGGGCAAGGAGACAGGCGCCCCGCGTGCTCGGCCTCGCACCCTTCTGTGCGACGCCGCCGGCCACCCCACCGTGCGGCCCAGCAGCCACGGCTGCCCCGCAGAGCCTCTCCAGAGCCTCACCTGGACCCCCTCTCCTGAAAGCGCCGAGCAGGACTGGATCTGCCAGACTCTGTCACGGATTGTGTGTAGGTTCAGTCCCTCGGCAATCTCCGAAGCAGGGGCGGCCGTCAGCAAATCCTGCTTGTTAGCAAAGATGAGCACGGGGACTCCACTAAGCTTTTCTTCATCCAAAAGCTCAGCCAGCTCCTATATCATTTACAAGAGAGGCGAGGGGGGAGAAAAGGGAGAGACGGAAGGGAAGAAAACCTTCAACCACCAGTGGTTGTCTCTAATTAGAAATATATTTAGGGCAAGTGCTGGAAGACCGTTTCCAGTGAAACCTAGATCTTAGTATAAGAGAGCAAAAAAGTATACAATCATCTGTGCCCAAGGTTCAAAAGCGATTTCTTCCAATTACAGGTTACAAAAATCTTCATCTTAGTCTGAAATTAGCAGTTGCCTTAGAGGCTACAAGTCTGTGTTTTACCAGTCCCTGCTCCCTGGAGACCAAAATTGATGAAACAGCAAAAATGATGTAAATTGGCAGTATGAGGAACCTGTCTTAAGTTATCGCCTGACTGGCATTTGTACCCGAGCTGCCACTGACAACCAGACTCGGCATCTTTGCTAATAGCAAGTTTCAGGGTTTTGTTCTGAGTTTTATAAACAGCAATTTGAGCAGGAGAAGTTTTTTATTTCCCCCCACCAGAAATGGAATTCCTTCCACAAGAAATCAGTGATGCTTTTGAAGGCACTGACTAACCAAAGACAAGCTAAATCAGTTTTCCTGGATGGATTTTGGCGCTCTCTGCACAGCACATGTTGGGTGGCATCTTAAGAAATGGGTTAGTTCATTCAAAAGTGGGTGACTCAGTCTTAATAGCTCAAATCTGACTCTGGAGTACATCAGCCATGGCTGTAATACTTCATATCCAGGATTGTGCAATGGCCTCATGTGAAACAAGCACACGGTCTCAAGTCACTTCCCTATGTGGACATATGGCAAACCCAGCAGAATTTGAACCTGTAGGGAGTGCTAGCATTGCGGACAGATGAGCAAATGAGATTTTTGTGGGCTCCTTGTTTAGGATTTCACGCTCTCTGTACTGTCCTAACATCTTTCTAGCACTGACTAAAAAACTTCTATTCAATGAATGCAGTCGGGGAGATGCTAAACTGCAGCGGAAATATGACTCCCTCCCCCCCAAAAGCAATGTTTGGTTTGGAAACCAGAATGAGAGAATGGAGTTATAAACAGAGTTGGCTGGGAATTTTTCAGCAAAATAGGTCTTTCATCTGACATGGCTGATTTACTGAAACCAAAACTGTTTGCGGAAATGTGAGGGGTCCAGGCTGACTCCGCCTGACTCAGGCGAGCTCTGCAAGCTTCTGCTTCCTCTCCAATGTATATTTAATTACTGATACAAAGTGAAACAGATCCGACAGGAGAGAGATTCCGGCCCCACACCCCAACAACAACCCACAGTCCTGCTGTTAGGCTGTTCCCACAAGGCTTGAGACAAAAGAGCAAGTGCCTCCTTCAAAAGAGGCAGGATAGAGGCCTTTAACCCAAGTCTCCCATTTCTGGGGGATAAATCTGCTGCTGGTTATTTTGGGACACTGTCACTTTCTGAATTTTACAACATAAAAGTCAAAAGTCCTATTTTGGTTCTATCCTAAAATACAAAATGTTACAAAACATCAAGACTTTGCAAAATGGAAATCTTATTTTTCTGGCCAGTCCTAGTTACTTTTTTTTTCCCAATTATATCCAAAAGACAATCAAGTCAATATGATTTCCATTCCAACTTTGTAAATAAGAAAATAGGATTCCTCGGGGTCTTGGTTTGGCAAAGTTTAAAGGACTCACAAAAGTTCTTGCTTTCTGTCTTAGGCCCCATCTGCTATTATTGTATAACTTTAATGAAAACCGTTCTATTTAAGTGAAATTAGGCTACCTATTTTCCTTGTTTCACATCTACCAAAATAATCTGCATTGATGTTGAAAAGCAAGTCTCTCTTGAAATGCAAATTTCCCTCATAAACAACAAAAGCATCTTCCTAACTTTTGTGTACAGGGGGCACTCAGAAGCACTCCCTTACTTCAAAGGAAGGTGGGCATAAGTAACTTACCTGACCCGTTTCTTCAAACCTCTTCCTATCTGCGCTGTCAATGACATAGATCTGAAAAGGAAATAGGGGAGAAGTTACCCTCCCCAGAAGACATTCTTTCATAGCATCATGTGCTTACATGGACAGAGCCTAATAACAAGGCTTTTGGGACAAAGACTAGGGTATTATTTATAGCAAATGTTGACAAAACTTCATGATATTCTGAAGAGAGAGGAACCGCTTCTTTGACAGGCAGAGAGACCGGCCAGAAAGTAGCTGGTGGCAGTACCAGGAAAGCTCTCACCACCTCCACAGCATCTGTCACTTGGAGAGCAGAAAGCCTGTCTTCACAGCTGACCAGTTTCCAGGCTGCAGCCAGCCTCTGCAAGGCAAAAGCCTCAGAGCCAAACGCGGCCGTTTGCCCCAGCAAACACCGTGTCCAGATGCTGCACTCATGTGCCTAGGCCATGCTGCCCTCTAGCAAGACACGTCACCTCCTGAGAAGCCACCAAGAAGCATGATGGCACTCAGGGGCCAGCAGAGGCAGGAATACACTGGAAACACTGACTCATCTCCACCAAGTGATCCTACCACTCCTTCCTGGACTGAGCGGTGAGGGAGGGGGGCTGGATCCAACCTGTAAAACTGTCTTTGGCTGCCAGTCTCTCCACCAGGACCTGGGAGGGGACAGGGAGCAGCTGGCTCACAAGGTGGTTCACAATGCAGAGCAGCATCGCCTGGGGCTGGGTACCACATCCCACGGCCCAGCAGAGAGTCCCAAACAGCCACCTCTTCCCTGGTACAGAGAAGGGAGGCCGGTGGCCTGCAGGGCCCCCTCGGGAGGAGGCTGCCACCCCCCTAAGCAGCACAGTATGTGCTAATGAACTGTAATGAACCCCCCTTGGGGCAAATGCAAATGAACCTTTCCAGCAGGGGCAGTTTTAGGTCTGCACAGGCTGAAAGGCTCCTGAAAGATCCCCCTAGATGTGTGATTAGTAATTCCAGCTGCCTCCCCTCCCCCAGCAGTGCTACTGCAGCTCAGAGCACACAGGCCTCAACCTACATGTGAAGATATGGGGAACCTCAAAACAAAACTCAGACACAAGTCACCTGAGGCCCTGTTTTCATTGCTGGGGTATGAGCAGGTTTTTAAAGAAGGAGGATGCTGGGGCAGTGGACAGGGGGACAGGACTGGTGACAAACCCTGAGCCTTTTGCTTCCAGTCCCTGCCATTCCCCATCAGCAGTGATTGAAGTTGCTGGCACGTCATCTGCATGCTCTCCAGTGGCTTACAGGGAGCAAGTGTCAGCCTGGTTTTCAGGGAATAGATGAGCACAGCACCCCGCCATCAAGATAAATGGCAGCCTTGCAGGCAGTCTCTGCAAAAGATTCCACACTTCCAAGATAATTTTGACCAAAGAGTAGGGGGAGGGAAGATCTCCAGCAGCAACATCTATTGAACTGTAGGCACTCTCTTAATGAGCAGTGCTAGAGCTGTTTAAAATTGGACGAAACACGCACCATGAGGACATGTATGGTTGTGACCCAGCATCCCTGTGGACCTCTTTGCTGATCTCCTGTGGTCTGTGGTCCCTCCTAGGTGCTCACTGATGGAGCAGGGGGATAAGCAGCAGGGCTCGACACAGCTGCACGGGGATGTGTTAGTGGAGGATGTGCCCATGGGCACTGCGCGACACAGCCTCTCCCCGCCACATCACCTCAAACACGTGCACCTCTACCATCAGCTAGACCGTCCTCTCTGCCCTCCCTGAGCACCCACTCTGGGGTAGGAAGCACAGTCCAAAAGAAAGGAATAAGCCACAGAGCTGGCAGCTGTGCTCCAAGGTAAAACTGGACCAGCTACTGTCCTCTTGCCGGATGTCTCAGGGAAGCATTAGCATCGCACCAGTGCGATGGCCACGCGCTGCTTCTCAATGTGGAAGCAGCACCCCCGTATTCCAGTGCTCCTCCGACCAGAGCAGCTCCTGCAGGCAGTTGCAGGCAGCCCTGCTTTCTCCTGCACCACTCCGCTTCTCGCTAGGGAGCTACCTCACAAGACTAGATTTGGAGACAACAGTGCTCAGGGCAAAAGCCACAAAAGCACTGCACAGAGAAGGTGAAGTATGCATGTAGTGCCTGCTTCCAAACCATAAAGCACTGTGCCAAATAGCTGCAGGTGCCTGTCTGAATATGCAATCAGCCAAATATCCACACCTTATTTGCCTGGGTTGAGCTTCCAAATATCACAGGTGTATGATGCAAGGCATGCCTCTCATTCAAAGGCACCTGCATGGATTTGAATTCGCAATCACTTCCTGCTTTTTAAAACCCTTTAGAGGATCTTCTCTCCTCCCTGTGCAATCCAGTTTAGGAGCAGACAGAGCATGGGTGCTGGGAACCGTAGCATAACTTATCTCCATCTTCCCTCTATAGCCAGGCCCGCTCAAGAGCTGCTTCTAGCAATAGGGTTTGGCTGTTCTCTGGTTTAACAGCCATTGAGTATATGGTGCTGGAGGAAGAGAGCTTACAAAAGCAGTTTCCCAGAACTGGCTGCCTCATTGGAGCAACAGGCCAAAACAAAACCTGGAGTTGAGAGGGTTACGAGAGACTGGGGCTGGGTGAAGAAATATGAGGAATAAGTTGGTTCAGTTTACAGAGGCATGACCTGCTCCAGGCTTCTGAGACAGATAAATTAGTGTTCACAACAGGGTGAGGACTGGCCACAGAAAGAGAGTCACCAGCACATACCTAATCCCATCATTTTAGCTGCTATCCCCATATTGAGGAGCATGAACATACCAGCCATGGCAAAGCACTGTGCTAACATGCAGACAGCTCCCATCTGAGGCTGGCTGCCATGTGGCCAGCAGGGAATGCAGGCCAGAGAGCTCAAGCCCATGTGCACACCAGTTGCTCCGTTACTGAATTCAGACCACTGCTTCCCCCAAACTGATTCCTCTTCCATCTGTTTTCTTATTCATATGAAAAGAAAGGTTTTCTCTGTACATCATTTTAGCTGGGGCAGGATGAAGGCAGGGAACTGTCTTATCTCCTTCAGTTTTTAAATTCACCTTTATTTCTCCACCTCCACTGGGAACAGGTTGGTTGCTAAGCCTGCTAACGGAGTTCCTCAGATCGCTGTAGCTCATTGCCTTTGTCAGCAGAGTCTCCCAGTTACAGTTTCCTGATGCACAGTCTCTGCAGTCTCAGCATCTGATGTAGCAAAGATCCCTGAGCTGCTGCTTTGCGGTGTTGACTTTGATCTGCTTCCCTAGTGCCTCCCTATAACGCAGGGCTCAGACTCAACGGGCACAACCTCCTCACGGCCATGCCACGCTCCCCTTGCTGACTGCCACAGAGGACCACGTCAGTCTGCTCTGCCAGGACAAAGAAAAATCCTCTCTCCCTTCTCCTCCTAGGAAGATCTCATCATTACTTTTTGCAAAATCCGCCAATTGGGTTTTTCCAATTGTGGTTTTCCTTAAGCATCAGATTCCAAATCAGAGGGCTTCGCACAGAAGACAGTTAAGGACTACTTAGGCCTTCATTTTGAATAATGTTTTCTAAGCCTCCAGGTACAGTCTGGCTCTTCAGGACCTTGACATAAGCCTTAGAGCAAAGAGTCTTATTTCGAGCTGCACTGATCCTTCTGTGGAAATGCACAGAAGTTCCCAACACACAAGCAAGTCCATGCCTATGATAGAAGGGAAGGGCATCTCTGAGTGAGAGCTTCCCACTTTCCCATAGGGAGGCCCTGCAAACCTTGCTTGGAGCAGCTTTTTCTCTGCTTCTGCTGGCAATATCGCCTGGGAGAGACTCCTGGAGCCCCTGTCTGCCTCCATCCTGGCACATGTGCTGCATGTTAGAAGTGCTCTTTGAAACTAGTCTGGGCAGCACTCAGAGGGTCCCAGGACTAACGTGCTCTGGCACGGAAATGTAGAGGTCCTGCACCATAACTATAATTGTAGCTAATTGTAAGGTAATTGCTGTTAAGATGTTAAAACACATTAAAGGAGAGCTCTGTGATTAAAAAACCAAGGGAAGAGACAAGGGGTCTCTCTGTCCCTCAGCCAGAAGCTTTTTTGACCTCAAGCATGACATTTAACTCTTTTGTGCCTCGGTCTCCCCAGCTATGAAAAAAAGGCACCATACTGACCTACCTCTATACATGAGGTTTAAATCACTAATGCCCTTGATACGCCCTTAGAGTCTCCAGTGAAAGGAGCTACAGATGGGCAAACTACACGTTATTCACATTCTTACATTTGAAAGGGACTGAGAAGAGAGAGAAGGAACTGGCAGTAACCAGCACCATCATGTAAAAGTAAAAACAAACAACTGAATTTCTCCAAATATCACTCTATTTTTCTTACTGCACCCAACCAATCTTACAGTTTCACTCAGAATAACTCTGTTACAATGGCAATGGTGTTGCTGAGGGCTGGGACATTACATTACTTGTTCTTGAATTTCTGGCTGAGACCTTGGAAAGCCATTGCATGAACACAGCATTCAAACCCAGCCAATACTCACAAGAATATCAGTGTTTTCAAAATAGTTCCTCCAGTATGGCCTGATCTTCCTCTGTCCGCCTATGTCCCATACGTTCAGCTTGAAGCCTTGAGACTGTACACTTTTGATGTTAAAGCCCTAGAAAGAGCAAAAACAAAGGCACATAGAGCATAAACCTGAATGGCTGGATCACATTCACAGGCAGATATTAACACCTTATATATCCCATGTCTGCAACGTGCAGCAAGATGGGCTGGGCAGCCAGAAAGATGGATCGGCTGTGGTAGAGGTGCTGGCAAAAGTGAGCACAGCCACCAACCCGTCAGTTTTTCGCCTGTGCTGTTGGGTCAAGGGTTGACACTGTCACGGCTAAAGAGACATACAGCGCAGTCAGTGACTTGGGAGGGCTCAGCAGGGTTGGTGCAAGAAGAGGTGGGAGAGCTGTAGACAAGGAGAAAGAAAAAGGGCGCTGTGAGAAGCAGGCTTGAGCTTGTGGAAGCCGAGTAGAGAGTCCCAGCTAAAGTGAAGCCAGAGGTCTCGGCTTGATTTGACATAACACAACTCATGCTGGGCTTAAAAGAGCACCAGCTGCCCATCTTAAAGGTCCATTTCACCAGCCAGAGCACCAAACAAAAGGCTGTTCAAGTAGAAAAGCAGCATGTGGGGCGGACTGGCAATGTGCTGCCACCCCAGCCAGGGGACAGGGGCTTGGGAGCTCTGCAAGGCAGCTCCAGCGCAGGGGCAGCATCTCCCACAGCTCTCTAGCAACCTCAGCTGGCGAATGCAGGCGCGCGGCTGCGGAGACCGGACGCAGCCTCCTCCACAGCCCCTCCGAGCTGGCTGGGAGAAAGAGGGGACAGGGATGTGCCCGATGCTGCAGCATTCTCTGCACATGCCAAATGGGAGCAGGTGTAACACCAGCCTGACTCAAAAGCCTCCTGCAGAACTCCGGGGCACACAGCCACATGCCCACTACCTGACAGATCTGGCCTGATGCTCTCCTACTCCTTTAGAGAGCTCCCTCTGCACAGACAACATCAAGACTTAATGGAGCACCAGTCTCCAATTCTCCCCACTTTACTGAAAATCTGTTCTGAACCATTAGGGCTTCGTGTAAATTTATAAGGCAAGAGGGACCACGACAGCTCCCTTGAGCAGGGCTTCCTCACCTGTGTTGGTGTGATGTGGCTGATGTCCTCAGATGCCAGCTGTTTCAGGAGCGTGGTCTTGCCAGCATTATCCAGTCCCAAGAGGAGGATTCTCACCTCCTGGTCTGGGGTGCTTTTCAGTTTACGCAGGATTGACAGTAAACCCTAAATCAGTCAGAGAGATCAGAGATGTTACTTACCCCTTTCTCTCCCCTATCATATGATGCCTTCTTTCCTTAGCACGGGTTCTGTAAGGTGGTTGCTCCCTAACGGGTTAGTTAGGAAACTAACCTGTTTCCTGGAGCCCCTCTTCCCATTTCCTCTTCTACTTGCTCCCCCTAATTTTCCTTCATCCCAGGTAGTATCAACCAGGTCTCAGAAAGCACAAGTGTCACTTGCTGGGGCACATCCTGACTGTATCGCTCATGACGCAGCCATTCGACATTCCCTGGCCAGGAAGCCAGCGCCTAAGGATAGCAACTGTGTAGAAGCCACAACCTACTTCCTCGCAAGCTCTTCATTATCTTTATCAGTGGGAAAACCCCATTAATTTAATCTCCCTCCTAGTTAGCTGTAGGTTACTGTGTACCTGACATCAGTCCTTTTCACGGGAACTCCCTGATCATCTCAAACCCCATTTATCTGTCTAAAACACGCTGGACCCATGGGGCACGTGCAGCTCTGCTTCTCAGGATGCAGCATTAACTATCTCAGATCACCACATGTCCTCGCTAAGAAAAGCACAGTGGATTTCAGTCATTAACCAGGCTCAGCTCTCTGAGCTGACAGTATCACTCAGGACTAGGAAATAGAATATGCAGGTCAGCTCATTTACAACCATGCATGTTACAGCCATGCACCCAAGTCTTTGCCAATGCCACCACTCGGAGACCTGCACCTCTCTAAAATGGTTGGAAAACGTTCTGGATGCTGGCATATTGCCAAGAAATAAAAAGCACCCTGCTGCAATCTCAATCTTGCTGCCCAGCCCAGCTTGGCAAGATGAGGACACGGAGCAGGCAGCTTGGGTGTCCTTGAGCACATTGCTGTGCTGCTCTGCACCTTTCTCCCTTGCCTTGGGGATATGGTTTTTAGCATTTGTGTGGCATCTACCACAGCGGAGACTGGAGGTAGACAGAGAATCTGACAACTAACAACAGCCCAGGTAAATCCAGGGGCCTATGGTTTTTTTGAGCTCTCAAAATTTCATCTCAGCCTCTAAGGGATGAATCCAAAGACTATGAGTCCTGCAGGGCAATCAAAGAGTTTCTTTTCAGCCCACTAAGACTCAGAGCCAGCAAGATAATTCAAATAACAAGACAAACCTGGGCCCTGGGGGCCCAGCTCTCAGGCTTTGCCTTATCCCATTTGCAAAATGGAGACAATTCACCCTGCAAGGGTGAATTAGTTAATGTCATGAAATGCTTTGTTGCTAAAAGCAACTACACACTTTAATTATTCCTTCGGGGAGCCAAGGACTATTTTAGCCATGAAGGTTGCTCCCAGTCCCCTCCAGATCATGGCAATCAGAACCTTGTCCTGAAGACAGAGAACTGCAGGATGCAGTACAAGCGTCACAGCTGCAACGGGCCCTCAGTTTGCAGCACAGCCCTCCCACCAGCTGGAGAATCCACCTCGGCCACTTGGAAAGCTGCTTCTGACTGTGATGGAGCTCTGCACGGCAGTAGGGTGGAGACTTTGGAAATCACACCATGCATCGTGACACCAAAGCTTTCCATAGGAAAAACAACAGAGATTCAAGCACAAGTTAGTTTGATCGACCCCTCTAGGCACTCCTGCTTTGGAAATAACTTATTGGTTATTCATTTAATTACTAGCACGGCTCAAAACATGTGCATGACGTGTGTGAGGGAGATGGGGGAGAAGAGGAACTTATTTTAAAAAGGGATGGAAGGATGTTTGTAGAAAGTTATGATTGCAATTGTGACTGTGCTTTAGAAGCACCATTGAAAGCCAAGGTTCAGACAGTCACGGCTCACGCAGAGAACCACAACAGATTTGAAATCTTACCCTGCTGCTTGGGCTTTTGACTTTATATTAGTTATGCCATAAACAGGCTGGGACAAAACCTGGAAAACCAGGCCCAGCTCAAGAGATGCTAATCAGGAATGGGCTCTGTGTGGCCAAAGATGTCCTGTCCACATGGCGCAGGCACAGTAAATCCCTAACTGCTCTTGGTGAAGAGCACAGGCCTGTGACATTTCCCGCTGAGGCCCGAGGGCCAGATGTTTGCAGCTGCCCTCACCGATGGGCCCACAGTTGATGAATTTGAAGCACTGTGTTTGGTATAGCCAAATGCTGCAGCCCCTTGCCACCCAGCAGCTCCTTTCCCTGGCCACGGTGCTCGGCTCGCACCCAGCCCCAGAGACGGGTCGTACATCCACGGACCTGAGGGCACGGGAAAGGCAGGGGGACAGAAATACACCTCATTTTGCCTATTTATATTAATGTCCTACTGCCCTTGATATCACTAAAAAACAAAACAAGTTTTTAACTACACAATTAACAAACATTTTCTTTTCACCTCCAGCGAAATTTACAGTTGTTTAGTTAGCCTGTAAATGCATGGATATAAATTCAGTAAGGAAAGACCCCACAGGAACTCTCTAGAATTCACATATTGTCTCTCCTTTCCAGAGAAAGGCTGCAAAATTTCCCAGTCCTGTATTCTTACGGGCCTCACCCAACAGCAACAAACGCCTTTCCCAAAACTACTGCCGACTTCAGAGAGGTCCAAATCAGGCCCTATTATTTTAGTTTATTGCTCAGAGTTAAAAAAAGAAGTTGTCGAAATGCTAATCCTATTCACAGCACCACTAGCTAAGAGCAGAGCAGCATATCCCAGAGCAGATCAGGATTAGGAGCCTTTATATTTCAGACTCATCTCCAAAATACAGAGCGCAAGGAAACATATTATGAAGTTTTGCTTATCTACCACCGAGCGGTTCTCCAGAGTCGGAAAGAGGAATAGTTGTAAATGTTAATAGAGTTTCTCCCATTGAGATGGATGCTATTTCTGGGCTAGCATGACAGCCCACGAGAAAGCGATCAGCATCGCTCCATATTCTACTCAAGTGACACTGCTGCATGGCTGATCACAGGATTATCTGGGGAAGCCAATAGAAGGGAGGATATATTTAGAAATAAAAGTATTCTCTAAGGTATAAAGTAAGCTGATTTAAAAGGTAGAAGACAAGCAAGCCAACAGAGAGAAATGGACTTTATTTCAGTAACTGCCAGTATAGGTTATATGGCCTGTACACACAACTTAAATCAAGAATCACACTGTTTGGGCTACTGTAATTGTTGCTATTCTGTAGATATCGCAATTTAAAACTTACACTCAGCATTCTACCTCTAGTTAGTGGATATTTAAGAATAAGGAAAGCTATGCATAGATACATTGTTACGGTTTCTAATTTTTTTTTTTTTTGTGATGTTCTTAGGAACAGAGTAGCCAGGAAGATAGACCATATTTCCTGACAGCAAACTGGAAAAAGAATAACTCAGCTGAGTTTTGCTGCATGCCACCACTGTGTGGGATAAGCAGCCTTCACTGCACACCCGCAGACCGGGGTGCAAACCCAACACAAACTAGCTTGGGCTGACGAGAGTCAGGAAGCGACCTCTTGATGCTGATGGGAGATGCCCAATAGAGAAGCCACAAAAACAGAAAAAATCAGTGCAAAAAGAAAGCTCAAAACCCATGGAAGAGGAGGCCTTTGCAGCTGTCCAGCCAATGGGCACAGGTTGAGATGGAGGAGAGGGGATGCCCAGGTTGGAAGCCTGCCTGGCAGTGCCCATGGGTGCCCAGCATGAGGAGCAGGATAGTGGAGAGGAGGAGAGAGTTTGGTGGAGGAACCACCAAAACGACTCACGGGAGCCCATCTGGGCAGCACGTCATGTGCACAAAACTAGGCAGGCTGTGGCATCTGCAGACACTGTTCAAATAAGGAACAGCACCGCGTGGCAGCGCTGCTTCAGAGCAGGGCAGGGACATGGAGCAGTTCGAGACTGGGGACAGTTCGGCAGCAAGCACTTCTTCGTCACCTCCGAGTGATGCAAACTGTATGTTTTAGATCATACTGGCTTATTTAAAAACCTCTTTGTCCTTGGCAGAAAGAGTTTTCTTTATGAGCACCACGAGGCAACAGACTGATGGGGTCAGCAATGAGAAAACTGCCTTTTCCAGACAGTGAGCGGGGATGTGCAAAAAAGGAAAAAAGCTTCCTGGCAATTACTAAGAAATCGGAGTGGGCATTAAAGTCAGAGATGCAGCTAAATGGGAAAAGCACTCAAACACATTGAGCATGAAAGAAAAGCCAACTGTCTTATTAACATCCTCAGAAAAACAGGGATGTGTGGTTTTATAAAAGTATATCATTGCTAGGTTCAAAATACCCATTGAATTATCAAAAGGCTTTCAGTTATAGCTGCATGCAGTAATCTTATTCTCTCTCAAAAAAATACACATACATAAAAATACAGTGACATTTATAGTACTAGCTAAGGGTTTTGTGGGTTTATTCAGCTTTAAATCCATGCTGTCTATGGGTCTTTTGAACTAGTTGATGCATGTAACTACATCCTGTACCACAGAAGCCGCTGAAAGGAAGATTCACTTTATAGGCCAAAGCAAAAATTGGTTTGGGACAAATAGAGCATTGAGATAATCTGTTTAAATATTGTATCAGATTGGCAATATAAGGCCATAATGGAAAAAACAATTTCACTTGCGCTGAGGGCTGGATACACTGGGCACGGATAAAGGAGAGCCTACAACCCACTGAGGAGCATGGCGGCTTCCTTTTAGGAAAGAAGTGAGGGTCTTCTCTTTGACTTCATTAGCCACAAAGCTCAGATAATGAATTTAGAATAAAACCACCTTCTGTCACCAGCCATTGCTTACCTAGTTGAGGTGGATACTTAGCTAGAATCAAATCAATTCACCGAGATGCAGCATAGCCACAAAGCTCAGCCTCTCAGCCTGCCACTGCAGCTGCATCTCCCCATCCGTCCACCCCTGCACGACTCCTATCTTCACCCTCCGGCCCCAGCCCTGCCAGGTGCGTCCAGGGGAGAGGATGGCTCTGGCTGCGAATGGCTCGTGATGCCAGCCCCATCGCTGCCCCTGGCTCTAGCCTCAAACTAGCCCTTTTGTGCCTTTCCTTGGGAGAAACCTCACAGTATCTATCTGTAAAACCATCCCGGGATGCTCTGGCTCATTCCTCCTCCTCCACACCTGCAGGCCTGGATGGGTTAAGAAGCCAGCGGGCCAAGTTCAAACCTGCCCCAGACTCTCCTCACCCACATCACTCACTTATCGCTCACCTCAAGCAGCCCGCATTTCCATGGCACATCTCCTGTTTGCAGAGCACCTAGCACATTCTGGCTCAGGAATTTCTTTAATTAAGCAATGTGGTAGCTCATTTTTAAATACCGAGTTACTCCAGCACACAGAAGACGTAGGTGATGGTTTCACAGTCATGCAGGAGTAACTGAAGTGAGAAAGGACAAGTAACCTAATATGCAGCCCTTGGTGGCAGATAACATTTGGGACTATGTTCTCAGTCCTGCATACAATTCCAAGCACCAGGAGATGGAGGAGGGGAGTCCCTCCTGACAACTGCACTGATTAGCTGCTGCCCTGAAGAATGACGTTTGATTACCTTTATCTTCGGCTGCAGAACTGCAAATGTCACTAATGGTCATAAAATCACCCAGTCTTTCTCAAAATACAACCAAAGTAAATTAATCTATTGAGTACAGTTTATTCAATACTTCTTACTCTGGCAAAACTCCCAACAAAATCATTTGCTTGCTGCATGTCTCCACCATATGGTGTCATTCAACGCAGACTTTCTTTTCTACATTGAAATCTAACGTATAATGGAGGCAAGTCACCTATAGAGTTTTTCCAGCTCAAACCTACTGACACAGTTTTCTGCCAAAGAGTTCACACAGCACTTCTCTCGTATACTAACCAATACCAGCACAAACTCTCTACCATAATCAAAATCAAACTCCTCTGGTTTTAGCAGATTTCAAGGAGGTGCTGTGTCTTGCACAGAGAAGAGCTAATACCCAACACCAGACAGTGTCGACAGCCTTTGTCTCCCCTCTGGTGGTTTCAGAGCTTCCAAGTCTTGCCCAGTTGTTGGTACATGGCCTTAGCTGCGTGCAGTTTCTCATACCATCCTTGCAGCAACCACCAAAAGCAAACAAACAAGAGAGCCTCATGACATGTAACTGTCCTGGGAAACTAAAGCAGCAAAGCATTATTAGGGCTTTTGAAAGTGCTTTTAAATAGTGCCATTTTAAATACAGGCTTATTTCCAAACAATGAAAGACAAAGGGAACTAATTTGGGATACCAGGTACAAGAGAGAACAGATACATGCCATCTTCTTTAAAAGAAAAAGTGAGCTCAAGACCAGAAGATGGGATGCCTGGCCACACATTTAGATATGCTGGTATTTCACTCTCCCCACAAGATGTGCCTAATCTAGACACTCCATGACTTAGTTTCCTCATCTGTAAAAGGGGGTCAGGCTTTAGCAACCTGACTTCTGACACAACGATGTCATCTCTAACCCACGGTTTTAGAAAAACACAGAAGCTGCTTTGGCCCCGATATCTATTAATAACTGTCAAGCTAAGATTGTCATTACAGTGACAAGTAAGCCACAGCCTCTGCTTCATATAGCATTCCCAGAACTTTTGAAAGCTGCGTTTCCTTTCATGCAATTCAGGCTTGCTTCGTTCTTGCTGTGAGGCCACCACACATGCTGCTGAACAGAGCTCCACATTTCAGCACTTTCATGGCTCATCTTTCCCTCTGTGCTCCACCTCTGACCCTCCAGCAGCCCCGTGCCCCAGCTGCGAGGAAAGCTGCTCTGGGCTGCAGAACAAGGCACTTCCTTTCCGTGCTTGCTCACTTGGATGAGCACTGCAATAGTTTAAACTCATCATTAACCCTCCTATAGCCGGAGCCAGGCAAGCAGGCACAGAAGGGGGTTTAACCGCTTGTCGGTGCGATCACAACACACCAGAAACACAATCGTGGTCACCTACCCCAGCTCAGAGGACACACAACAAATTGTTAAGTCAGGCTGCCTCGATCATTTCTGATTGCGGAGCCAGAGCCCGAGGCTGCCATAGCTGCTTTGCATAATCGCTGGTGTTTCAGAGCTTCTACTGCTAAGGATGTATTTGGTTTTAGTGAAAATTGACCATCCTCAGAAGCAATACAGAGCTCTCCAGGTTTCTGGCCAGCATGGCCAGTCCATCTGGCACCCTGAAGTGCTTCCACCCTGTCTGAGAGGCTGTAATGCAAAAACAAACAACTCCCAGCAATGAAAAATAGTCTGAGGCATGAAAAATTATATCATATAACAGAGGCACCGGAAAACACCCAGTCTACTCTAAGCTCAGCGCTCTCAGACAGCAGCAGACAGATCCCAGCCTAGACCAGCTCACTGGGACATTACAAGGCAGAAGAGCAGACTTGGGCAGCAGCAGCTGCAGGCCAAATGTGTCCCACAAAGCAGGGCACTGCAGGAGGCTGCCCCATTTTTATAGCAGATGTCCATCCTGTGATGGCTCCAACGTCTAGTGGGATATGCTCCATCATCACCCAATCTAAAATAAAGCAGAAGTCGCAGACTTCGTCTCAGCCTCTTGCTGTGGCCCAGCAGGCTGAAACAGGTGGGGAGGCAGCACCGAGCCAGTGAGGATGAGGAGCTGCTTCTGCCGCTCTCATTTATGCCTCCTCCCAAGCTGCCTACTAGCATCGATCAAGCCCATGTCCAGAGGGCTCTTAGATAAGACACAACCCCCATCTTGGGCTCAGCTCTTTCTTTCAGCTTGTGCCAGCCACACATGCTGCATCCTCAGCCTGTAGCTTGGCCTCCTACCACAGCGCTCTCCTCCTCACCCATCTGCTGATGCTCCCTGGCCTGACAGCTCCATCCCTTCCTGCCAATCCTGGTTGGACTCTGCCAGTATCTCACTTGTCCCAACCCCAGCTACTCCAACAACTACACTGAAGTTTCCACCACCCCATGCCATGATCCAACTTCACCCCAACTTTGGTTCCTCATGACTAGATCCTCTGCAGCAAACACCTCCTTCACTCCAGATGTTCCCTGGCTTCCTCTCTCCTCCTCAACACTCCTTATCTATGGGGCCTCTCTGTTTCTCTCATCAGTATCAAAACCCCACACAGAACCCTGCTGAGTGACCCAACACCCCAACAACATCCCAGACAGCCAACACTGAGTGGATTCCCCAACCCCTCGGCAGACGGAGCTGTCCATGCCCTCCAACTCCCAGGCCTCTTCCAGCACCTCAGCCCTCTGGGTCTCAGCCCTACAGCCCTGAACGGCTAGCCTTTCACATATGTTCTCTCTGCCTTGACGGAGCACCCACTGCAAGGCTGTTTCCCGGTGACTTGCCCCCCATTTGAACATGCTACTCCCAAACTTCCATCCCAATCTTTCTCACCTTGTTCATCTAGAGCCCACGCAGTCCAGCCTCAACCTAGAAAGGCTCCCTGCAGCATCACTGAGCCTCCCAGACCCTGCTTTCCTCACCCACTCTCCCTTGGGAGCCCCACAGACTCCTGCTCCCACCAGGACCCTAGTCAGGTTCTCCCTGCCCCAACACCCTCAGCTCACATCGGCCCACAGGGATCCCACGGCCTCGGGTCGGGGGCCCCGGGACCCAGGCCCTGCTCCCCTGGAACCCACGCAAGCCCGGGCAGGGAGCCCCGGCCGCAGCCCGGCCCGACCTCCCCCCGTGCCCGCAGTGGGGTCTGCCCGAGGCCGGAGCCGGGAGCTGGCAGGGATCGGGGATCAAGAACCGGGGATCGGGGATCAGAGACCCTCACGGCCCCGCTCACCATCCTCCGCGCGGCTCCGGGGTTACCATGGGCAACTGCGTCACGCAC
>NW_010578557.1:18980-50085 GCF_000705375.1 Tinamus guttatus | reverse complement strand
CCTCTGTGCACTCTGGGAGATTGTGGGGCTGACCGGGGTGCCTGTACCCTCTGGAAGATTGCGGGGCTGGCAGCTTGGTAGTGGGTTTCTGCCCCTTGGAGGGTGTTTGGGGCTGGGGGCTGTTTGTGCACCCTGGGGGACTGTTTGTGGGGTTGGGGGCTGGGCACAAGGTGTCTGTGCCCGCTGAGAGGGTCTTGGGGGCAGGGGGTGCTTGTGCCTCCTGTGGCAGGGATGTTGTTTGGGGAGGGTCACACAGGGCTATGGCAGGGGCCGGTGCACGTGAGGAGCTGAGCAAGGGGTGCTCCTGTCTCTTGGGGCTGGGGGAGAGGCCTTTGAGGGGTACCCAGGGTTTCAGTGAGGCTGGAGGGGATGCAGAGACCCAGCATGGGTGCCCGTGCGCTCTGGGGCCTGCTCTGGGCTGAGGGCAAAGGCGGCTGTTGCAGGACTTGGGTATTTCGTGCAGGGTGGCTACGGAGAAGGGAGTGATGGCTACAGAAAGGGCAAAGAATTTGAGAGCAGGCAGGTGTGTGGGGACCTGTGACCTTCGGGCGGCAGCGGAGAGGAAGGCGGCTTGTGAAGGGCTGGGGCTGGCAGGGGTTAGGGGGGGTTAAAGACTGGTCACGGGACAGCCGGCCAAAGGATTTGTGTTGGTTGGGAAATGGGATCTGCCCGGTGTTGGGGCAGCCGGTCTTGCCTTTGGTGTGCGCTTGAGGTGCCCAGGCCACAGGGGAGGTGAACTGGCTGTTCTGCGGTGTGACCTGTGGCCGGGAGGTCCATTGCAGGCTTCTGGGCTGGGGGAGGAAGCGGGAGTGAGTGTTTGTTGGGGTGAAGGAAACCAGCCCTGTCTCTGCAGGCTCTAACTACCCCTTTAGTGCCTTCTTCGTACCTGGAAGAGATTGTAACAAGGTTAATTCTCTCTCCTTCACCTCTCCACTGCGTTCCTGGCCGTGCCGCCATGTGCACTGTTCATACCCCAGCATTAGGTGTCCTGCATGTAGAAGCCCCTAGAGCGTTTCCTCTGTGCTCAGCATCACGCAGAGAGGACAGTACCAGGCCAAGTAACCTGGACACAAGCTGGAACTTTTTGCTCAAAGAGTCATGATACCTTTTTTGCCTTATGTAGAACATAAATCAAATACAACGATTTCTGAGACCATGCGGTGTAGCACATAGGAGCTAGAAATCATACGATTTTGCTGATGGTCTAAGCCACGGGTGCTGTGGGCTCTGTGGTGCTTAGCGTTACAGAGGTGGATGTTTGGAGCGTCTCTCTGGAAGAGATCCCTTGAAATACCTCCCAGTGCCTCTGGAGTGAAGAGAGATGGGAGATCTGGATGTGTCTGTGACTAGAATCACCCCAAATCACCTTGAATTGCACCTAGGTGAGGTATTTGTCATTGCTGCCCCAGGCAGCCAGCTGCAGGGATAGGGTCACACTCTGCTTTCCATGGTGTCCCAAATGGCTTTGACCGATGGAAGTGCTCATGTTGGCTCTGTTCATCTATATGTCTCAAGTCCGTGCCACTCTCTGGTTGTAGTGCTCAGGCGGCAGGATAATCTGTATAAAAGCTGTGAAATTCTTCAGCCTTGTACAAGCTAATAAAAATACTGCAGGTGCTTTGAGTACATAAAGATCCTCGTTGCCCCGTACAGCCTATTCCTTAGGCACCAAGCAGGCAGAGCAGACAAGAGGGAAGTAGCAAAAGAGCAAAGGAGAAGGAAGGAGGACATGCAGAGCGAGATCACGCAAGGGATAGTTGTGTGTATGACTTGTGGATATCCTCCTCCGGGGTTGGGATATCCTCCTCAGTCAGTGTACCAGAAATACGCCTAAAAAAATAAACCTTGAGTGGTGCAATATGTGAGGGTGGGGAAGAAGAGCTTTGGTGGCAAGTGTTTTCTTTAGAGCACCTAGATATGGTTGCATCTTTTACTCATTTTCCTTTCATAGTTTATCTATATAAAGCTCAGGCTGCTTATTTTAGCTTTTAATGTAGACTGTCTGTCAAAAGGCTGGTATTATCTCGCTGCATACTACAGATTGACGGCTACGTGCTCACAAATGATAGTGGTAACGTGGGAGCTTGGAAACGAGCATGTAACAAAACTTTGTCTGTTCTTGCGTTGCTGTAGACTGTGATTCTGTCAGATCTGATGCCTCATGGAGAAGAGCAGCGATGGGGCAGGGCTGGGCTTGAAAGATCCCTGCAGCAGCGATCCCTACGTTCTTAGCTGGTCCCCGGCCGCGTTTGGTTGTGGTTCTCTCTAGACCCTCGCTGCCTCTCGTGGCTGCCGCCCGCGTCCGTCCGTGCTTCGCACGTGCGCTCTGCCCTGCTGCCGGCGCCGTTTGTAGGTCAGGGTCCGGCCTCACCTCTCGGAGCTGGCCCGTGGACCAGGTGAGCTCAGGCTGGGAGGTGCTGCAGGAAGTGCGGCCTCTAAATAATTCAGGAGGTGGAGCCGTGCCGCCGAGCCGCACTGAGCAAACATTCCCGAGAACACGCTGTACTCTGCAGGAAGGTCTCATTTCTCAGGTTAAAATAAGTCCAGGCTGCCTAGGAAAAGGCCTGGAAAGGCCTTTCTTTTAATTAAGATTTTTTTTTTTTTTTTTTTTCAGGGTGGAGAAGGAAGATAATTAGCTCAGCACCATCCCCAGTCCATGTTGCCTAACTATCTCCCTTACTGTTCTTTGCTATTTCTCTTGTAATCAGAGCACAAGGCTCTGTTAACAGGAAATGAAGCATTTGTCAACAATCTAAGGGCATAAATGTGATTATGTAAAAAAATAAAATCAGGATAAACACTGCAGAAGAAAGAAATCTAGCTATGCTCAGTTTTGACTGTAGTCGTGTGACCTTAACTATGCCCTCCTCCATCAGTTTGAGGGCAAGGGAAATGAGAAAATAAGAAATAAACATACTTAAAAATGAGCTTGATCAAATTTTTAACCACAAATTGCTGCGTAAATCATAATTCTACTATAGTATGCCTTTATATAGGGCAGAGTAAAGGTTGTTTGACTATGCTAACTGTCTGTCTTCTTCCCATGACATGTAGCTTAATTATCACATAATTCTCTTGGTGGTTGTTTTCTTTAAAAACAAGAAATTTAAGAGAATGTCAAGAACGCAACATGTTTGCAGAATCTGCGTTGCTCTTAATAAGGTGGTTTTAAGCCCAAATCCGATAGAAGCATGCTCTTCTCAAAAACTTACTTCATCCCAAATTAAAGACTTTGCCTGCAGTACGGGGGCCCGAGGGATGAGGAGGAATCCTCGCTGCAGGGAAGAGCCTGGCCTATAGCCAACAGCCCCGTGGGACAGTTTCTGGTCAAGGCTGCAGCCTAGCTCTGGCCATGGCACTAATTGCACTTATGAAGCTGCCACATAGGGTTGCTTCAACCAAGAGCTTGGGTGTATTTGGGCCTTTCAAGAACATCCTGGCCTGTCTGTGAACAGCAGGGCCTGAATTACCCAGTGTGAGAGGGAGTTATCTCCTCATCTGTAAGTTAAAAACAGTGCTTGTTTATTAAACCTTAGTTAGTTGGTTGTGACTCCAATCCCATGTTTCCTGGGTCCCTCCAGAGGAGAGCTGCTTATATAACTGTAAGTTATATTTTGTGTGCCATGATATCATTGTCTGTGGCTCTTGGTTTTTGGCTTGCTGATTCCTACAGTTTTGGCAGGAGGCAGCAGAGATCAAAGTACGCCCTGTGCTTGCTCAGGACAGGAACCTCTAAATAACTCTGCAGGTTGCATTAAGGACTCCTCTCGGGGACAGTTACGCCACCATGAAGTCTGGCAGCTCATCTGGATGGCACATTTCCCACTGATTAAAACTCTTGCATTTGGTGAGCTGCCCTCGCAATAATACACGGTGCTCTCGGGCTTTTGCTCTCATTGCTGCAGCTGTGCAGCACATGGAGCGCCTGCCCTGAAGTGTCAGCTGCGTCCTGGCTAGGAGCAGGACAGTTCTCTTCAGGTTGTAAAAGCAACTCTATAGCTGGGGGCCGCAAAAGCCTTTCTGAGATTTTTCCCCTTGCCCTTCAAATACTCACTGGCCAAAAACCTGACGTTACCGCCTGAATAAACTCAGTCACTTCTGCGGTTTGTATCCCAGTGGAGTGGGGTGGAACTTGCCAAGCTCCGCGTGCCGGCAGGTTTGGATACGCTGGAGTTTTTCCACGTCGCCAGCCTCGTGGGGCAGCGCGGGGCGGCCTTGCCTGGCTAGCGCAGCCTCCCTGGGCTGGCCCCGTGCCCCCGGGGGCTGCTGTGCTGGGGGGCAGCGCTTTCCCCACGGGCCCCTTTAGCAGGGCAGACACACGGATGTGGTCACTGTTCGGTCACATTTTGCCCACGCACGGATATTTGGCCCTAGCTAAAATGCCCATATCAGCCCTTTGCTCTGATCCCTAGGTGTGATGCTCTCCTGAGCATCTTCTGGTCATCGCTTTGGTTCTGCTGGTGACAGTGAGAACTGTGGCCTGTTAAACCAGTATGTTGCGGCTGACCCTTGTCCGTCTTTCTGTGGTATTTGAAAGGCCTTAATGTAGGTAATATGTTGTCTGTCTCTGTATTCTGAACGTACACGGACGTCCTCATGGTAGTGAGCTCTCCCTCCGGTGTAGCTTGTGCAGTGCCCTTTGGTTGTGGCCAGGCCTGTGCAAGTCTGTCCTTGCGGCGTGTTCTGGAGGGCTGCAGGGCTGCGTGTGGCCTTTTGTTCTGTCCCGAGCCGATACGCGTGTTTGGTACTGGGGTTTGCGATGTACCTCTAATCTGAGCTGCTCTGATAACTGTTTTACAGGGTACAAGGTAAGAATTTGCCCTTTATGGTCGGTTACATAAGAATCTTCTCCACTTAGTAATGCATTTAACTGGTGACTTTATGGCTGTACGTGCTCCTGTCTTGCATACATTTGTGTGGATTTCTAGCCATGAATACAGGCCAAATAGGTGGACCGCTCCTGCCGGGGTTGTGCTGCTGTCTCTGCAACGTGGAGGGAAGTACAGAGCACATCAGAGACATCTCAAAAGCAGTTTTTGAGCCTGAGAAGGTGACGGTCTCAGAGAGACCATTAATCACAGCCAGTGCTTGTTGCATGCTGCAGGACAACCCGATTACCAGGTTTTGATCTGGGCTTCTGCATTGTGAGAAAGAGAGTGGGAGAGCGCCCCAGAATGGGAGATGGGGAGGTGCCGAGGGGCTACAGATCTCCTGTGTGTGGATTAAAAAGCCCATAGAGAACAAGCTTGGTTGTGAGATACCAACAACCGGTGCAGTGGCACTGGGGCTGCGTGCCTGTACCTCGATAAGGAGCATGTTGGTATGGCTGCATCTTTCAGGCATTTTTTTTCCACGGTTTTGCAGATACTGTTTGCCTGTAAACGAGGGAACAAGGTGCTGCAGAGACCTGCTATTTGTCTGCTTGCACAAAGAGGAGCTGCATTTTTCTCTAATGACATGATTATCGGCGGGGTTGCTGCCCCTACTATTATTTTTAGATGACCCCTGTGGTCTCTGCAATGGCTTGTGAAACTGTCATAGAGCACTTGGCAAGGGAGGGCTTCCTGGGTGCAAAATGAGGTGACACATGCAGCTGACCAAACCGCTGGGTGCCATGTGGCCCAGGCCACCTGGCATGGTCCTGAGCAGCACCTGCAAAGAGGAAGAAGGGACTTTATCTGGGTGGAGACAACCCCTATTGTGCTGGTTTGCAGGCCTTCTACCAAGCCCTAACTTCATCTGTCACCACCTGAGCTGAGAGCAAGCCAGCAAGAGGGGGGAAAAAAGGGTATTTATGTGCCCGTATTCTTTCAGTGATGGTGATGTGTGCAAATATGCACTGCTGTTTCCTGTCACTGAACTTCCTCCTCAGCTTTGTAAGAGAAATCTGCTGCTGCACGTTTAAGAGCAGTTTCGTGACTCCTCTTTCTTCGCAAGCACGTTAACATCAGCGCGTTGTACAGCAAACCCGATTATTGACACAGGCCGACGGCTTCCTGGGAAGTGACAGCCAGAGCATGCAAGAAATCAGCAGTGTGTTGGACGACAAAACTTCTTTGCCATTTAAGATAGTGTTGCCCTCTTGCTGGTAATGTTTGGCAGAGGTGGATGTGGGACTGTTCTTACAGGTCTTACAAGCGGTGTGGTCTTGGGTATAGGGATATGGGAGAACAGCATCATCTCTCTGGGTAAGTTCATGAAGTGGTCCTGGCTCCTGAGTGTCAGTGTGTTGTTGGCCTTGGGTTGTTCTGGCACAGAGAAGAGTTCACAGGTGTCTTAACTAAGGGGCAAGCTGTAAGTTGGGTAAAATAAGAAGCATTTTTCAGATGTGTCCTCCTCCTGGTCATGGTTCTTCTCCCTTTCCCTTCACTTGTGCTCAGTGACAGAATGACCAGTTTCTCAGACTTGTCCTCATCCCATTCCAAGTCCTCTCCTCCATCTTGCTCACAGGTTTTGGTTGACATCTGATGTCCTGCAGCAGTTCATTGGATCTGAGCCCTTTCCTTTGCTCACGAGGGCTTAAGGCATAAGGAGTGAGTGGAATCCTTAGGGCTAGCAGAGGAAAGCATTTGCATGAAGAAATAAAAGATCCTCTGGTGATATAAAGAGAAAAAAAGACCTAAACCTTCTTTTTTTTCCCCTCTTATCTTCCTCATTACTATGAGGCAAAAGTTTGCTACTTTTATCAGAGATTTGTTTTTATTTCATCTCATGTTGTGGTCTGCATAAGATAGTGATAGAAATTCATGAGGCAACAAGGCAACTGAAGAGCAGAGGTCTTTTTAGGAGAAAGGATCTGTGAGGTATCGTGATCAAAGTATAAAACTAATTGTACCTTGTCTGTATTTCAGGCTAAGGGAGACCCTCAGGGCACTGATTTGCCAAAGTTGTGGAGTGGGACAGTGTGATTTTTACCCAGGAAAGCAGTGAATTCTGTTAATGCCAAGAAGATTGTTTGCAGAGCTTTATGAGTTACTACTTTATGCAGTGTGTTTGTGTGTGTGTGTGTCCTGGTTAATAATTTTTGAATCTGATGGGCTACTTTGAACCAAATTTGACAAAGAGAGAGAGGTCTCAAAGATGTGTAAGATTTTGGCAATTCCTGAAACCTGGTAGATGCAGGGATCCTAGGATGGAAAAAAACAAAAACCGAAAACAACGACAACAGAAATCCTCAGTGACTAAAAGGCTACAACTGGGAGCTTATTAAGCACTGTGAAATTTGTGAGACAGTCATTGACTTTCTTGATATATGTCCTAGCCTCTGTAAAAGCTTCTGTTGGCGCTCGCAGTCTCCTAGGCTGCAAAGTCAATCAACCTCGTGGAACAAATGGATAGGAGGTCAGCTTCATGGAGCTCCAGTGGTTACAGAACCGCTTTTATTTTTCTTTTTTTGTGTCCTGATGGCTGAAGAGCAAATTGAAGGGAAAAGGCTGATAAGCTGTAGAGACAGCTACGAAGAGTGTGTTTTGCCAGAAATCTCACCAGCATCTTGAGCTTTCCTTGCACTGAAGGTTCTGGGCATCTCCTGCTGGAAGCTGGGAGGAAAATCAGATGTTAATGGGTTGCCAGCCAGCATTGCAAGGACTTTTTAACGAGCTCAACTGATTCATGCTTTTCTCTCCTGTCCTAGCACAGACAGTGTGGTGCAGACAGATATGATCAGAAGGTCAAGTACTGCTGTCCATAAGAGACCTTTTTTTTTTCCCTAATGTGGGACTGGAGCTTATAATCAAGACAGTTTGGGATAATGCTGTCATTCACACAGCAGTATAATTGTGACAGCCACGCCAGAAGCCTGACATTGAAAGAGTGCAAAATATGCAGAAATACTCATCCTTGCCAAGCTTTGTGCTCCTGATTGCCTGTAATAAGTTTTTATTTGCTAATACTGCGTCAGTAGTTGCACATTTAAAATTTCTCTCCCACATCCTCTTTAAATCTCAAGCGGTGGATGGTGGCCAAGAAGAAGCCACAGAAGCTGCAAGTCTCCTGCCTCCAGCAGGAGCCCTAGCTCATTGCATCAAGTGCTCCCTGGGACAGTAAGTGTACTGGTTATGGTCTAAAAAACAGTCCTGTGGAGCTGGCAGCAGCCTCTGAAAGCATCTTTTAATGAACACGCAGGTTGGGACTGACTGGTGCGGACTGCAAGGGTTAAGCGCTGGCTGAGGTCAGTCTCAGCCAGGACTTAAGGGAAGGCCTGGAAGTTGTGGTGGGCTTCATGCTGGTAATGGTGGTGAAGATGGGGTGAAACCTTGAAGAAACACAACATGTCTTCAAGGCCAGGATTTAGGCTGACATGCTTTCATTCTAAATATCAAATTTTGTAATCATATCCCCCAAATTACCAAAAATGTTCCTTCCCTCCGCTTCTTGGGGAAAGACCTTTATTCAGGTGCAGCCTGACAGGCCTTTCCTGTGTGCTTGGAAAGCATTTGATGCAGCTACCTGAATGTGAGTGAAGGTCACGACTCATGTCTGGGGCTCTTGTGTGATAAATTCCTGCTTTTGTTACCAGTTGTCTCCTATGTTAGTTTGCAGACAGCTTTTCAAAGAGTGAATGCTGAAGAGGAGGAGGTTTGAGTGTGTATTGTGTTGCCTTCAAATTACCTCATCATTTTGACTTCTGTCTTTTTTAAAAAAGCGAACTTCACAAACAGCTTTCATTGACTCTTCTGTCGTCTGTGATCTGAAGTTTAGATAAAACAGCCTTGCAGACACCTGTCACTGCTGCTTGTCTCCATTTACTGACACTTAGCACTTTGACTCAGACAAAGCCGATCTTAAATTGCAGCATCAAAAAAAAACCAACAACAAAAAACAAAACATGTAGCTCTTAATTCACCTATTTTTGTTTTAGTTGGTTTTTTTTTCCCTTTGACTGTTCTGTCCTTTCTCCTATTCATGTCATTAGGATTTTTTTGCACCTCATGTTTGCGGCTTGTTATTTTCTTGCTTGCTTTTGTGCTCTGTCCTTGTGACCCTGTCCTACCAGGGTCTTCCTGCAGTATGGACACACTAACTCACCACAGAGTGGTTAGGCTGTGGAACCAAAGGTCAGGAGATTTATTTTGCCTTGGCTCACCCAGTGCCCCATGGCCTGACCCCAGACTGCAAAGTCTGAGCGTCATCCTTGCATCAAATGCTGAATTCAAGTAACCAAAAAGTCTGGAATGGCTCAGCGCTTCCTATGGTGTTTTTTTTCCTTCCGAAAGCTGTAGGCTGCTTTCTCTGGATGCACTAACTGAACAAGAGATCCTTCTTTATTGTCAGCATGCAACATATTTATTGGGAAGTGCTGTGCCAGGAAAACTTTGGCTTATGGGACCAGACAAATCTGTTGTTGCCTTGGTTCACCTCTGCTGGCTCATAACAACAGGCTGATAGGAAGTGTAAGGCTTTGCTGAACTGCTGTGTGGACAAAGCCCAGAAAAGAATTCCTATATTCATGGTCTATTGCAGAGCAGATAAACTTCTGAGCACAGAAAGAGCAGCACTGTTGACTTCTTGTATATCTCATGCTATATAGTAGCATATATGCAAAATTCTTCTTGCTATGGTCTTCCTCCTAAAGATTTTAGAGGTAGGATCCAAGGGAATAAATACCTTCGAGTATGTCCTGATGAAACTCTCTTTGTTTATGTAAGCAATGAATTTTTTGGCTTTGGCTTGAGAACGTGATGATCTGCAGGGGAAGGGGAAAAGAGCCCTAGACAAGATGTTCGAAGTGCAGCTGTGAAATTGCACCCTTGCCTTAGGGTGATGTGAAGTCTGGGTGAACTGTCTGTGCTGACATA
Organism: Tinamus guttatus; assembly: GCF_000705375.1. The sequence continues at coordinate 40,288 of NW_010578557.1, read as the reverse complement.
GTCATTACTATGCAGATAGTACAGACAAAGTTAACTTTACAAATCCTGAACCTGTGAGTTTTACTGACAATTTACAAGTTGGGGTAGATGCTTAATTTATCCGTGTTCTGGCTACAAGAGCTTTTTATTGCTTGCTCTCCTCGCGCACAGGCCCTGCATACCAACAGCTCTGCAGGCATGTCCCTTCAGGACAGGGTGCAAGGTAAAATCTGCTTATGTTTCCAGCTAATGTCTTTAATTAAAGAAATAGGCTTGAAAAATATTGTTCTTATCATGGTCAATCCCCTAACATTTTCATTTACAGCTCTCAAGCTGCTTCTGTGTTTGTCAGCTTTCTCCCCACCTTGGCAGCAGGTGCTTTACGTGTTACAGACTGGTGACAACTCGAGAATGAGGTGTCATGAGGAGTATTCCGAGCCCTGAAGAGTAGTGGGAAGGTGGAAGATAGAAAAAGCAGAGCTTAAGGGAAGTCCAGTCCTCCTTTTGATATGCTGGTGCTTATTTGCAAGAACTATTCAATTCTGATCCTAGCTTATACCTTATGTCATTGAACAAGTACCTTCATTTTTGTTTGTTTGTTTTTGTTTTTTAATTTTAGATGGTGGATGTCCTCTGAGCTGTTTTCTTTGTATCAGAATACTGTAGTTGTGTGGTACCTTGTGTGTAATCATTATGTAATTTCTCTCTTCGATTGGAGGTCTAGACAAGCGTCTACACGTCCTCATTATTAATTGTTAACTGAGAGACTTCTGTTTTTCTTCTGTAAGGTTTCGGTCCAAAGGTTTTCAATGGCCAGGAGTACCCTGGTCAAACTGTATCTAATTATTGAGATAGTTTCATTATTCTTGGCTTCTGCTGTGTTTGAGTGGGGGCTATTCCCTTGGTCTGGAAAGTGCTGCTGTCAATTATCAACGTGTGAAGACACAGGAGGGTCAAGCTTTAGGGGCACCTCATGAATTGCATGTGTTGTTTACTGCACAGAAATGAATGCTCAGAGTGAAAACTTCTTCTCAACTCTTGGTTAACCAGTCCTGTAGTGAAGTTAGAAAGTCAAATTTCTTGAGCAGAACGCAGAGGTGCAGACTTGGGGCTGAACCAGCAGGTTGAGTGAGCAGGGCTGTGAAATGAGAGCGAGCTCACGGAAATCCAAGCATAACATCTGAGAGGGGAGTGCAGAACTGGAACGGGCAGTGTAGACTGTTTTGTTAGCTGCATTTTAGCTGGAAAAAGCCTCAAATGTGTAGAACAAGGGAGTCTGTTTAGAATTCTAGACCTTCATACCACACGCCAAATCTTTGGATGGCGAGAACCACAAAGACCTACCTTTTATTTGTGTGTTTATGTGTGTGTAGAGATAAAATGGTTTACACATAAATGCATATCTGCGTGGGGAGCCGGCGCGCAGAGCCGCGTGCCAGCAGCTCTGCCCGCAGCGGGACGGTGCTGCGCGGGGCAGGCAGAGTGGCTTCCAAGTGCCCTCGAGACGCAGACGTCAGCACCCAAGCCCGCCTTGCTTGCTTTGGCAGCGGGGAGCTGGGCTGCCCAGCAACCCAGCTGCTGGAAAGGCTCAGATGTCTCATTCGTTTCAGCGCTTCAGAGGATGAGATGCTTTTCGTAATACCCAACCTTCTGCAAAGGGTAAGACGCAGCTCTGATATGTCAGAAAAGGTTGTTTTACATTTGCACACTGGAAACATGTTGTCCATTTCCAAACAAGCCTGTCTTGCCTCTTTTGCTATTTCATGTTGTACCTTTCATCCAGGTGACGGGATGAACCAGGCAGTTTGACTTCCTAGGTCCTGAAGGCTTAACTGGTCTCAGGCTTGGGTGCTTGGGCTTTCAGGTAACCCTGCTGTCTTTCAGAAAAGAGACTGAGCAAATCGCTTCTGCCCAGGTGATGGGTGTTCATACTTGGGCTCATCACTCTCCTTAGTAGGAGAATTTGTGCTGTTTGTGTCAGTAACACCTTGGATCCGTTTATTTAAATTACATAGTGGGTGTCCTGCAGAGGTGAGGCGTGAAGTGCCTTGCAAGGTTACGCTGCTACATGATGGTTAATAAAAGTTTCTGAAACCGAGCTTTAGGCTGCGAGTAGTTTCCCAAGCACAGCGCTCCGGTCGCCGTCTGCAGCGTGACGGACTCGCAGCTGATTGACCTTGTGTGGACTTGCGTGCATGGAAGGAGCAGAGGAAACGAGTGGTGTGAGCACTAATGTGCAAGTCACACACAGTAGGCTATTCTTTAGTGAGAATGCACCACAGGCCTCTTGCTGCAGGATTTTCATTCAAAAGGTCATTTCCGTGAGCTTCCGAGCAGCTGAATTTAATGTTCTTTTAAGCGAGGCAGGCCACACTGGAGAGCACATAATTAAAATAAATACAACTTTGTTCTCAGCTGAAAAATTCATCTGAAATAAATTTTTTCCAGCCCTTCCAAGAACTGCTTCTCGTAAGATAAATCAAAACAATTCTTGCTGATTTCACACTCATTCAGCAGGGATGTTAGTGGGTGTAGGGTGCTTCCACTTAAGTCACTCATCACAGTGCCTTCTGGGCTTTATCAACTTGTATATTCAATAGCTGGCTACGACTGGCACTTGCAAACTGGGTTTCTCACAAACCATTTAAAGCCAAGTTCCCTTTTTTTCCTACTCGGTTTGAATCTCGGTTACCACTTTGAGTGAAATTGTTCTTAGCAGCAAGCACAGAGGGTTCAGTTAGGCCCTCAGCTCGGCTGAACTTTAAACAAAGCTTTGATAGGTGCATCTGTTTTTAGGGATGTGCATGCATTTATACAAGCTCTTGTGGCTTTTCTGGTTGGTGCTGCTGCGTGGGCAAAGTAGATTTGTTTGCTTCTGCGCTCTGTTTTGCAACACTGGAAATACTAAAAAAGAAAGAAAGAAAAAAAAAAGTCTCTGCCTAAACACAACACAGAAAAGCTTGCAGGATTTTTTTTTTCCCCTCTGAACTTCTAAGCAAGTACTTAAGCAGAAAATCCCCTCTTCTGCTTTCATCTTTCAAAAGACTGAGCAGAGTGTGAAATGCTGCGACTTCCCTGATTCTTTCTCTTTTTTGATCAACATGGCAAAGGGGCCGCCCTGGCTGGTCACGGTGCTGCTGCTGAGACGCAGGGCGTTCCTTTGACTCTATGGACAAGTCTAGTGTCTCGAAGTTTTGGGGGAGCCATAGGGGGTCAGTGTGGAGTGTCCTTGCCCTTTCCCTGCAGACACACTAGATAGGCGATTCCCACCTTCTGCACGTATAGGGCCACGACCCTGCGTTTGGGCACCTCCTGCTCTTCTCATTGCTGCAAGGTCGCTGTTTTGCAGGGCTCTGCCGCGGAGGGCGTGAGGGAGGAAGGCTCGTGTGGCCATGGTAAGGGGAGGATACTGCAGCCATTGGAGTCTTCATGGATTTGGAGAGCCCTGCGCTGCTGTGCTTGGCAGGAGGAACCGCGTATAAGCTGCAGCACCTCACAGCCTGTCTTGTTTTCTTTCTTCCTTCTCTTTTTAGTGAGGGACAGGACTTCCCTAAAGGAAAGGAGAGCTTGGTTTCTGACAGAGAGAAAGTGGAGGGAGCTCAGTGAAATCTGACCGCCCGGACTTCGTTAACAGGCAGTGACAGTCAAGGACCTGGGGGAAGAGGCAGAAACCCCTTTTTACTTCCATTCATGGCCTGTTTGCCAAGCTAGATATTCATCTCTGCAAGACCTGAGATCTCTTCAAGCTGCTGTGGATTTCCAGTGATGCTGGTGACTGATCAAAGGGACGTCTTTGTCGTCAGACTATCGGCAAGTCCCTTACGGTCCCGTTCCACATTGATCAGGAGCAGATGGCATCAGCACTTAGATGATGACCGGCTGCCTCTCTCTCACGGTCTTCTTTCTTCCCCTTGCTAGTCGTCTTTGTTCCTCTCCCTACGTCCCTCTTCCTGCTGCAGGTCTTTGTGCTCACTGTATTTTATCTGCTGTGATGATCAGACGTTGAGTGCTCAGTGCTTGCTAATGGGGCTTCTCTGGCAGCAGGAGCACCAGGGAAGCTCATTTAAACAAAGCAGTGGTTTAGGATGTCTCAAGGCATCCTGACCTCGTGTGCAGACGTGGTTTATTTTTGAAAGGCTGTCTTGAACTATAGAGTTAGAAAATAGGTCCTAAAATGAAAACGCACGTTCTACAAAATGTGAATTTAACATGGGTTGTGTAATTTGTAGTTTGTGTTAGGTCTGGGCTTTGGAAAATATGTGGCAGTGTTGTCCAGGAAGCAGCAGTGCAGCAAACATGGGGAACTTCTGAAAGTCACGTTACCTGCGTCCTCGTGGAGAATGGCCTCAGCAATCCTGCGTGCTGCGGTACTGCCATGTGCTTTATACAGGGCTAGTGAAGGAGGTCACTTGGGCACCTGCCAGATCTCTAGGTCACCTATATCAGCACAGCACAACGTCCTGCAGCAAGAAAAACACTGTGCTTCACAGAACACTGCCAGAGCCTCGTCCTCTGCTACCGCACATGGTATGCGTGGGGCTACTCTGATTTGCAAGGTGCCACTTGCTTTGCTCCCTGCTGTGTTTTATGTAGTCAAGTCGCCTAAGCCCTTTTGCTGGTCTTCCATGGACTTGAAATTTGGGAGGCTGCAGTTGGGTGCTCTCTGGCACCTCTCATCCTTGCCAAGCCACAATCTGGTTATAGACTGTCCTGGATGTCGCAGTTCCTTGTCCCCATCTGCTAAAGGTTTTCTGTGAGAGATGCTAATGTTGCCCTCCTGTTTATCATCCCTGACAACAGTTGCTGTTGAACTGTTGCTCAAGCTTTGCAACGTGATCTCGGTACGACTGCTAACTCCTTCAGATCCGCGTTTTGCTTCAGAACTTCTAATTCCAGGCTCTGTGAGTCAGTTCAGTTGCGCAGCTCCGGGGTTGCTGCTGCAGGCTCCTCGTGCCGCCTTTGAAGCCGCTTGCTCACGCTCCCTCGCGAGCTCTGGCAGGCGCGCTGAGCAGCAACACAGATCCTATCTCTCTCGAAAGCCGCCAAAGGGTTAATCAGGAGGGTGTTTACGAAACCAAGTTGCTTCCTAGGCCCTGGAAGGCTTTTACTGTGACCTGGGATGCTTTTGGAAGACTTACCAGCTGGCTGTTCTTGTAATTTACCTTGCATTTTTCTTTCCTTTCTTGAAACTGTATTAATACGAACTTTGATAGGTAACTCTTGTCTGCAAGTTCCATATTGTGTGTTTCTCGGACACATAGTGGAGAACACGACTGTCTTGATGCAGACGACTTCAGATTTTTGGCTGCTATGTTTGGGGAATGAGCACAGGGCATCTGAACTATGCTTGCAGCTTAAAAGCAAATCTAACAAAAGGACCAAGACCCCCAGGCAGACAGGTGTTCGTACAGGTGCTTTTTTGGGGGAGCTGTTTTGTAGCAGAGCTTACAGTTGCAGTCCAGTTTACTTCCATGTGCAGTGAAAGGGACTGATGGCTATTCAAGGCAGAAATAGCTTTTTGCCAGGCAAGTTAAAGGCATTGCTGCTGGTCAGGAAATTTCTCTGTGTGGAGACTCTGGGATGAAACGCAGCACCTGCACATATGTTCTTGCTTCTCTTAAAATGTTAACCAGCCTCAACTCTCTGATGGAAATTAAGTGTGATTTTGGCTCTGTCTGCCTCTCTGGCAGATGTACCATTGTGAAATTTTTACAACCTAATAAAATATTGCAGGATGCTTCACTTCAAGAGAAAGCTTCATTGTTGCTTTCAGCTCATGCCACTTTGAAACCAGGTGAGAACTTGTGCTTGCCTCATCAGGGCTTACACCTACTTACCCTGGCACAGCACCAGGATATTGGTGCAAGGTCCATGGATTACAAAACATCTCAATCCTGGTAGGAGAGATGCCAGGCTCTGTATTTGGCATGGTGCAGTTGGATTCAAAATGTGTCTTGATTTTAGCAGCTTTCTGAAGTTTTTGGACTTGTATTTACCCAAGTCTTAGTAGCAAATTCTGAGTTTTGTGAGCTGTGACTTCTGCTACAAAACCATGCGCTTGCAATGTAAGGATCCTCAAAAACCTCGTCGGAAACATCTGGTGACCACTCTTTTATATTTCACTGCTTGCTAGAACTGCACAAATCAAGAATCTTCCATTTCAGAAGATTGCACTTGTCTAAGATATTCCCCCCAGGAAGTATCGTCTTTTGGGATTTAAGTATTTGCTAATGCAAATCTCTATGATCAAAGGATTGGTAAAAGAACTATCAAGTGTCACATCATTAGGTCGCCAGTTCAAATGCAGTCCAAAAGGGTAATGGATATTTTAAATTTCTGACAGCTTTCAACAAGATTTGCACTTTGTTGCTTTAGCTACAGTCAGAGCATTTGCTATCAGAGAATTATGAATTCATGTGGAAAATAAAGCCTAGAAGCAGATTCTTCTGTAGGAAGAATGCCTGTTTGACTGCTTCAATATCTGGGTATGGTTGTTGGGCTATGCAGTGCTTTAGAAGAAGAAAAAGTAGCATCTCCTCCAAGGACTGTGAGATCTGCTACATGTGATGTAATGCAGAAGGGTGACCCTGCTGAGTGGAGAAACGCATGCCTTGGTTTAGTCTTTTTGTGTGTGTGCACGTGCTTGTCTGTGACTTTTAAATTGCAGGAGCCTTTGGAGCAAATATAGGAAGAAATATGCTTTGAAAAGAGTGAGATTTTGATATCGCAAATGCAGGGAGAACATTTCAAATGGTAAAAGAAACACTTATGCATGAAATACTTCTAGAAACTCTTCCAGGTAGCAGTTCTTCTGTGGAATGGTTTTGGTTAATTGCTGCTTTTATTTCTTGTTTCTCCCAGCCTTTGTCTCAATATCTTTAAGGTGTCAGTTCTACATCTCCCCTCTGATTCCAGATTTGTAGTCAAGAAGCGTGGAGTTCAGTTTAGAGCAAAAGGTGTGCTTAAACGTGTGATCAATCCCATTAGTTTAACTTGTTGGACTGCATATTCCCCACTCTGTAGAGATCTTGAAATAGTTGTGTTTGGATATAGAGGTCTTCACAGTGTTTTGCAGTGAAGGTCCTTGTTGGTTCATTATGCTGATGCTGGGAAATTCTTGCAATCTCTGAGGTATGTTGGGCGATAGGAAGTTTTGTGAATTTGGCTTGACCTCTCTTGGGCTGGGATCTGCCTGCAGTCGCCTCTTCTTTCCCACTGTTTTCCTGGCTGTTTCCTGAACGCTCTCTGGCTTGTTTCAGGGGCCACGCTGGCAGCTTATCAGGAATCAATAGCTGGAGTCCTTCAGGAAGGAAGCTGAAGATGCCGAAGTAGGAATTCGGGTGTCCTGAGTGTTAGAATCTGTTAGCAGAGACCTCAAGATGTGAAGAAGAGAGATGTTGAAGCCGTTACAGGTGTTCTCTTTCTCTGTGTTTCTGACTTGAAAAATTAGGAACAGAGCTGGCTTCCCAACCCCAAAAGTTGTTGCATAGTTTCCCATGCATCTAGGGCCATGGGGAAATCATTATTGAGTTCTGTCTCTATTTTCAAGTACAAAAAATATTTGTGGGTATGGAGATAGAGAAGGTAAAAAAAGATATTTTACAGTACAAAAAGCATACTTCTTATAGATCCTGAGTTATCACTGTAGCATTTTGTGACTGGGATTTCAGTGTTATCTATCTTACAAATATATGTGCATTACTGCAAGGAATGGGAAGGGAGCTGTCAGTCTTTAGTTACATTCAGTTCTGATTTCCTGGCACTTCGGTAGAAAATTATAGAAATATTAATTTTTATTCCTGCTGCCACTTGCTGCTGCCACTTCCCTGGGTACCTCAGAGACTGTTGGTATTATATTTATTACTTTGTATTTACAATATTCTATTACAATCAAATATGTCAGAAGCACCGAGCTGACCTTGGCCGCCTTTAATGCCGATTTGTTTTTACGAGGGCAGCATTAAGGTTCTGACTTAACAAAGGAATATTTCTAAACCACTTGCATCTGTATTTTAAGTCTCAAATTGTTATTTTGGCTTGTAGCTGTTATTTCAGCTAAAAACTCTGCGTGGCTGGAAACCTTCATAAATTACCATCCGTCCTTGTGTTGGAGACTAAAAGCGGAGAGTTACTGAAATGCAAAGGAAACCTAATTTCTTGAAAAACTGAGTCATGGCAAGATTGAGAAGCTGGAAGGAAATAATCTGGTATTTATTTACTGTAGTTAACAAAGAAATCCTCCCTGTTTAGATTGAGGTGTGCTTTTGGTCGTCCTACTATCCAGCAGGAGTGGAAAAGTATGTAATAATCTGAATGCACTCAATATTTGGTCCAGGACAGGGCTGAATTGCCACACTTTGATAATTCACCGGAGATTTGTCCCCAAAACGTGGTTGTCATCAACAATTGTTAGTTTGTACAAATAGGATGGCTTTATCTGTATTAATTTTCCCTCATTATGAGGAAATTAAAATATATTAAGGTGTCCGATTATGAAACTTCTCATTTTATCTACCATAGATCTGAATTTTGTTTTAATGTATATATTTCCCAACATTAATATACTAAACTGTCAGTAAAAATATGTAAAGTCTTCTAGTCATAGAAGTTTTGGTGTAACATGTGCATGACAGTCTGGCTATGTGGAGCGAAGCTGCAAGCTGTTGCTAGCCCTGTTGCCCAAGAAGTATTTAGATATTAGTAAGATCTGGTGCTGGTCAAACAGAACGTGCACGTTTCAAGGTGTCCCAGTGTGGGTTTGTGTCAGGCTGCCAGGCTGGCTTTCCTGAGGTGCTCCGTGCAAGGAAGGACTTTTGGGGCTTGTGTTGATCAAGATAGCAGCGTGAGTGCACGCTCCTCATCCGAGGGGATGGGCCAGTGGGAATGAATGCCATGCTGCAGCGCAGACCTGAAAAGGTATCTCCTGCTATCCTGGGAAGAATGTCTCTCATTTCCACTCTGGGGTGTAGTCTAATCTCAATGTTACATGGCAGGTGATGTTCTTTTCTCCCTTGTGGGGCTGCATTTGTCCCTTGCCCTCTACCTCTTCCTCCAGCAGAGAGCTATAGGTGAGAGTGCTCCAGGCTTGCTTCCTCCTCCATCCAGAAAGGCTGCTCAGGTTTCCCTTCCAAGCTGTTCCTTGTAGATGGGACAGGATGGACCAGCCTTTGGAAAGCTGGAGGCCTTTGGGTCCCCTCCCTACACCTTCTGGAGGAGGCAAGTCAAGCAGGACCCACCAAGTACTGAACTTCCCCAGGAGCTGTTGCTGTGGTGGGACGAAGGCAGCGGGGATGGCAGCGGGCCGGGCGATGCTCCCGCACGACGTCTGCCTGTTGGAGCCACAGGAATGTGGGCGAGATGCTCTCCTCGCCCTCCTCCTCGCGCCTCTGGGGTGAGGCTCCTTGTTAGTTCAAAAAGTGAAGAGTATTTTCTGTCCCAGAACACCCACAGAAGCAGGAAAGCTAAATATACTGCTCTTAAAGCCTCAGACAAGCTAATTTTGGTCTTCTCATTGTTCCCCACATCTTCTGTGCTGCTGCACTGACATCCCTCGCAAATTGAAGGCCAACCGTGGTTTGGTTTGGTTTTGTTTTTTCAGTCTTCCTTCCATCCACATTTTAACTTTTCTTATGAAGTTTATCTCTGATCAAAGGATATTAACAGATTCCTTATTTTTTTGGTTTTATAAATTTGGCTTAAAATATGCGCTTAGCAGAAACTTGGCAAACACTGTGTGCAAACATTTGGAATGGGATAGAGGAAATCACTTGGCTGTTAAAAAATTACATATGGGAAAGTCACATGGAGCTTTGTGCTTTATTTATAATTCTGCAAAGTCCTCTTCTAATTTGAAAAAGTAGAAAAGACTAAATAGCGGCTTCTGGAAAGCAAACAGCTAGATTTTTTCCATGAGTATTTTTAACATAAGCATGAACTTCACAGATTGTAATGTTCTTTCCTCCTTAAATGTGTATATACATTATATATTTAGCTTTCAGGATATATAGCATGGCTAAACTAACATTGCTATGAAAACCTTAAATTCAGCAGTTTCTTGCTTCTTAAAAATCTAATTGTGAGGTTATAAGAGATGTTTTGTTTTCATTTAGTATATACAGTAGTGAGCTTCCAGAAAGTTAACGGGATTTATGGTAAGTGTACCCAGTGGGAAACCATATGCCTTTCACCTTTGTCTTCTAATAAAGGATAAAAATATTTCTTTTAAAATAGCTTTTCCAGAAGAAAACTAGTTTTAAACCTTATGGAATGTTTAAGAACTGAGGTGGGATTTTCAGCCTCGCCTGTACCCATGGACAGCTTCCCATTAGAAGTCCATGGAATAACATTATTATGAACAGTGCAAGCAGCAGAGGTCTGCCTGGATGGAAGGTTCTGGTGTTCTGCTGGAATTGCTGAATGTGGCAGATCTTTGGTAGAAAGGCACTTAATGTTGTACTTGGAGCCATTAGGCTACAGACACTCCACAAAATGTTTTACATCCTATATGTTACTATTTTCCTGGACATAAAAATTCCCTGGAAAGATTGGAGAATATGCGGCAGAGGATATTTTAAGTTCCTAAGATTTATCCACAATTTTATAGGTCACTAAAGCTCAACTGTCTCATAAAGAAATGATTACAAAATGAGTATTTGATGCAATTCTTAATGTGTATATGTCAGGAGAATACGCTGGGTAGTGTCCTTCCTTCTAGATTTCAGATTTTCATGTTTTTGCTGGCTGTTGGCCACTCTGAGATGTACATCACTATTTCGAACCATCTTTCTGATTTAAATTTGGTTATTACATGAACCTCAAGTGTTCAAGAATGCTTTTGGGTCATGAACTCTATTGGGGGGGGAAAAAAAACATGTCAAAAGTGTTACGTTCTTGACAGATTGTCTGAATCTGTGCTTTGAAGTAGAAAAAGGAGTCGTTTTACTGCTATTCCTCTAAGAAGCCCTCCTGAAAAGAACAAATCTTTGTCCTTCTTGAAGATGCCAGGATTTCCAAGAGCTCTCGTCTTCCACGTACCTTCCTGCCAAGGATGAATCTCTCTTGTGCAAAGGTACTGCTTGGTGCTAGGCATAATCCAGGCAAAACTGGGGCCGGGGGGGCTGCAGCGTTCTGCTCCTTGGGCTGGCATTAGCATTTTCTACCTTTTCTGTATTTCTGGTGTCTGTGGTGGCAGCAGGGCGCCTTGCTTGTGCAATCAGCCAGGCTGGGGCACAACTCTAAAATAAATCAAAGCCTCTCGGCCACCAGCTTGTCCTTCAGAAGCAAATTTTCTTTCTGAGTGTGCTGTTACTTTGTGAAGTACCAGGATTTATAGACCGGCCAGGGTGGGTCTGGCAGGTATCACTCAAGTGACAGCCACATGTCTGTGTACATCCAGATATCTTGCTGCTCATCTAGGTGAGAGAGAAAAGAAGCAGAGAGCCTGCATGGAAGTGTGGTTAGAGCTGCCATACCCAGGAAAAAGATTTGGAGGCGAGTTGTATTTTGTAGCCTACAAGAGCCCTGGAGCATCCTTCACTCCCAGGGAGTTGGGAAGGAGCTTTCTGTTAGTGCGCACGTGAGCTGTGTAGTGACTGTGTGTTGGAGAACTAAACCTGCTCCACATAGTTTCCAGGAATTTCAGCTTGGCAGGAACTCGGACTTCAGCAAATAATCCCACTGTGTGCTGACACCTTAAAGTGACAGCCTGACTTTATCATTTATGCTGAATTCCTTCCACAAATGGTGTGTGTGTATATATATATATATATATATGTTTTAAGCAGTCTACCATTTTTCTTTCTCATACCAAATCTGCATTTTTTAAAGGATCTTGTAATTTTTTTTTGTATTATCATTTGTTGAGGGTTAGAATCACTTATTAAATTCAGTCTACCAAAACTAAAAGGACAGTAAAGGCTCTGCTGTTCATACAGTCCACCTTTCGGTGTAATAGCTGTATTGCAGCTAGCAAGGAACACTCAAAGGCATAAGAAGAGGCTCTGCAATGATGCCATTAGAGGTAAACAGTGAAAGACTGTGTTAATCCATAATTTAACAGTTTAACAGGGGAAGCGAAAAAGGAGTAACTCGGTAATAGAGACTGAAAGGGCCTGGTGTTGGCTTTTTTTCTTTTCTTTTTTTATTTTTTCCCTCCCTGTGCATCAGCGGAAAAAATAAGAGAACACTCAAACTCCTAGTCATAATTCAACACTGATTAAAATGAGTACTAAATATAAAGGGGTCACAATAAAGAAGAGAATAAGCAAAGAACAGTTAAAAAATTGTGAAGTCAATAGAGCCTGTTGAAATTTACCCTGGAGAACTTGGGGATGGAGGCAGAGCAGTTTCTGAATTTAGTAGTTTTCTTTGAGGCTTGCAGAGAACACGCTGCTGCATAACCTCCTTTTTTTTGAAAGGAAGAGGGTAAAAATAAATAAAAAAGGACCTCTGTATTATACTCGGCTCAACCTCAGTCTCCAGTGAAGTACTGGAACAAATTTTTAATTGTTCCAATTTATATTTATTCCAATTTATATGCATCTATGACATGAAAAGAAACAACTGTTGTGGCTTCATGGGGAAGAGCATCATGAAAAGATGCGACGTGGCCCGTGCAGTGGGTTGGCTCAGCCTGCCCTGTGCGAGGGAGCACGTCCCTTGCAGGATGTGGAGCAGGGATCCGCGTCTGGCTGACAGGGTGACTTTTGGAAAAGACCTTCTGTCTTCTCCACTGCTTTATAAGCTGTTCTGAGAAGTTTTCCAGTGATGAGTTGTCCTGCTTTTAATGGCAAATAACAAAAATTACTGCCTTATCTGCAATAGGGCCCCGAGTCAGCGTTAACAGCAGAGAACTTTCTTTTTCAGGAACACCGTGCACTGGAACAGCTTGCCTGCTGTGGCAGTGGGATCGCTGCTGAGCCCAGGCTTTTTAAGAATGAGCTAGACAAATGTTGATGCTTTAGGTACAGCGAGTCCTTTCCAGAGTAATTTGATTGACTGGGTGATTTCTCCAGCCTGGTGCCTCTGGGACTGTGGCTTTCATTTCTGAGCAGTCCTGACATCTCAAGCCCCTGTGAAGGAAGAAGTGCTGAAAGGAGCACACTTCAATAGGCAGGCTGTAATTAAATCCTGCTCACAAAAGTTGTTGTTCCTCCCCGAGTTCTTTATGTCCCTTTGGAGGCATTGTCACCTGGAAGGAGCCTCTTTCGCTGGTCTAATGATTTTTGCAAACTGAGAGTCTGATCTTTGCAATGAGATCCCTGGGGAATTTTGTCATTTGTTTTCAGCAAAGGAAGGCTGAACTTGGTTTTCTAAAGTAGATGTTCAGATTTGCTATTTCCCAAGTTACCCACTTCAGGGGAAAAATATTGTTTAAGAGCCTATGTTGTGTCAGAAGTGGATATTTCTAAAAATTGAAAGGACTTTCTTGCCTTAGAGTGAGTTTGTTTATTCAGTAGGCATCCACACATCTTTGAGTTTTCTGAGCACTGAGGATAAAAAATAAGTGGTTTATGACAGTGTTTTTGCAATATTTACTGTTTTACTAGATAATTAGCCACACTACCTTCCTGAAAAATGGAGAGATGTCTATCCAGTTTTGGTATGGTTTGGTGTTGTAGTGTCTGAAGAAACTTGAGCTCAATACCCATTTGCCTTAAGCTGATGCATCTCGACTATTTGGTTTATGCTATGGGAGAATCAGAAAGAAAAGAATGGTTGCAAAAATAAGAGGCTACCGGTATTTTGACCAAGAGTGAATGCATGTCCGAAAGCAAGACATTAAGGCAGGAAAATCCAAGCACAAAGCGCTCTTTCCCCAGCCTCCCCCGTGCTGCAGAGGAATGCAGGGAGCAGGTACGTCGGCATGGGTCACCTCGTCCTCCTTCCGCGCGAGCCGTGGGAGCGTTCCCTTTATCTGCCAGCAGAATAACGAGCACTAATGGAAATTACAGCAGTTGGGATAAGATAATACCCATAAAGGCAGGCTATACTGATCAGTGTTTCGTCTTGAGATAAAGCTGAAATGAGTTTTTAATTGTTGGGCATTTAACTGCGCTAAACAAAGCATGCGTGTGCACGCAAGTGGAGCGCGTGTTACCTGTGTGCCCAAGGGAAAACCATGCTGATATCGTGAAGGCAGGAGAGCAAAGAGCTGAAGGCACCTGCCCTTGGAATGGCAGAACTGCCTGGCCTGCGAGTGCGTCGCCAAAACTGGCTGTGCTTCGAGGTGCCGCGAGCGCTTTTAATGCTTTTAATGCGAGGCGCAAAGGGCGCAATAGCAGCGACGCTCGCACGGCGCTTCCTCTTAGCCACCTCGAGCACCCTGGGTAACTGCTGCTTGTCCAGGAGCTGCCTTGTGCACAGCCAATATTTGGGTAACTGGTGTCAGCACTGCTGGGCATACAGAGGGTGTTAGGATCCTGCTATGCTGATGCTATAGCATCTCAAACAACTTTCTGCCTCTCTGTTGTAGAAAGGGGATCTGCAGGTGAGTGGAGGAGCTGGTAGTCGGAGGCACTGAAGCCTTGTGTGCTTGGATAGAACTGATTTCATTTGTGCCTGGAAAACTAGACCCGGGAGCTCTCAGCTTTAGGCAGTTGATGTTTTCTGAGGCCTTTCTTGCTCGAGGAGATGCCAAAAGCACTTTGTGTTGGTCAGCGGAGCAACAAGGAGCCTGGGCTTTGGGACTTGCCTCGTCTTCTCTGTGACGCTGGGAGCCAAAGCAGAACCAGTGTTGTAACAGAGTGCAGATTAGGCTTTAAGATCTTGACGTTTCTTGCTATTTCTTAGATATGAGTAAATTCAAGCTTGGATCTGCACTTAAACATATTTGTCAGTCTCTCTTCCTCATTTTTAGCTGATAGTTTACTGTTTCAAAAAGAGCTGAGTTCATATTTCTCTCTTCCAAGTATTCAGATTGCTTCTGAACGTCACACTTACTGAAGTTTGAAAATATGAGTGCCTTTGCGAGGAGGCTTTCTGAAGTGGCTTTTCCCTGAAGACGCCTGCTTTAAAAAGTTTCTGGAAGTAGAACTTAAGATCCGATCACCCTCTTAGTGTTTTGTCTAGTGATTTAAAAGTGAGGTCTTTAATACTGTTGTGCTGTGGTCTTTCAAATGCTTGCGGTATTGAACTTTCTTAATAGTCAAACTTGTGGTTTCCTTTTGTTCTTCACTTTGGCTCTTTGAAGATGTATGCATAGATACCTTCATGCTGTTCCTTTTGGGAAAGGAGATCCATCCTTTCTGTGCTTGTGCTGAGTGGAAAGACTTCCCTCACTATTTGTGCCAGGGCTTAACCACAACTCTGAGCCTCCACCTTCTTCTAGCAGTTTAATTTTCTGCTAGAAATCGCGTAAAACCCTAAATACTGCCCAGCCCATCAGGTTGACAGGCTATTAGCTTCTGGAATTCTGTATTCCAATCCAGATTTTTTAGGAGGAAAAAGCGACTCAGTTGAAGTCATTTGTGGTTTGTGTGTCACAAAGCCACTCATCTTTGCAGCCCAGAAACCAGGTATTGCTGGGGATGGTGCCACAGCCCAGCCTGGAGCGCAGAGTCCAGGGCAGGAGTGGCAAGGAGCTCCATGCTGCACGTGCACCAGGCAGCTTTGCCTCAACAGAACCTGTAGGATCCTCCTTTGCGGTGCAGCCTTACCTTTCCCAGCACCCTGACGGGTATCGTGGTTTGATAATAACTGCTGATGCCTTTTTTTTCCCAAGTTATTTCCCAGAAAATCTGATCCCTTCACAGAAGGGTATAGACTCTATAGAGCTGGGCTCTGCTGGAAACAGAAACTTATTTCTTAGAACTCGGTTGGAGAACGTCTTTCTTGTAAAGGCAGCTGAAGGAAACAGGACTTCGGGGTTTATTGGGGCTTTTAAAAATGCACGTAAAAAGAACCTACCCAAAAAGCAGAGAACAGACTAAAGATAAGGAGGGTCACGTGGCATTTCATCATCAGGATACACTCAGAGACAGAAGTCTGAAGCACAGGAGGGTCAGGGATCAGCCAAATTCCATCGCCTTGACCAAGCCTTCTGCTTCTGCTGTGGACGTGCTTCTGTCGTAGTTGGGTACAGCAGTGGCAGGGCGGCATCCCAGATGATTGCTCCGAACACGAATCCCCCTCTTTGAGGACTTGTAAGTTCAAATGATGTCTGCTGGCATAATTGCCTATTGCCTCAGACGCTGATGAAAAATCCCCTTCCTAGGATCTCACAGGGTCATTTGGCACAATATTGCCCTCTGAAGTCTAAAAGCTATAGAGGAGCAAAGAAGAAAATAACTTGGAAATCAGTGCTTGTTACCCCAGTAGTTGTGCCGTTAGCTTTGGCAACTCCTATCTCAACAATAAAACCAGCTGCCATTTTGGCTCCAAGACAGGCAGACTTGGCATAAACCCCTCTGGCACTGAAAAACGGCTTCGTGGGAGCTGGCACCAACGCTGTGAAACAAGGGTAAGGCCCAAGGGAAATGCCGAGCAGACATGAGATGGTTGCTAAAAATAGCGTGTTGCTGTCATCGGCAGAGGAAACAAATGGCACTTCTAAGAGTAGGGCATCAAAGATCTTCATCAAGGTTGTGCTGGTGAGCAAACTAGCACTGGCAGCCTGGGGACAAGGCTGTCTACTATGATGATGTGACCAAGGGACACACACATGCTGTATTTTTGGTACCTGCATGGTGCAAGCCTCTAAAATGAGAACAGACGCTTGCCATCTTGATCCCACGTTTAGGGGATCTTGTTACTGTTTACAGACTCTGCCTTCCTCGCTGTCTAGAGCAGGTTGTCTCCTCTTGAGCCATTACTGAAGGTCTTGTTTGCACACGCAGGCGTAGGGAAAATGGGAGTTGTAGCGCCAAAAAGCAAGGAGCCATCCTGGTGTCCCTGTGCCATCCCGGACGTGCCAGCCTTCCTGGAGACAGTCTCTTCAAATGTTGAACAGCTGATCTCCCCCCTCCTCCCAGCAAGCTCCGTATAAGAGAGGAGGCTTTCCAGGGAATTTGTTATATCCACGTCAGTCTAAAACTGGTGCCTGACGTCAGTGCCCCAAACCTGGGGACACTAGTGAGAGAGAGCTGACTCTGTCCCCACTGAAGCAGTTTATATCAGCTCTGAACAGGACAATTTTCACTTGTTAGTCACGGAGGAAGCAGGGGACTAAAGACTTTAAAGCTTTTTAGGACCTCCAGGCTTGCCAAGCTGGTCTGGATATTGAAACAGTGGTCATATAAGTCTTGCAAATAATCTTGCAAGGTCTCACATTACAACTGCATTGGCTTGGCCATAACTGTTGCTGCGAAGGAAAGTGTGCTGGACCTGTAGTTGTCATTTGTTGCTCCTTTTTAGAAAAAAGCAGCAAGAAATGGTGTTACTGAGGGCTCAAAACTTAAAGCTACCCTTGGCAAAAACTATTCAGGGATCTCGGAGGCATCTGAATTTTGCATTGCTGGCACTCCCGTCAATTAAATGTCAGAGGTGGTAGGAGTGTCTGGAGCAGCTTGGCTATTGCCTGGTTTTGTTTTCCCCATCAGATGACTGTGGGAGAGGATTCCCATCGGATATCTCTTCCAGTTCCGTCCTTTTTCGGCTCCGCATCCTTTCTTGGGCATGTGGTGCATCAGAACTCAATACAGGAAGCCCCTTCAGAGGGGGAATTGCCCACTTTAAAAAGGTGTGAAGGGAAGTACTTTACTGTTGGTATTTCTTCACCCGAATGCAAATGTGCATGTGGAGTAGCGGGTGATGGAGAAGGCAGCGCTTTCCTCTGCAATGCCCCATCCTTCGGTTCATGGCTCACCCATGTCTTACAGATGCAGCATGTGGTGCATTCTTGCACTTGTCCTCTTGCTGCAATTGCTGCTGCAGTTGCTGTTCCAGGTTAGATAAGGATCGAGCACGAACTGTTGCCATTTGGGCTCCCTGCAACCCCGTGCATGTTTTGAGGTGCACTGTCTGCTCCTCTGTGTGTAACCTCAGAGACACAGCGCACAGGTGACGGCAATGAGGTTCAAATACACCGTCCCTATTAGCTTTTCAGTAAGCTACAGAAGTGTCTTGCAGATCTAAAGCACCAAGTTGACAGAAGCAGTAATAGACTGCAGAAAAGAGGTAGTTGCCCAAGAATAGACTCTCACCTTTGCAAGCCCTTGTGCTTCATTGCGTGCAAAAACTGACTGTTTGGACAGACGGGGTGCAGCACAGGCTCACATGTCTGTTCCAGTGTGAGCTGGAATTATTCTTTCTTTAACAGCAAAGTCACTTTAGCCTCACGAACCGTAAATACAAGTGACTTCGGTGTCGTTGCTTGCTTTGTAGTTGAACTGCACACAAATAGGAGACCTTCTTTGCCCCACTGCTGAAGAATGCAATGACGCTGGGTGTGAAGGGGGCTGCCTGCAGGGTTTGTTTGTACCACATATCCTGTAAGCACTAGGCAGGTGTAACTGTGCTGGGATACTGTCAAGTATCGCCTGTCTTATGTTCCTGTTTGTCCTCTGCAGCTCATTAATGATGTTCTCTGTGGACATTGCCAAAGCTATACGTTATATGAACCAGGGGCACCTGCTTCTTGTGTCGGAAAGTTGTCCTCCTCCCGCACTGATGCGTTGGAGCGGGTGCGCAGCCCTTCACCTCCCTGCAGCCAGCAACAAGCGGGCGACTTCACGGGCAGCCAACAGGCGCCAGGCAGCAGAGCTCGCCTTGCACCAGGCATCTCCGACACCTCGTGCCGTCTCCACAGGCACACGGGCCCCTGTGGAATTCTTGCTTTCCAGGCAGGTGGAGTTTGGTTATTACTGACCATGTTGCCTTATTTCAGGGGAATGGAGGTCTGCTTTTAATATGCCTTTCTATATGCTTGTCTTTCGCTTCTCCGTTTATTCCCAGAATCATATCCAGGATTGGGAATATAGTGACATCAGCTCAGGCTTTTGCCCATGCAGTTTTGAATGTGTCTGACAAGTCTGTGTTATTACAGTTCCTGCACCAAGGATGCTCCTCTTACCAACATGAAGGTAGCAGAGCTGAACTGGGGTAAATGGAAGAGCCTTAGGTGCAATTGCTCCAGCCTGCATAGTTGCACTGTCATCTTTTTAGAAACGTATTGTCGTTTAACTGAGGGGATATTACACATCACCCACATCTACTGCTCCAAATCTGCTTCTGCCTAGTGCTCTAAATATGGTGCTACTGAGATTACCCTTGTGCTCCAAGCTTGGCAGATAAAGACTGTGCAACTTCACTTTTATTTCAGTTATATTGTCATAACTGGATCTTCTAAATGTCAAGCTATATCTTTGTGGCTCATCGAATGGAGAGTGCATCTTGCACATTACTAAACCAGCTCACAAGCATCTTGTACCAAATAGTGAAGGTTGGCCCAAACAACTTTCTCCATCTACTTACACATTAATAACTGAGATAAAAGGGAAATGGCAAAAACTAGTTTGTTCCGTTCATTATATCTTGGATAGAGGCACAACAAATCCTAGAGAAATAAGTGGCTTTTACAGGTGCAAAGTTCCAGCTTTGCATAAAGGAAGGGAAATCCACGCTGAGCCTGCCTTAATGCTATTACTTTCCTTAAAATAATTATTCTTTCAAGTCCGAGTGTTTCCAAGCAGAGGGTAATAGAAAATCAGAAGGCTTTCAGAAACGGGCAGCAGACAGCTGGAGGCTTTGGGAAAGATCTCACATTGAGAGCATCATGAAGATACTATCTTGTAAAAGATATCAAACAGGTACACAGTAATGAACGGGTGAGGAGGTAGATGGGCACCTCTGTTCCCACTTGTTAATAATATGAAGCCAGATTAGAAGGTTGTGAATTCACTACTCATGAAAGGATCTTTTTGTTCGCAGCCACTGTGTATGCGGCTCATTGCCATGGGATAGATCACTGGGGCTGGGACTTCTGAATTTGAAAAAGAGGAGGGAGGGAATGGTATAAATCAGAATATCCAGGCAATTGCAGAGATTAGGAGAACTGAAATGTTTTGAAAAGGCTGGCAAGTATGTTGATTTATAAGGTATGAGCTAGCTGCTCCAGCTGCTGAGGCTAGGGAGGAAAATTTTCTACCTCTGCAGAGGTAGTACCAGCAAGTACCCAGCAGCGTATTCCGCTTGGGCCACTGGCCGCTGTCACCACCCGCTGCAGGAGAAGGGCGGCTGCTGCCTTCCTGGGGTCTGGCAACCCCCGCCTGCCAGCCATCCTCTCAGGATTGGTAATTTGGCACCTAAACTGGCATGCCTTGGCTTTCCTGAGGCCTTGGATACCCTTTGTGCATTGATTAGATGTGGAATGAGGCTTTGCCTCCCAAGTGGGCCTTCCGGTCCCAGCCCCGGCAGCCAGGACTGCGCTCGCGGCCACCAAAATGGGCTACTTCAAAGGGCAGCGTAAGGCCATGGAGAGGTTCCTGAAACGGAAAGCTGCCTCTTACATCATTGCTGTTTGTCTATGTAATTGGGAAAGCGAAGGGTGCGAGCTTGTTTCATCCAAAAGCTGGAAAATCCCGTTACCTTGCTCATGCTCTTTAACGCTGGCATTTTGTATCCTTCAGGAAATTACTTAGCGCCTGTTTTCTTGGCGGAAAAACACAGCCATGCTTGCTTTAAATCCACCATATAAACATGTCATTTAAAGCAGTTGAAAATAAGCTTGAAAGCGTCCCAACCCGCCGCGGTGTTAACTTGTGCTAAAGGGTGGTGCACGCAGGATGGATGAGAGCAGCTGCCCAGTAACCAGAAGCACCCAAAAAAAAAAAAAAAGGAGGTTGCTGAACTTCTAAAATAGAGGTATAAAAGGGAGTTAAATTTAGAGTCCCTTCTGCAGTGTCATCTCCTGTGCTGCCGTGGGACTTGCTGTCCTCCTTGCTCATGGGAGGACAAACACCAAATGCCAGCCGGCCCCTTCCAACATGATAAATGTGTTTATGGGGCTCGGCGGTCGCTGGCACGAAGGCCAGCTCAGGGGAAAGCCGTCCGCAGGGAGGGAGAGTGAAATGTCCCCTCGGCTCCCGCTTGAGCAGCTGATACTGTTGAGAGGGGGGGAATCGCCGCCGGTTCTCCGGTGGGACAGCTCTTAGCTGGGCACGCAGTGCCGTGAGAGCTGCACCGAGAAACTGAAGGTGGTGATAGCAGAGTGGTGAGGGTCTGGGAGGGCTTTAATGCAGTCCCTGGGGTGTTTGGAGGCCCTGCTTTGCTGGGGCTCCTGCGAGCTGCACTGAGGCATTAAGTCTACTGCTGAGGCAAAAGCTTCTTCCTTTAGCGGCACCTAAGCCCCAGTGAGGCTCGCTGGCTGCTTGCCGTGTGTTTAGGGGGTTTCT
>NW_010578557.1:0-18831 GCF_000705375.1 Tinamus guttatus | reverse complement strand
ATGTCACGGGGGGGGGTGGGAGGAGGAGGAGGAGGGGGAGCCAGCGAGCGCGGGCCGCGGCCCCGGCCCCTGTTTACTTTGCATTCCCAGCCGAGGAAGCCCTGGGTTAAATAGGATCGCGGCGCGCGCTGCCCGCAGCAGCCGAGGAAATGGTTCCCGTGGGGCTTTAAATGCCGCTGTTCCCAGGCGCTGGCGTGGACGATGAGCCTGCAGCATGCCTTTCCTGTTGGGTCTCAGACAGGTAACCGGCTTCGGCTCCTTCAGCTGCAGGATGCAACTTATTTCCTTCTTTTTAATAAGGAAATGACTTCTGGCTCTCGCAGACGAGCCGGTGTGCACAGCGCTTCCCCAGCAGCGGTGCCGGCTCCCGCACAACGATTGCTCAAGAGCTGCTTTTTCACTTGCAAGAACAGCGCGTCGGGAAAGGCTCCCCTCTCGGCTTGCTCCCGCGGTAGGGTTAGCAGCGGGGCGGCTCCTTCTCTAGTTCTTCTGGAGAGTTTCTGCCTGGTTGGTTTTTAAGGGTGTTTTCCACAGCGCTTAATACAGGAACATGTTTACATTACTTGAAAGCCCATGCCAAACTTCTGAACAGTTTTCTTGTGTGGACAATATTGTGAATGCTTATATATGTTTTAATATATCTGTAGCACTATCTCTAGCTCATCTTTTGCCAAGGTCGCCAAACAGAAAGCAGAAATATGCTGTGAGCCCAGGTTTGGCGACTTACTGAATGTTCTGGGCAGCTTCTGCTTGGGGGAAAAAAAAAAAACTTGAGATAATTTAGTAGCTGGTAATATAGAGAGGAATGAGAAACGGTAGCAAGCGCCCAGCTGCTGCCTGCCTGCCACAGGGTGCCAACTATTTGTTCTTGGGCTTCGGGGAGAGCAAACCCTTTTTTTGGTCTGGGAGGCATGTTGGGGGGAGTCTAACAGTAAACTCTTTCCAGGGCTGCTGGGATCTGTAATCCACAATAAATAGATATTACGTGATAGCAGAGCGCTGCAAAGGGTTTCTTGTTTGAATTAAAATTTCAAGCTGTATCTGAAGCGTGTTTTAAACCTCCTCCTTTGTGTGGCTTTGAAACAAAGGCAAAAGGGCTTGCAACACACTGCTGAGCAAACACTGCTGTCTCTTTTCCCTTATCAGCTTAGTTTTGGGTGAAATGCAGCTTCCCCCTTCACTCCCACCCTGCTGATTTGACAACAGTTTTACATAAGGAGATACCTCTTGCACGATGACCTTCTGCAGCTGAATGCAATAGCTGTAGTGACAGCTCCCTTGTGAGCACGCAGGGTGGAGAGTCTTCCCTGAAAATCCAGGAGCTGACCCAAGGGAGGCAAGTTGGGCACAAAGAGCAGTTTTGGGGGACCCTCAGCGGGCTTAAAAGTTCCCATTGGGGCTACTATCATGGCAGTGTTTTTGTAGGGGAATGTTTTTGGGTTTCAAAAGCCTTTTGGGATCAGAAGGTGCAAAACCGAAAGTCAGGTGAACTTCAGCTTTGTTTGCTCCAGCTGTGACCACTGGTCTGTCTCAGGGGTTAAGTGGTTTTTATTTTTCTTTCTTTTTTTCTTTTTTCTTCTTCTTTTCCTCTGCTTGCAACTTTTTTAGCATGGACACAGAGGCAGATACAGGAAACAGAAAAAGATGTTGCCCCAAGACCAGCTGAGCAAAGCCCTTGGTTATTTTTATCACCTGCTGAGGCTAATGGTGGGAAAGAGCTGCTTGGGGAGGTGCTGGAACATGGATTTTAATCATTTTTCATCCTAGGAAACCTAAATGTTTAGGACTGTGTCCTGTAATAGTCAAAAGTTTCTTTGCTCGCTTCCCAGAGGAGGGAATGGTTGTTAGTGAGCAGCACAACTTAATTAAAATAGTGGGAGGAACTTGGGAACATCTCATTGTGCACCTGCATCTGTGCTTACCCCTGGACTGCAAACTTTGGGGTGTCTGGGATGTCTTGTTTAATGTAATTACTTGTTTTGGCCGTTTCCAAAGGGAACAGTAGCGGAGCCCGGGATCAGGCTTTCCAAGGCCCGGAGCGCGGTGTTGCATCATGGCAGGTGGGCTACTGAAT
The DNA here is from genome assembly GCF_000705375.1 of Tinamus guttatus. Next base: position 16,757 of record NW_010578557.1, on the reverse strand, counting down.
GCCCCATAACTTTTAAGCTTTTAAGCCGTTCTACTTGCCTGGCTTGGTTGGTAGATGGTGGTTTCATGTCAGCATGTATGGCCAGCAGCATTTGATTCGGTGTGTTAAGGAGGAAGAAACAATGATCTTACAGTTCTTTACTATTATTTTTTTTTCAGAAGTGCATGTTGCAAAGCGGATGATGCTTAGATGCCTAAAAGCCAGGTCAGCTCTCCAACGTCAGCGTGACGTGGGTGTGTTTTTAAAGCTCCCGTCGCAGGAAACGGGACTGGAGGATCCCGGCTTCCAGTTTTAAGTGAGCGTTTCCCCTTATGGCTGCAAGTGGAAGCTCGGACATGCGTGCGCAATTCCATGCGTGTACCCAAAAAGCCAGCAGTACAAAAAGGTTAACGTGGCGCATTTTGTTTTTTAAGTTTTCCTTTTAAGCTCTGGGGTTTTCAGCGCTGTCAGCTGGTCGGTGGCTCGCGAGGGCGCAGGCTCCGGGCTGCGGTTTCCTGGAAGCCGTCGCTGGTGCAGGGCCGGGCGGCAGCTCGGAAGCTTCTAGCAGGAGTAAACACACTCCCGTGCTGGAAACGGCCCTCCTCGGAGCCCGAGAGCGAAACGGGCAATAAACAGAAATGAAACCAGCTCTTACTAAAGCGTGTCAGCGTGGCCGTGATCTTTGAAAGGACAGCGTCCCTTTAGACATAGTGCGAGCGTTTCTCCGAGGTAAATGGCTGCAGTAAACCCATTTGTTCCTCGGATAAAGGCTGATACAACCTTGGAGGTTCAGCACCTTTTCAGGGTAAAGATGTATTTGCTGTGGTGGTTAACCTTGACGTTTTGAATACGATTCTGCTGCTGCTGACGTTAGCAAAGCGACAAACATTGTGGATTAGACTTCAACATTTGGAGATCTTTACTGTGCCCGGGCCAGTTTGGAGGTGGAGTTCCTCCTATTTATTATACTTTAAGTAAGTATCTCGATGTTTGTGTGTAATGCAGGTTTCTCCTCCACGTTCAGGACACTAAACTTTGTGGAGGGTGTGCCCTGCCCTGACCTAATCTCTCTGCTGGCCTCAGCTGGCTGTCCGGAGCCTCTCAGGAATTTGTGCCTGTGCTGCTGGCAGATACAGATACCTGCGCTGCCCCGCGCAACTAAAGCCGCTTTCACCGCTGCCAAAGCTGCGTGGCTTTCTTCAGTTCACGTTACCAAAGGCACCTACCAAAAATGATTTTTTGTTTGTTTTTAACATTGCAAAGTTCTAACATTTTACCTCTTTTATGAGGTTGGGCATTGCAGTCTAGCACAGTCTTTGTCCACCAGTTGCTCAAGTGCCTTATCTGCACAGGGACTCTCGTTGTCTTTCTGTCTTGCTCATCTTCTGCATGTGTTTGCCCTGTCAGGAGCTGTTGGGCAGGGCTGACAAGCTCTAGTGATAGCTCAGCATATGAACTTGGGTAAGAGCCAAGGGGTAAACCTAAATAGCAGGATTAAATACAGGTTTTTCTGCTTGTTGTTACCCGCATATATTTAAGATAAGGATAATCACTTCCATTCTCCTGCTTCTCTTTCTCTAGATAATTAAATAGTAGGTATGGTTCAAACTCTGTGAGCTGCTCAAAATACATAGTTTTTGTTTTGTCTTTCTGAAGGTTGTGTCATCTCCACTCCTTTGTTCTTTGCAATGACTAAGAAAAAATGTTTATCATTTAGGTTGTGATCATAGATAAGGGCAGGAGTTTGAAAGCATTTATAATATGGCATGAAATTGTGAAATAAAACCAGGTTTTGGCTGGTTGAGAAACAGGGGAAGGGCAGTCTTAAATTAGACTGGCAGCATAAAATATTTTTGGTCACTTGCTTAAATCTGCTCTGCTACATTGTCATGGGTGCGGCTAGGTGCCAAAAGCAAAGGGCTGCTGCCTGCAAGCAATGCAATTAGTAAATAAATCTGACCTAGTTATTTTATTTATTTAAATGAGTGCTTATTACCAAAGTTCACTATGAGAAGAGCTCTGAAGCTGGAAGATCAAGAGTGGTGGCTGGTTTGGGCCTCAGTCTTCTCAAAACCAGTAGCAATGTGGGAGATGGGAGGCCAGAAGTCTCCCTGCAGCCACGTCCCGTTGCCGGTGCCTGCATCCTACCCAGGTGAGCAGGAACAGGTAGCACGTCAGGCTGAGCAGCAGCAAGGCTCACGTAAATACAGGGCACTCTTATTAGGGTAACGGAGGCAGGAGTCCTGTGGTAACAGGAGATGCAGCAGAGGGCTAAAATGGTTATTAGATCTCGGTGGTATCGGCTGCTGCTGGGTTTAGTTACCTGGGCAGTGGCAGCTGAGGAGCCAGCGTGGTAGGTGATTTGCTGCCAGCCCCGCTCCTCGCAGTGCAGCCTTGCAGTTTCTTGCTTAAGTTGCACGGACTTATTTGCAGGCTGGAAAATGGCCACACTGGTCTTGGGTTTGCTCAGCTTCACTATTCTCCTTTTTGACATTGTTACCAGATTAATTGTTTTTTTTTTTTCCTTTTATTTATTTATTTTAACTGGAAGCGTGTTTTGCAATCCTGTGATCCTTTTTACTGTAATAATACTTTCTTGTCAGTCAACTGTCATTTGCTTCCATTTCCTGTGTTGGATCTGGAATTCTAACACAGACTTAGGGGTATTAAACCCAACCATTTAATACTGGATTAGTTACAAAAGTAGCAATACTTTTGTGCCCCCTTTAATAAGGAGGTCTGATTCCACCCTTCCTTGCTATGAGCGGCACTTCAGGCACCCCACAGATCTGCCCGAGCTCCTCCTATCTTGGTCATGCCCCACATTTTGACCTTTAACATGTCACGTAGGCTTCCTGCAGAGATCCAATGCTAGACTGAAAGGTGGAGAAAAGAACTGGCTTTTATCCCTGACGCTGACGCTAGTGTCTGCTGTAGCTTCAGACGTGACAGCATATGGCACTGCCTTGACTTCTCCCCGTATCAACCTCACCGGATATTTTAAGGTTTATTTGTAAAGCACTTGACAGGGAAAGCGATACATTGGTCAAATGCCAATGTATCAACGGAGCTATAAGTTAAAAATCATTTTGTTTTTATACAAAGTTGTCTTAAAAAGTCTGTCAATCACGAAAAGGAAAAACGAATCCAAATCATATCTGAACTACAGGGAGATTCTCCACTGCCATGAGGTCTTCCCAATTCCCCTGTTTTTCCAAGAAAAAGCTTTACCAAGTTCATCAAATCCTCTCTGTTAGACTGGGTGGGGAGAGAACGAGGAGAGCTGGGGTCAGGCTCCAAGGCTGTAGACGCTTCCCTTTGAAAATTCCCATAGTTTTGAGGCCTGTGACTGCAGTTTCCCAGATTTGGGCCAGCTCCAAGGATGATGCCAGCGAGGCAGCGACGCACCTACAGCCCAGGGCGCGTGCCGCTCGGCAGGGCAAGGCCGGCTCCGTGAAGCAAGCTGGAAATCTCTGGGGCTTGCAGGAGGGAGATAACGGGCGGCATGTTCAGGCTTCTGAGTTGCCCAACAGGAACATTCTGCGTTTTCGGAGGTGAACGTTCTTGGAGAACAGACCCGCGTAGACGCTGCTTAGTAATCCTGTCCGGAGGCGCCTGCAGTGAGCTGGCGGGGAGGGACGCGCTTGTCTGGACAACCAAAGAGCAGGACTGTCCTTCAGCAGGGAGGGAATGTCCTGTGTGGGAATGCCGTAGCCAGGCTGGAAGAAAGTGCTATGGGAAGAAACCCTCTTCCTTCCTTTCCCCCCTCTTTCTTAAGACTAGTTAAAGAAAACAACGAACCCCCTTTTTAGCAGTTCAATGAAATCTCCAAGCTATTAAGCACAATTAAAGACATTGTTATAGGTAGTATTAGAAATGGAAACTAGGAGCACAGACAGGTAGTAAAATGTGAATCTTCCAGTTTTGCTTCTATGAGATTTTTTTTCCCCATATTTCCAGGTTTCTTATGTACAAAACTGCTCTCTCAGTGCTATGCCTTGTTCATACCTGCTGGTGTGGAAGAGGAGACTGTACTTTAAAAGTACTTGTGATAATATGTCCTGGAGACAATATTCAGAATATAGATAACTACTTCACTAATATCTCTTAAGTAGTTTTAATTTGCAGCATATAGCATGAAGAATGAATGGGAGAATTAAGTAAAAATAATGCAACGATGATGGTATGAAAGGTACCGACGGGGATTTAATTATCAAATCAAAGCTTAATCAAAGTGCTTGTCAGTACTTAAGTTCCTAACAAAACATGGCATGGGTTGTGTCATGGCCTGCAGTGAAGGCAGTACGTAGCCTCTCCCTTTGCTTGCACAACAGTGGAAGAAAATGTTCAACCAACCCTTCACAGAAATGGTTTTTGACTCAAGGGGGAAGAGGATAGGAGACTGAAGCACTTGATCCAAGGGAGACATCTGTAATATTGACCACAGCCTATTCTCCTACTGGAATCTTTGTTTATTAGACTTCTTCTTAAGACTTGGTGCCTTTACCTTTAACTTCCCCCATGCTGAGTTGAGTAACCCAACCTTGAAGGTAGCCAGGCCCAGAGCAGGGGGTTAGAGCACATGACCTGCTGGGAGCCTTTCCAAATTAAATTATTCTGTGAAACTGTTTGGAAACAAGTGTGACAGTTGTGGATCTGGCACAGGGGACGCAGTCTGGCAGCTCCCGCATTCCCAGAAACGTATCCGTGGCGGAGCTGGCAGAGCTGCAGAAAGGCTCCAAGGAGGAGCTGCCTGTCCCACCTGCTCCTGGTACGGGCCACCCGGCCCCGAGGAGCTGCTGGTGGCTGCCTGCCCGGGGCTTGCAAACCCGGGGCTGCCTCGAGGTGCCGAGGAAGACGCTTTCCTCGGCCGGTATCTACGGTGGCTGCAAACACTAAGCTTAAAACAAGCCTTGAACGCAGCCAATTCAACTCCTAAATAGGAAAGCAGGGTTCTTTTGAGGCTGGACAGGAACAGCCTGCAGCAAACCAACCTCTTCTGAGGATTTTCTCCCAACAGCCTGGGCCATCCCTTCCTAGGCGTGTTTGCCAGCTGGGCTGGCGAGAAGCAGCCCTGGGTATGGCCATATGGCATGGTGGGAAGGTCACCTTAAATCCAACGAGTGTGGCAAGAGGGAGTCAGGAAGTTCAAGTTAATGGATGGTAGGGTGGAAGCCTCGGAAAATAAGACTGCTTCAAGGTGGTCTTAAGTGGGGGAAATTTAGTGATGTTGCTGTTAGAAGTTGCTGCTGCCAACAGACAGGAACGTGCCCCCGAGCACTGCTGCGTTTTGAAGGAGGCAACGTTGAATGGAGCAAAACTTTTAGAATGAGCGTAGGTTGGGTGGTCAAGGACAAACAGTGCCGTGATGCAAGGGAGTGCCTGGCATGGCACTGGGACTCTGTTCTTTCACCAGCTCCAGTGATTCATTTGCTTGTTCAACGGGCTGCATTGATCTTCATGTGTCACGACCGCAGACCTCAGCTGGGAACTTTATGCCTTATGGATTATCAACAGGATTGCAGTTTTGCAACTGGATCTTAATTTCTCAATTCTGTTGATGTGAGAGCCAAAATCTAGCTTGTTCTTCAGTTGCATTAGTTCGGCAAGGCCAACAAAAGTGTGGAAAAGTGTAAATAACTAGTAAGAACAGATAAGAGTAGGTATGCGTGTCCTATTTCTAGTTCTTTTGCTGACTATAATTACTCTTTTTTTGAATGAATGTTGTGCCTGAAGCAGAAAACGCCGTGCTAGCTCAGCAGTCTCCACCAAAAGTCACTATCGGGCATCGTAATTCGAGCCAGAGAGCACCTTTTTACCCTGAAGATGTTGTGTCTGTTACTGAGGGATAGCATTTCAAGAGAATAATATAAAATGCCTGCTCGTGCAGCAGAGCGGTTTGACTGGCTTGTCCAGCGAGATGTTCCTCCCGCGCTGGAAACGGAGCAGCAGCTCCTCTGCCTTGGTGCCATGGATGCTTCCCGGAGTATTTTGTGTTCAGGATGCCTCGGGACGAGCTGAGCCCTCATCCTGCACAGTCAAAAACCCACTCCAAAGCCAGAGTGACTTCCTATGGGAGGGAAAAAAAAGTCAAAGTGCTGGCCTTGCACAGATCCCAGGGTAGGAGTCTCCTGACAAAAAAGAGGGAGCTGGGCTTCACTTGCATCATTACCGCCTATTATAGTTTGTGTATTTACTGAAGTGGTGAAAGAACACTTGTTTAAAGAAGTGGGGGAAAAAGTGCAATAAAATACACAGGGATGTTGATAACCTGTGAGCCATGTTCGATATCAAGAACAATGGCAATTCCTTTCTTGGAAACTTGGTCTCTAAAGCTGCACTTGTTTTGGTTATGAAGTTTGAACAAATCCTGTTTTAAGGCTGCCTTACTCTATGCTTTTGTTTTGTCTTTGTAGTTTTTTTTTTTCCTGCACATAGTACAGGGCTCTCTCCATTGAAACCACTGTCCTGCATCGTTTGTTTGGTGAGGTGACCTGGGGAAAGGTCCGTAACTTAAAGCAGGCTTTATATTTTGCACCTGTAATAATTGCACAGAGGCATTCAGGGACGGTGGCAGTGGTGCATTTGGTGCGAAATGTTAAAACAAGGCACCCAGCAAGTGTGGAGACTCACCCAGGAGGGTGTTATGGAAGGTGAAATGTTGCCTTCATTTAAGGTGGGGGGAGCAGACCCAGAGCCTGCAGCCTGGCTTTGCTGCTCTTCCCGTTTCTTTTTTGTTTTGTTTTAAAGGAGGTACTTATAAAGCCAATGCTTTCAATACATCTTTCAGTATGAATCCCCACACACATCTTTTCCTTATGAAAATTATGCAAAGATTTTGGACTTTGTTACAGGTTTACTTGCAAAATCAATGTATTTTCTTGCGATTTTTTTTTTTTAAAGAGATCCTCTTCTGTTTTCTAACTTGCAGGTTGCTCCAACGCCCATTAGAAGAGGTGTATACCCCAACCTATGAAAGTGTTTGTTTTCTTCTCCTATTTTGTACTTTTTGCCACCCATGTTTTCAGACTAGTCAAAGCAGGAGAACGCGGCTGCGTATGAAGCAGCTCTGCGTTGAGGGGCACGGGGAGCTCCCAGCGTAGCTCCTTCCCATCCCTTGAGTGTCCTAAGGACTGCGAGGTGACAGAGCACAGCTGATTTGGCCCTGCGCCTAGAATACTTTCCTGTTCTAGGAAGAATTTCTTCAGGAATGCTGATCTTTTATAAAGTGCATGGCTAATGGTGAAGGAATCATTCTAGATTGGAATCTTGCAGGAACATACTGTAATTATCGTTTAGATCTAAATGAATCCAAGCAGCCCTTTCCCAAGTTGTTATGTTCTGTTTGTGAATGCATTTCCTCCACTTGGCATTCGGCCCCAGTAACGCAGCAATATTGTGTAAAACATGGGACAAACAACATCTCTTTAAGAGAATGCCTGGCTCCCAAAGCAGCGTAACTGTAATAGAAAAGGAGAGGGCTGGTAAGAAAGCAACTCTTCCTAGCTGCTAAAATGGTGCAACTCTTGAGTTTGGAGATGTGGGAGTTTCTTATGAATGGTCGTGGTTACTCTTTAGTGATCCCGAGCTATGTGTTAATCACTTTGTGTATTTTCCCAGGACCATAACTTGTGTTTTTCAAAATGCTTAAAGGTGCTTGGGCAAAAGGTACAATATATTTACAGAAGATGTTGACAAAACATTTTAAAAGTGTGTCTGTTTAATTTTAGGACAAGGAAACCTGCATGGGTGTCAACAATCAAAGTTACATATGTGAAACGGGCCACTGTTGTGGACAGTCCCAGTGTTGCAACTACTACTATGAACTCTGGTGTAAGTCCTTCCTTTCTGCATGGCTTCCTTTCCTACACTGCATGGCTCATACTCCAAGCCTGGCTTGTGTCCCGGGGGATATTGTGTTGAGCCCTCGTTACGTGTTGCCGTAGCATTTAACTGCAGCCCCAACTGGCACTGACCTGATGTGACGAGGGACATAGGGCTCTTGGAACTGGCATCGCCTGCCCCTGGGGGGAGTGACGGACCTTCCTACCATGCACAGGACCGGAGGCTTGCTCCTTGGTTTGGGCAGTATTGCTGAGATAACTCAAAATAACTTTGTAGATGCGTGGGGAAAACGCTTGAAGAAAAGGTACCAACAAGGACAACTCTTGAGCTTGACACTCAACCAGAGAATTAATTAAATTACTTTCATCTTACTGTTTATTTGCAAGAACAACAGTTTACATGTGACTAATCTTTTTAAAGCTGCCCTCTCAAGCAAGGCGGGGAAGGACTGTTACTCCTTACAGGAAACACTCAACTTGGAGCCCAGATCCTTGAGTAAATTTTATTGTTTTGAGAGTAGCTGAGTACTGTGAGGAACATACAGTGCCTGTTTTAACCCTTGCTGACTTCTGGGCATTCCCCCATCACCTGGAATATAAAACTTTCCTTTTATTTAGAGAGTGGTTAAGTGAATATACCTGCTAAGTCTTTTCAGAGGTCATCAGGCCAGTCAAAGCAGGTCAGCAAGACCCTGTTGAGGGTATAGAGGGGGGAACAGGGAAGTAAGAAATGCTGCGTTTGGAAGGCAGGCTTCTAGAGCAGCGTCTGACCTGAAGGTGCCTGCCTGGCCCATGGAGGAACATAAGGGGTTTTGAATATCGATGTCCATACGCCGTTATACTGCTGTTATACTGCTAGGAACCATCTGAGGAGACATCCGTGCTCTTGGAATATGGTATTCTGCCCCATGTCACCAATCTGTAATGGTGGGGAGGTTAATTCCTTGCTGCACGTGTGGCATCTTGTAGCTTTTACTGTGCTGCCTACTCAATCCCAGTGCTATGAGAGCAGTGTTCCTTCTGAAAGTAACGCATACATGGAAACATATTGTACGTGCAGGAGGAGCGCGCTTAACCTGGGCCCAAGGGCAGGCTTCCTGCTTTAGTCTGGAAACCTGCTCTTACTTTTGCACATAACCAGTGAAGCTTGGGGGACGTGACTGCGAGTAGAGCAAGACTGGAACAGGCTTCTTGAAGAGGCACCGTGAGCCAGTGCAGTGCTTGGCTGCATGGATCCTAACGGCAGGGTCTGAGCGTTGCTGGTGTTTCGTGGAGCTCTCCCAGCACCTTCGTTTTCAGGCATCTCCAGGCAGTTCAAGAAATGATTCAGGATGGGTAGGGTCGCTCCAGGGACCTCTGCATGCTGAAAGGCCTGAGCACGTGGCCTCCTTGGGCCGACTGGGTCGGATCGAGCAGTCAGCAGTGCTGGCCGAGCAGGTGGCTGGAGCCTGCTCAGATGTATGGGATTCGTGGATAAAAAGTAGGGAAGGTCAAATCCTGTTTTGGATTTGTGTGGGTGGGAATGTACAGGAAGAGGCCTGTATCCAAGGGCTTATATACTCTATGGCAAGCAGGAGCTAAATTCAGCAGCAGCGCCGAGTGCAGCTGCACACTGAAGCAGTTGCGTAGTTGCCATATTTCTCCCATATACATCTTGAAAGAGGCTTCACTGAAACACACATAAACAATGCGGGCAAAACAATAGCTCCCTGCTATTTTCCTGAAATGATTAAATTGTCTTTGTGTGATACAGGTTTTTATATTTGACAGTGTCTGGCTGCATCATAAAACTTTTTGGAAGGGAGGAAAAAAACCAAAGCAGAGTTTATTGCAGGGAAAGAGAATATTTCAGGCTTCTTTCTAGGGCAAGGACACAAGTCAGTTGGAGATCATGGAACAGACGTATTGATGGCACACGCTGATGAACGAGTCCTTGGGGAGAAGGGGTAACTCTGACATTCGCGTTCCTTCTGCATTGCAGAAAGCGCCTTGTACCATGCGGAGATGAGGAGGGCCAGGCAAACATGAGCTGAATTCTTCTGGGCTTTCTGCAGATTTGGGCAAATTCCCATCCCTGACTTAAAATCTGTTAAAATTTTCAGAGCTTTTTTGCCACAGTGGGTGTTAGAAACTGGGATTCCTGGCCTTTTTGGGAAGGGATCAGGGAAACCTTTTAAATGAGAGGTCATATTCTGCAGCCTCACGGGACCACGGCCACAGCATTCATGTCTCATCCCAGGAATTGTTGGTGCTCTGGTATGAGCGTGTGGTGAAGCACACGTAACACCTCAAGGTGAAGAGCAGTGATAGTTTATGCAAACAGGCTTCATAAAAGCAGCGAAGTGTTGGTGTGGCCAGCAAGAGCCTTACACGCTGGGGAATAGATTAGCTCTTCAAAAGTTAATAATAACTTTTGCTAATGAGCAGGGATGTTAGCAACACTTTTTAAGTATGGCTTCATGCTTGTTCTGCATTTTGATTTTAACCAGTGTTAAAATGTACTTGTACTAAAGCGGCTTTGGAGACGTCGCAGCTCCTCCTGACCTTTTCAGACCACCCATATTATTGTGTGCTTGGAAACAAGGCTTCTTGCTAGCCCTGCTGACTTAAATCCTTTATTTATTTACAACTGCAGCTTAGTTGGGAGGAGCAGCCTTGGAAATGGAAAGGAAAACTGGTCCGTCTTCCCTAGAGCTGCCTTTGAAACGCAGTCCTGTCCATGCGAGGATTTCCCATAAAAAGGATCTTGTTGCTGTTTAAGAGCTGGAGGGAAGATTCTTAAAAATGGCACAATTTCTAGGCAGCAAATGGTGTGCAGGAATCATAAAGCAGTCCCTGAAGGTAGGGGAGAATAGGATGCAAAATCCAGGTATTATTTGCTAAGGGGTGGAGCGGAGGAATGGAGAATGTGCATGCCAAGCAGGTGGACAGCCTGTGTTTAAAATTAGATAACAGCTTGGTTCAGATTCCCCACCCATCTCTTACTGTGTTGTCAAATACAAATAAAAAAACACTGTGTTCTCAAATAATAGAACTGTATGCAAGTTTAATAATATAGCTGTATAAAGGTCTAATTAATTCTTAGCTCAAGCTGGAGTTGGGTGTGGTAGTTCCATGGGAAAGCATGAAAAAATCCACTAGGAATAAAGCTGTCCTATTTTCTTGGAAAAGGGTTTTAAAAAGCAAAAGTGTGTGCATGGGGAGTAGGATTTGCTGTTGAATTTCCCCACAGGAGTTTGGGGGCAGGTTGAGCTGCTTGTACTTTTTGGACTAACAAGTTCTTTGGGCTCCCTGGAGAGCTCATGGTGCTCCAGGGGTCTCAGGAGAACAGCGGCAGCCACCGGCTTTAGCTTAGTGACAGGTTTCGTTCAGGTCCATTAGGATGTGCTTGTGATTTGCTGGAGCTTTCTAATGTTGGATTTTATCCAGGCCTGACGGGTGTTTTATAGCTTAAATGCTCCAAAATATCACTCCTCAAAACAGAGGAGAGAGGTAATCGAGGAATGCAGCTATCGCGTTGTGCAGGTTAACGGCTGACGCTCCGGAGTTCTGGCTTTTGCCAAGTTTAAACCTAAAATGCGAGTTGGGAATCGAGTCCCCGTCTCCTATCATCCACCCTCGACTCCCTCATCCCTTGGGGGTGAGCGTGAAATGGACAATTCGTGAGGCTGTTAAAGCAGCGAGCAAGGAGGCAGCGAATGTGCGTGGGTGCTGGGAGGGCAGCGTTCCGCGCTTGGGGAACGTGGCCGGGGCGGCCCTCGTGGTGCCTGGACAGTCCCAGCGGGTCGGGCAGCGCCGGTACCGCAGCCAGCGCGGAGTCACCGATGAGCAGCTGCAGGACCCGCTTCGAGTTGTACCTCCATTGGCTTCATCTGGTAACTTGGGTTGCTTTTTTCCCCTCTTTACTCCATGGCAGTGGTGTTGAGCCCCTCTGTCTCTGAAAGCCAAAAAAGATCTCAAACATTTGGGTCTTAGGAGAAGGGATGTATAGGAAAGAAATGTTCTGTTTGCAGGCAGCACAGATGATGTTTTTGCTGATTTTGTGCATTTTGCTAATCTTCCGCACGCTTCCCTTGGAATCCCTAGGCGGCTCTTTTCCCCAAAAAGCTCGCTGCCAGGAAATCTTGGCAGGAACGCAGTTAGTTGCTAAAACTCTCCAGCAACTGCTGTAACACGTACGTGTTCCAGGTCAGCTTTGTAATGGAAATTCATTTCCAGGACTTTGCTGCAGTCTTCAAAGCTCCCAGTCAACACATTAGTCCTGTCTTTTCTTTCTTGCCCACTGTTATCTTGTCCTTCCGTACAACCATGTCCTTTTTCCAGGAGCTGTTTGCCCTGTTCCTTGTCTCTCTCGCAGCCTCCTACCTGGCTGGATTTGCTTTCTCCCGACTGCCTTGGATTCCACCTTGGGTTACTCTGTTAGCGCTCAGCTGGTGCCTTGGAGAGATGCTGCCACTGCATAGTCTAGCTGAAGAGGTATGGCAGGTGAAACAAGTATCACAAATGTGCAGAAAATCATAAATAGGGCCAGAGGATAAGTTATTTCCTTATTTTCTTTTACTTTTTGTAGCCTAATCTAGATGGCAGAATCATCTTGGTCTGTTTTTAATGTGGCTTAGTAAGATTCACAAATGCTAAAAGGAAGGCGAAGGCAGTTGCTCTTAGCCCCTATCTTAGTGTGCAGCTCCTGCCTCTTACCCAGGCTGGCCGCCTTCCACCCGCTGTGTGTTAAACATCAAGAAGAGGCAAGAGAGCTTATTTGTGCCATCCCATCGCCTTCCTTCCGTGCCTCCAACCCAGCTCCTCGCGTAATATCCAGGTCTACCCACACAGACCGTCCTGCAGATTGTGTTCCCAGATGTCCTGGAGGCGGCTGCAGGCTGAATGTGGCCCTCCAGTCTGTGCTTGGCCAATGCTCAATGTGCATTTCACCAGCAGAGATACCTGGAGGGGGCAGATCTCTCCAGTTGGAGTTGACTGCATCACTCAGTTCTCTTGTGGAGCACAAGCAGTTCATTTCACCAGCAGAGATACCTGGAGGGAGCAGACCTCTCCAGTTGGAGTTGACTGCATGCAACACTCAGTTCTCTTGTGGAACACAAGCAGTCGTTGTTAGAGGTGCCCAGGAGAGGCCTTAAAAACAGCATCTGCTCTTCTGCTGCCTCTAGCTGACTCTTGCTGCAAGATAAAGAATTTTTCAGAAACGAATCTTTTTTCCATCTTATCTCCGGGCAGTGTTTGTGCTGCCTGTCCTGACCGCTATCGTGGAAACTGGAAACCAGCTGCCATTGTGCCTGCCTCCTCCTGTCGGAGTCAGCAAGCCAGGAGCAGATGGGAGAGAGCTGGACATGTTGTCTTCAGCATTTTCTCACCATTTTACTCTACAAATATTTAGTAACTTTTTCTGCAGTGTAGTGGGGCTGGGGCTGCAGTTCCACCAACTCTTGAAGTGACACAAACTGACACTGCAAGTGGAGGTCCCAGTCTTCCTTCTTCCTGCTGTTCTGTTTCAGCTGGACTCAGCTCCCTAAAACCAGCCAAAAGCCTCGTGCCGGCACCAGGGTGGAAGGAGGAGGCCACACGGGGCTGGAAGAGGCAAGGGCAGGAGAGGACCACGTCCTTTCACAACTTTTCTTTCCTCAGATGTTTTTTGGCCTGTGGCCTGAATCCTTTATATCTCTTTGTTGAGTAGTAGCATCGACCTGTGCAGGATCAGGGCTGAAATGGCAGGATTTGATGCAGTCTGTGCCGAAGGACACACTATAAAACCCAGACCATCCAGGCTGTGCTCCCAATTAAAGCTTCCTCCTGGTTTCCATGATAATGTTGGCCCTGGGAAAGACAGTTTTTCCTGGCTGTCACTCACTGCGATGCCACCATTTGGGAGATGGCTTTTTTAGTCAATGAAAATGTCCCACTTCTCCTTCTGTTTCGAACCAGCTCTTGTGAAGCCAAAGCTATTACCCAGATGCTTGTGAGCAGACACCAAAGCACTTTGCAGTATATCTTGGCTTGCTCCAAGGGGGATTCCTGCCAGGAGAGCAGTGGCATTTGCCCAAGTTTACCGTGAACTTGAGGGCAGATTTCTCTGTTCCTACCCTTGGAACGCTGCAGAAAACATGTTTTCCATTTGCACAGGATAAAAGGAGCTTCCCTCAATGGGGCTGCTGATGGCAACATCCCAGGCAGCAGACGTTGCACTTTGTCTTTCTCATCGTCAGGCAGAGGATTGCCCCCGCTCTGCTTTGCATGGGGACGTGTCCCATCCTAGGGACTGCTTTGGGGTTTTGGTTTATTCTGAAGTCTGCACAGAACTGTGGCCGGTGCTCCAGAAGGCAGTTCTTGAAGCTTAGGTTAGCCTGGCGTGTTCCTCCACGGCTGGTAGGAACGTCCGCAGCGAGCTCCTCTTCCCCAGGAAGCTGCAGACTTCCCAGCCTTCCCGTTGGCAGCCGCTGTGCGTGTGCGTGGGAGGAGGTGGCTCTTGCAGAGGACACTTTTCCTCCTGGGTCCCACAGTTTGGAGCTCGCGGGGGGGTTCCCGCTTACCCCGGAGCTGGCCTGGTGCCGGGCTGCAGGTTGGTGGGACTTCTTTGTGGGAAGCTTTGGATATTCCGCCAGGGAAGTCCCTTGGCAAAACTCAGCTCTTTGGCTGTGGCTGATCCTGTAAACACTCCTGGCTTGCATCATTATCAGCCCATTGGCATCGCTAGTGGATTTGACATCAAATGTAGCAGTGTTTCGCAGAACTCGGCCTTTTCTTGGCCGGGGACATGGTTCAACTTGAGACTCTTCCATAACCCAAGAAAGAGCCTGGAATTGCCTGCAGCGCTGGCGGTCGCCGGTGTGTGTTTAACGCCGTGGCCTGGTGGGATGCTTCCATCGGCGCTGTCCATCAGGGCTGTTTTTCCAAGGATCGTGGTTGCTGCTGCCCCTCGAGCTGCAGCCGGTTCTGGGTGGCGGGGTCAGCACCAGGCTGGGTGGGGGTTCCCGAGTCCAACACAATTCCAGACAGGCTCTGGGAGCCCTGTGCTTCCAGCCTTCGCTCCTGCTTCCCCGGGCCAGGGCGGTAGCGCAGCAAAGTGCAACAAAAGTGTCCGTATGGAAGGAGGTGCATGCTGAGCAGCACTGGGAATATTTTGGGCAACAGCAGAGGCAAATGGAAACCCATTTTGGCTGGACTTTTCGAGACCCCTTTGTGCCAAACTCCTGCTGCCTTTGAGCGTCTGCTCCGTTTCCAGAGCTGGGAGCTGCCTTTGCTGTGAAGCAGGTGTTGGCTGGGGCCATCGCCGTGTTTGGCCTCCGCTTCCTCTGCAGCAGGCCGTGTTGTTTCTGGATGGATCTGAAATTCCCGTCCTTGCCCTCCTGCCAAGGAGCCGCTCCGTGCCCGGGCCCCCGCTTCCCGCCAGTGCCAAGCCGGGCAGGGCCAGGGGCGAGCGCCCAGCTCGGCCCTGGGCACCCCCCCTGCTCCCCGCTGCTTTTCGGGGGTGTTTCCAGCCGCTCTTGGCCCAGTGTCCACCTCCTTGTTCCGGATAACTGGCTGTGCTCTGTGCGCGCCGGGCTCCTCCGCGTCCCTGTCCTGCAGCCAGAGCTGCCGCCGTGGCCGGGTTTCCAGCTGGGCCGCGGTACCCGGCCTTCTGTGGTGGCCTCGGCACCCGGCGCTGCGGCCCCGGCCACCAGCCCCTTCCGTCCAGGCCGTGCGATGCGCGGGTGTCCCGTCCTGCAGCGTCCCGGGAGGTTCCCGTCCCTGTGGCGCAAACTTGGCGTTGTGTGATGAGGAGGGAGCAGATCCATCGAGCAGGGGAGAGAGGCCAAAGGCTGAGAGAGAGGCCGGGGGCTCCACACTGCCCCGTCTGTGACCGCCAGCAGCTCCTGGGGCGCCTGCTGAGTCGGGAGCCGGGCAATTCCTAGAAGCTCGAGCAGCAGTTAGGGAAAGCGGGTGGCAACGTGGCATTAGCGGGTTTTCCTTTTGGAATTCCCATGAAAAGCACCAGCTCTTGCCCGTTGGCATCGCCCCGTTGCATGAGGACGGAGGTGTTCCTGGCAGCGGGGCCGCCGCGCGAGCCAGCAAATTATGGTCTGTTTACCTAAAATGCCACCCGTGGTTTCAGTAGGATCCCGTGTTAATTTACGATCCCGAAGCGCTGCGCGTTGTTCCTGCCGCTGTGTACAGAGCTCCCGCGCACCGTCCGAGCAGCGGCTGCGCTGGCCGTGACCCTGCTCCGAGCTTGCGTGTCGTTTTGGGCTGCAAAGCGCTTGGGGAATCGCATTGCAGCGAGCAGGGAAGATTTATAAAGAAACGCTTTTTAGCTCTTCTGCATGCAGGCTTGGGTGGGAGCAGTTGTTCCCTGCAGAAGAATTCGGCCGCTGCAGCTGAGGTTGCTTAACGGTGGCAGATGTCCAGGGCGTCTTAACTACCTCGGTGCTGCTCGCTGCCCTTCCAACCGGGGCCTGTGGGAAGGGACATGATAAAATGTGTTAAAAAGCATCTGTTTTCCTAACTGTAGTTAAAAAACCCTGGAATAGCTGGGTGTAATTTTCCATTGTTTTTTAGTTCACGGATTGTTCTTTGGCAATAAGGAGTACCGAGATGAACTGCAGGCCGGGTCGGGTGCTGGGCTTTGAGAAGTTCCTTCTTGCTTCCACAGCTGGCAAGAGCTGAGGAGGCTTCTCCTGGCATGGAATAAAATCCATCGGTGGGAGCCTGCAGGGTGGGGGACAGTGACTGCAGCCGTGTGGCTTCGGCGGGAAGAACCGCTCAGATTGATCCCTGCGCTCCGTGGAAATAGTGTTTTCTAGGGACAAGGTGTTGGGAGGCAGGGAGGTGGTTTGGTAGCTTCTTGGCTCGGTTAGGAGGAGGTGGAGAGAGCACCACGAGCGCTTCCCCCTTCGCGTCCCTGCAGCCAAGATCACGCGCGTCCCCCTGCCCTGGAGCCCC
>NW_010578556.1:61772-75375 GCF_000705375.1 Tinamus guttatus | reverse complement strand
CTATCCTACATCTTTCCTTGTTTATTGGGAATTTTGGAAACGGTGTAACGAGATATCCCTCCAGCGCTGAACACAACGCATGCATCACCATTCAGCCTGGAACGCGGGAACGACACTGATACATTAATGGAATTGCTCTGCATGAGCGAGGAACAGTCGACAGAGACATCAGACACAAAGTAAATGAAAGAGGATAGGGGACATAGAGGGGAGATAAACGTAACAGTGTCACTGTAATTCTAGACACTTTATTTAAGTTCTTCTTTTTCTTTTCTTAGCTTTAGCCGTAGTCTGAGTCGTCCCTGGCTTTCCTGCTTTAGAATTCTACACTTTCTTGCTGTGCTTATTCAGCCCTTTCTGCTTATATATATTACACAATAAAGACACAAAGACCCCAGACACAAGCAGCATGAACACAATTCCTATCCAGTGGCACGACCTCACGTACCTGTGCACTCCACTAGTGCGTTCCACCGTTTCAATTGCCAAATCCCATCTTTGTTGCCAATTGTGTTGCAGATGGGCTCAGGATTTGGCAATAATCACACAAACTGAGGTGCCTACACCGAGCCTTTATTCAGGTGAAAGCACATGAAAGAAGCAAAGTATGGATAATTACTCTTGAGGTAATACTTGTCGTCAGGATACTGAGGCCGAACACCCTCTCGAGTTGGTGGATTAGAGGGTTGCTGACGGGCTCCCAACGCGGTGGGCGTCCCCGCAGACACAACATAGGCCTCGGCGTTAGGAGTCTCTCCGTTGCCCTTGTCGCACTGTCTGTTTATGTCCAGTGTGTCCTGCCACGTAGGGCCAGCACGTGCCAGCAGGCAGGCCAGAGGCCTCCTCCATCTTCCGTCACACAACCTTCCCTCCTGGATGCGCCGGCCCACGTACCACTCGGGGGTCCCACGTGTCAGTCTGAGCCTCCTGCCTTCCTCATCTTCCTCCTCCCTCTCGGGTGTGTGACCTTCAAACTAGTTTAGAGGATGTTTGCAGTTAAGTTGGCTACAAGCCCGGTTGATCAGCCGCCTTCAACTGCTGTTGGAGGAGGTTGGCTGTGAGCCTGGCTGAGCAGCCGCCTCCGTGCTACTTATCGCTCAGCCCAGGCAGGGAAACCTCTTCTTTCTCAAGGTCTGGATTTTGTTTCGCACAATAGTTTTATGACTCTACAGATCATAAAAATTCCCACCTCCAACATGCCACCCTGTGATCTGTAGAGGTCAATCTATTGTAGCGAAACACCCGAACCGATAACGTTTTCATAGCAGTTTCAACCATACCTTGTGTCAGCATCATTACGCAAGGGATACAGCATATAACACAGACAAATATAGCGAACAGAAATAATAGCCCTAATAGCAGTTTCTGTAGCCACAGCCAATCCCATTTCCACGGTCCGAATGGATTCCAATCATCATCAACTCTCAATTGACGAGTCAGATCCTGTAAGGTCTGGATCCGGGAACGTATAACGCTTTATCCCACCAGTAGACCCCAGTCTTGTCCCCAGATGCCCAGTCATCTTCAGATCAAATACATTCTCACTGTTTATGGAAGGGTCATTTCTACACGCCCAGGCAAGGACCTTTTATAGATCTTCCTCATCTATTTTCTTATGCTGTTGTTTTAAGATCTTAAGAAAGACTTCTAAAACATCTTTTTGTTCCTTCATTAAACGTGACCCCATAGCTCCCAACCACTTAGCTCTTTCCTTTCAAGAGGCTTTTAGTACATGCACAAATGTCGCTTCCTTTCAGCATGAATCCCGGAGTTCAGCTGGGTGGTGAAACACCTAGTCTTCAAGCCCCACGTTGGGCGCCATTTGTCATATTTGCGAAGGAACGGACTCGGGTATAACCAACCAAAGACCCTCTATTGAGCATCAATATAACTTATATACTGTCCTGTCCTGGATATAATACCTTATTTGCCTAAAAGCATGTGAAGCACAGTTGCTATGGACCAATAATCCAAAGGCTTATGCTAGGACCTCTTGGTCACGTGGCAGCTGCACAGTGGCTTTGTTCCTTATCTGCTGCCAAGACATTCTGCAAGCAGTTGCAGTGCTCCTCCTTTTCCTGCTCTGTTCCTTATCTACTCACAAGGGATATTGTCCTGTACTATTGTCCTTGGAGCGGGCCTCCACAATTAGCTATATTCTAAATATATTTATATTTTTTTCTCCTAATAGTGAGATTCATTCAGTTCTGCACATACCACCTGCATATACCTAACAACAGCAGGGGTAGAAGGGACAGTGTCAAACGTAACTCCTGCAAAGTTTGAAGTACTCATCTAAATGCTGATAGTTATCTTTTTAGAAGTTTCTTTTAGAAGAACTGAAAAATTATCATAGTGCACCTTTACAAATGGTGCTTCCAAATATGACTCTAGACAGTTTAAATGAGAATTGAAACAATAATTTCTAAATGCTTGTTTAGCATAAAATTCAGTTTGACCAGACAGATGACCTATATCGTATTCTTGGTACAGTCCTTTTAACTTAACAAAGGTGTTCACAGGAAAAAAAAAATCAAATCAATTCCCTTTCTTCCAAAGCATACCATCTGTCCAGTTTTTATACCAATATTATAGAAATAAAGAATTTATTATATTTGCTTTCAGGGGAAAGTTTGATTTCCCCTATAGACAAAATGATTCATGAATGGTCAAGAGAGATTCTTTTGCTTTGGCAAAAATGGTTGGAATACTGGGTTTTATGAAAAGCTTTGGATTTAGAATCATTGCCTTAAACACTAGGCATTTCACAGATATTCATAAATTTTAAATGAAACTCAATCTAAAGCAGTCATCTCCTTTTCATTTTGTAATAACTCTTGCTTGTTTCTGGATTACGACAACCCTATTTGTATTTTAACTTTCTTCTCATTTTCAAACCAGTTTTGTAAATCATGAGTATAAGAAAAGGGAACCGATAGACTTAAAGGAATAGGTTTTACTGTTAAGCTTTGACACCATCAGTCACTAAAAACTGCTTATCGCATATTAGGACAAAGAATGGCAATTAAGAAGAATAAGGTCTTCAGGAAACCAGTTAACTGAGCCTGACTCAGTAAATAAATAAATAAAAATATAGAGTAGAAGGAGTGGTTTAGAACCTGAACAGGTTGATGAAAGACTGTATGAGCTGGCTACAACTTTTAGCCTGGAAAAAAAGTGCTGTTTGCTAAATAGTTTCCACACTGGCCTTAGCAATCATTTCAGAAGAAAACCATTCAAAATTGAGACTATATTGCCAGAGGATGGGTATATATGCTTGGCTCTCTCATTCCAGATGTTCTAGGGTCAATGACCTCAAAAATTCCCACTACCTTTTGCAGGTAGGCAAGTCCCTGCCCTCTCCTTGAGGCTCGAGGAGGAGGACATATTTCTGAAGAAAACAAACCTTCATTTTGTACCATAGTGTGGTTATTTCTGTCAGGCTGTTGGCAACATTCTGACCCTTTCCCACCCTGAGAAATTGTAGACCTCATCATGGTGACCGGAGGATGAGTCATAGGAGATCAAATTACTTTGCTGCGACTGCAGCTAGTACTAAAATAAAGGCTTAGATTTTTTTATTGCCTTATATATGCTGCTGGCAACACATACGAGGACAGACACTAAGGTCAGGGTTGCATTGCTGAATAGGAAAAAAACAGGAATAGGAAAAAAAAAAAGGATGAGAGCAAAGGTAAAGGACTGGTCTGCCAGGACATGGGAAGATTGAGGCTTCCGCTAACCCTGCAGTGAACTCTATTTCAGCAAGCACTACCTCGGAGCATGAACAGCCAGAAATTGTGTTTTCCAGGGCCTTTTCCTTCCTGCCTAGCCCTACTGATCCATGAAATCACATAGGCAGCTGGAAGCTTTGTCAGTTAAACGCTAAGTTTTGTCTGATGCTTAAAGATGTGCTTGAAGTGCTTTTCTGGACCAGGGCCAGGTGCTCAGCATCTCTTTCAGGATCAAGTTCATATTTATGAGTGCTTCCAAAGTGAAGAAAATCATAAAATTGAATGGTTTTGTCTTCATAAAATATATATAAACACACATAAAGCAATCCATGTAAAGTAACCCACATGTTAAGCACTCAGAAAACATTTTTCCTTCTGTTAATTAAGCAAAAATTTCTTCTGGTTGGGGCATTTCTTGACAGCTGATATTCAGGCAAGAGGCATAAGTTTTAATTGCCACTTAAATCTAGGGCATCTCATTGAACAAACAGGTGGAGCAAATCTACTTTGAATGTATGCATACAGCCTTATTTAGAGTAGATGTAAGAATTAGTTTTGTGATTGATTAGTTTCTTTTCATTCCAGACTGGTTGTGCCCAACTGCAGCCACTGCAGATTTTCCGCACTAAACGTAACACTGTTTACTCCCCAAGCCAATTCAAAGAGAAGTCTTATGAGTCGAAAAATCTGCTACAACGAGAGAGTGAAACAACCGAACAAGCACATTCCATTTATAACTCATGGAAATGGGGAATATTAATTGAAATCTGCAGCTGAATATGAAAAGAATCTACTTAAGCCTGACAAGAATCACTGCTTCTAAATAAACACCCGTTTCTAGGCTGATGCTTCGTGTGATTTAAGGGTGAGCAGAACTAGATTTTAACGTACAGCAGAAAGGGAGACTGCATTTGTGAAATGCATTCAATTTTGCTCTAGTAATAAGCAGCTAACGATTAAGAAAACTTTCTTCTGAGCCATCTCTCAATGCAAAGAATTGCTCATGTAAACAGCTCCCTCAGGCTATCACCAGACTCAGGTGATATGTTATTTAACTCACCTATTCGGGTGTGTAATAGCAAGGCTGAAAAGCACTTCAGAGCAAAGGCAGCAGCTGTAAACGGGATGGAAGTCTTCATCCTTTCAGGATTTGTTTATATTTCTAATTAGCAGTTATAAAAGCCCTTGATTCCACTACTGATAGATATGTTATATGTGAAAAGGTATAAGCTGACCCTTAACCAACCATATCAATGTTGCAAAGCTTTGTAGTACGTATCACTTCATTCATGCCATCAAAACAAGGTGGAGCTTACAGTGAAAATAACTAAATAAATTAACAAAAATTAAGTATATATATATTAAGTATAAATCAAGTATATAGATAGGTTTATATAACAGTTTTGTAATTCCCAGTGATGTGCTATGTGAATGCAAAAACATGAGAAACAATTGGAAATGAATGAAAATATAGCCCAGGGCTATTACTGAAGGCCTGAAATTGTATTTTAAACAGTAGTCAAGCACAGATATAGTTTTAGTGATATAATGTTTGAAAAATGATTTCAGCAGAATAGCATTGAGATAATGACGCTCTCTCGGCATTGCAAGGCTATTTAAAGAAAATACCTTTAAGTGTTTAAAGCTATACTATGTAAAGAACGTCACTCCCAAAAGGCAAAGCTGAATTATTCAATGTTGCTGCACTAATGGACAAAGCTAGATATGACAGATGCTTGAAAGCCTAAAAGGAAGTGGAAAAAAATATATTAGCTATAAGAGGTACTAGTGAAAGTAAGAGAGAGGAAATGTCAATTCTGAAAAAAAAAACCAAAAATCACCTTGTATAGAGCCTAATACATCCTACTTCTTTTAGAGCATTTGGCCCAAGGGATTAACTTTTGTTACCTGCCTAAAAATCAAGCATATGAGCTCTTCTGGGCTCCCTGGAACACGGCTGAAAAACGAGCTGGTGAGAAACACCAATATGAGCTAAAAACTAATTTCAGAAATTTCTCAGTGATTATTTACTACTAACTTATGAAGCTGGTATAACAACCTGAATGTGAAGTTATGGATGTTCAGATTGTATTTGCTTCCCTGCATCCATTACTCCTGGGACCTGGTGGATCATTTCAAATCATTCCTGTGTCTCTAGCTGTTTTTTCCCCCATTATGCACTTCAGGTAGTGGGTCTTTTCAAGTTTTTTGACTTACTCTATTTCAGAGCAGAAATATAGGAATGGATATTTTTTTTTCTGCAAAGCTTGTGTTTTCCAAAGCTGCTGCTTTTTTTTTTTCTTGACCCAATCCTGTATGCATTTTTTATTTTATTTTTATCTTCTCTTATAAAGATTTATTTCTCTGCAAGCTCTTTTTGCTACATTGTTCTCAATAATTTGTTATCTGAAAAAAGAGATGAGGGGCTTTATTTCCTACTCTTTTCTTGCCACCTATTTGACATGATACCTTCCTGCTTTTGCAAGACTGCATTTAACATCTGTCTAAAGAGATACGACCAAGCACTATGAGAAAAAGAGCACTGAGATTCATGAGAATACTTTTTCATTTAATAGGATTACAGTGGAGTTGGATGGATATTACTTTTAATGATGAATTATTTTCAAAGAGTTTTTTATTATTTCACTTTTCTAGAACTCTCACTGGAATTTTATATAAGTAGAGCACTTACTTAAAATAATCTTGCTTTTTCAATAATGGATTTCTAATAAAAGACTGAAATGAAAATATTTGTGGTAGAGCAAGATGGAACACATATGAACCAGAACAATATTAACACATATGTATCCATATGTCAGTTTACTCAAATGTTCCTATCTTTATTCATATATAGCAGCAGAATTTTCAAGCAAATAAAGTCATTTGGGAAATATTTGTTTTTATAAAAGGGAGTCAAAAAATGGAATGGATAAAATTGTTTCAAGAATCTGTTCGCTGATTATGATTATTCTTAGAATTGTTCCCACTACCTATAATACTGCAGTATTTAGTAAAAAAAAAAAAATATATAAAAATCACTTTACACTTCATGTTAAAAACACAAAATATGTATGATAAAATGAAAAATCTGTCAAATCAAAAATAAAGAAGTTGCTAAATTTGATGTATAATTTCTCAGGCTCTATAAAACAGACTGCTTGGTAATCGTTAGTTCCATGTTTCTTTTTAGACTATGAAAATTACAAGGCAGAAATAAAATAATAAATACTATTTATATTATCAATAGTTTTGCATCATCACTTATTTATAAGGTTGCTCAGCTTATAAATATACGGTATATAAGAATGAAATCAGACTCTTATTGCAATTCCAAAATCATTATTTCCTGAATTTTTTCCTAATATGCTTTATGTTGGGCTGAATTTCAGAAGATCATGGCCAAAATAATTTACTCTTTGCTAGATAAAGAAGGGGATGCTTTATTGGTACTAAGCAATTCTAAGAGCTTCTTCTCTGATGAACTGAAGCACTGTGTTATGAGAAATAAGATAAGTTGAACTTGTATCCTGCTTGTTAGAGGGAAAAAAAAAAAGTATACATGTTTATTAAGCACCTGCTTTTCTCTCAAGGCAGATTTGCATTAGGATCACATAGCTCACAGTCAATTTTCAGAATTTCCTAATTTTGAGACTATGTTAAAGTTTGCTCAATAATGTGTTCACATGTTTTTATATGTGCAGTGTTTAAAGCAAATCTATTTCTCTCTCTAAGAGTAATATTACCTAGAACTGACCAGGTCTTGTGCTGAAAACTAAGAGGCAACCCATCTGTTGAAGAGCTTGCAATTGAAGGCTCAGTCTTGTAAACAGCTCTTCTGGGATTTTTCAGTTTTAAAGGGAAAAAGGTCTACAGTCTCTTAAAATTGTTACAGAGCATAAGATGTATAGTCAGAGCTCACCTTCCTAGCAGTCTCATGCTATTCTAAGCCTCTGATGGAGCTATTCAAAAGCAGCATATAGTAACTTCAAAAACATTTGGGTCAGCGTGGAGCCTTGGGGAACCATATAGATTTCTGGACGCCCAAAGGAAAAATTGCCACTGATGCCTGCTGGAAATGCTTGAGCAGAACCCATCTGAAACATCCCACTTACATGCAGCTTCAATAATAAAGTCTAATATTAGTGCTATAAAATGCCACTGAAAACATCAAGACTGGCTAACTCTAACAAGCAAACTAGGAGAGAAGAATTGCCTGAGAAACAGTTATTTTTTGGAAAGCAGACATTAATTTTTTTACTTTGCAGGTAAAAAAAGCTCTTATTAGTAAATTATAGCAATAAGTTCTTGAATAATTATTCAATTCTTTTTGAGAAAGCTGTAATGAATTTTTGGAGAAGGAAAAATGCTATTTTCTCAACTACGCCAGCATTTCCATTTCTCAGTAGTACTTATTAAAAAGCAAAAAAGAAGAAAAGTCACCCTTCACCCAAGAGTAACAAAATTGCATTGGCCAACGTTCCAAGTGACTCCTCAAGCCCAACGTGTCATCTTTGGTCAGACAAAGATCAGACAAAGATCAGACAGATCCTCCTCACTCCTTTAGTGACTCCTGTCACTAAAAACCTTGAATCATGCTGAAGATTGAGCCATCTCCAGCTCCTATCTGTGGTTTGAAGCTCACATATACACTGCCTTTTGCTTGCAAGTCTAGAAGAATACATCACTCTTGTCCCTTTGACTATGAATGATTCATACAGAAGAATAAACTTATTCTAGAATAACCTTTTCAGCAGCTGTCGAGAAAAAGAACAAAGTCCGTCTCCAATTAACTCTACAGTAGGTAGAATATCAAGGATAACGTGAAATTTCCTGTAATGAGGCTACCCACCCTTGACAAATGGCCCATATAACAACTCCTTTTAAGATAAGAATGTGAGTGTAAATAGTTTGTACGTAGACTGGAAACATAAAACTGTCAGGAAGAAAAAGGAGGTCCAATATTCATCATTTGAAAGAGGAAGGTGGGCATTAGCCAGATCAAAAAACTGGCAGAGCAATTTCAAAGTGACTTTTGAAACAAAGAAAGATTCAACCTGAAGGCAAGCATAAAAGACTGATTTCTTTTATGGAAAAGAAAAAAAAAAAAGGAAGAGTTTGTAATATGAAGAGCCCTTAGAAAAGAAAGAGAAGTAGTCAAAACCTGAAGGAGATATGACATGCATGAGGGGACTTCTTTGGGGACTTTCTCACCCACATGATGTAGGGACTTGTGTGGGCACACACGTGAGCCCTCATGAAGGAGGGTGTACAAATAGGAGAACCCACGTGTCCAGAAGTACAAGCTAAAAGTGATGTAGTACTTTTTTAAAATATAAATGCAATAGTAATGAAATAGTACAACACTATTACTTTTTATTATAACATGTAAAACTTCTCATATTTGCATTGTACTTTTCAATAATTATAAACTTTCTGAAAAGGAAACTAGAAATATGAATGGAGATGAAAGCACTGTTTACCTACCGAAGTGATGAGTAAAGGCAGTTAGTGTATGGACATTTAGTTGTTTCACCTAACAGTTCTTCATATTGAAATTCATAAATAATGTCCATCAAAGAGCACAAGGCAGTATGCTTCAGCTGTTTTTAAAGCAAATACAATTTAGTTTCCAAGAATTCTCAGTTATTAACCTGACTAATCAGATTATCTTTAGGGTTTACGTATCTAAAAATGAACTAAGTATTATAAACCCAAAAAACTCTTTAATGTTCTTACTAACAGGGGTCTAAGACAGACTGTTTTACTAAAATGAGATGCTACTGGATCATTCTAATGAATCCAATTTTCCTAATGAAGCAAATATGTAATTAGCAAAGAAAAGTTGACATGCTTATTTTCCTATATGATATGACAAGTTCTTTCCTTTCCTGCTTGTTATTTTTATATTGAAGACTCATTTTGAAATCTCCATCACTGATTTCTTACTAAACAAGATCTGGGCACACCATAGAAATGAACTTTGCAAGAGCCAAATTTTGCATTAGCTGCTGATGGTGTTAGGACTGTGATTTCTGTCCCAAAGCCAGTGATCTGACATGATGCTACTATTTTTCCCCATGGCAGAAAATAATCATTTATTTTTCTGTAGTAAAGATTTAGGATAGAAGCAGAGATGATGCGTACTGAACTAGGAATAATTTTTAAAGTTAATTAGCAAATCGTGATAGATTTTTTTAAAAAAATCATAAATTTCAGCAAATTGAGAAGCTGAATACAAAAAATATTATTTCTACCTATATTTATGCATGTGTATATATATATTCTTTTTAAGAATGAGAAGTACTAGAAAACAAGTAAATACAATTTTCTTTTTAGGAGCATCCCTAGTAATCTTGTGCTGTTACTATCACCAAAAATCTGCTTGTCATTTGCAGCCAACACAACTGGGAGGTCTCCCCAGATAACTTAGCTGTGTGCTACCTGTTTGGAGGCAGAGCTGGTGTGGTACTTGTGCAGACTCAATGATGAATTTGGGTTGTCAATGCTCCTAAAAAAATGCAACATTGATTAACTGGTTTTTGAACAGACATCATGAACACATTGAGGATTTTAATGTATCTATACTAAAGGCTAGATCATTCAGTTTAGAGTATTCTCTAAACAGATTATTAGAAAAGTCAATAAGATGGCACCCTTTTAAGATTTTCTTTGGCTGAGAGACCGCTTCCTAATTATGCTTCTGACTTCAGGCATTTTGGCTCATATTTGCTAAAGTTCTGGAGTGATGAGTAGAATCAAAATCTAAAGCTTTCCTAATCTGCACAAGACAGAAAGGGAAATAAATATGGAAATGCACCAAAGCTAGCAGAAGGGAGGAATCTGTTCCATAATTCCTCCTCCCTTGGGTTGACTTGAATCTGTTTTCTTTTTAGCCTTTTCCTGAGAATGAAGTACTCAGCTTCTCTACTTTAGATATTACAAATACTTGAAATATATTTAAAGTAAAACAGCTTAAAAAAATAGAAGAAGATTGGGGAGTGATATTTTAGTGAAATTTAGTGATTTTTTTTTAGATAAAAAAAGGCCAATTGTAAGCTAGCTACAGGGCCAATTCCTAAGAACTGCAATAAAAAGTCTTGCAGAATAGAATCAAATTCAGAAGTTCAGACATTAGCCAAGTTCAAAAAAATGAAAAAATTATTTCAGGATATTGTATCATCTTAGTAAAGTGCTGCCTCTATCTCACATTTGCTCTAAGCAAAGAATTTTTATTTTACATAGTTACAACCTGCTGGAATGATTCCACAGAGTCAGCAAAGACCTTTAAGCTTAAACAAAGCAAACTATTTTTGGAAGATTTGACATGTAGGAAAGACTCAGTACCTGTGAGTTAATAAAAAAAGACTCTTTCTAAGTGAGCAGTTATAGGCACATTGAGAGCTGCTGTTGATTTCATTATTATTGCATTCATCTGGCTAAAACATTATTGTATATATTTACATCTAGCACTTCAAGAGAGAAATGGAAGGTAATTTCAGATATGCCCTGCCATAACCTGCTGTGTGATTGCCTGCTTGATGCGACAGGAGAGAACTTGCATCTTCATTGTTTTAATCCCTTTTTACCCAGCCATCATCAGAGTTGTTTTCTTTCCCTTCTGTGAACACAGATTTGTCTATTATGGTGATTGCAAAAAGAATATTTACAGAGGGGCCTGATCTGAACACATGCTAAAATTATATTTTTCTATATATAATCCATCAAATTCTTAAGACATTCATCTTTTCCAGTTCATGTCCCTTTGTGTTTGTTTTCAACTAATCCTCTAACCCATTTCTTACGACAAAAGTGTGAAGACTGTGCAGAAAGGATCTGAATTCTTAGTTATGGCAGTGCACGCTCTTTTGTGACCACAGCTTTTCAGGCTTATCAGTGTGGTCCCACTGGTTTCTTATTCCCCTCCATATGTCTGTTTTAGTCAACCACCGCCTTCCTTTCTATTTTTAGATTATTAACTTCTTAGCAGAGCCAGATTTCTTTGTTCTTCCACTTCTGCAGTGCTTATTCTCTGAGCGATTGCTGATACCACTCAACGGCACCGTAGCAGAACTTGTCAGATGTGTTATTCATACTGCAATGCATGATATGACTTATGCAGCATCTTTTGCTACTGCAAAGACAACAAAATAAAATTATACATTTTCTCTATGGAGAAAAATAGAATTTGAAAATTTAGAATTTAATTTTGAGTTTTCATATGCCCTGAGAAAAGCGTTCTTTCTCTAATACTGTTATTAAGTACTTCTATACATACACATAAGTACTTGGTTATTATAGTACTCACAAAGTGGGCTAAGTAAATAACAGACTTCTTTTTATCACTCAGTGGCCTCTTTTTTTTATATTCTGCCATGCACCTTAAAATCAAAATCTCACCTTGCTGCCATAAGTTGATGGTAGAAAAAAAGTGAGGAAATAGTTTGAAAATGTCAGTCCTGTTGTAGGAATACAGCTAGAGCAACACGTTGTAAGGACACAAGCCTTTTAAAGCTTCAGCCCGAATTATAAAAACGTACCTCAGCATCTTTTGAAAACACTGCTGTTATTTTGGGCTATCCATGTGTATGTATTTTACAGTTTCTGAAGGGCCTTTCTATGTCTGGTCTGACATTACTATAGTCAAACATGTTCTGTCTCAAGATATATTATTAAGGACATGTCTATCAGGCTAAGTCTCAGCACTACGTTGCAAAGACTTGGCACAAACGACAGTCACTGATATGATTGCTAATTCCTACCACTATAATGCATATATATATATATATATATATTTATATGCATGCATATATGCATAATCACATAAATCAAGTTTGCTGTTTAGGACTTAGATCAGCTCTTCATTGATCTTCATTAGATCATTCTTCAGTTCCAAATGCAGGGAAACTCACTGTGAAATATCCTTGTCACTCAAAACAGAAGTGCTTAAAAGACTCCATTCTCTTTCTATCTCTGTCTTCTGTCCTTAATATTCTTGCCATTATAAACATGATGGGAAAGTGATTTAAAATCAGAAATGTACTTGGTTTCCTTTTTTATATATATCAAGCACAGATTTTTAGACTCCTAAGGCTTTATTCTAATGTCACACAGTAAATCACATTCTACCAGCCCTGCGTGAAGATGAGGGCTAAATCTCTCTTTGTGAAGAACAAAGTATGAGGAAGTTCATAATTTCTCATCTGTATCTTGTAACTGCCAGTACTTAGATTTCTTATTTCATATCTCTCTGGAACTATTTTTTTTCTATAAGATTTCATTTATATGTAGCTTTTCACATTTCTTAACACCCCTGACCTTTTCCTACATCCTTTTAACATTTGCTTCTCTGTTTCTTGCATGACTGTGTCTTGCAGTCCTCCAAAATCCCAAGTCTTTAAAGTTCCTGAGGTACATCAGGCTGTTCACTTGAGTTCAAATTAATTATTATCTATTGGCTTTACCACTTCAAACCTTTCCTTTTTCAGAGATTTAATTTTTTTCACCCAGAACAGCTTCATTTTCCCTGCAAGAATCTGTTTTATAACTGCAGAACTAGGCAGGAAAACATCCTGTTCAAGTCTTTTAAGCAAGCTTCAATACAAGCAATGTGATAGAAATTGCAACTGCAGATTTTATCACTTTGCTTTGAATCTCTCATTGCTGGACCATAGTTCTTGTCATAAATCATAAGAATTTTTTTTTTCACAGTATTTTGCTATGATACAATGCCCATTCTGGGTAGTCCAGAATGAGCATGACCTGCACATGTACTCAATTCTGTAATATCAAAGACTAACTAAATCCTCCTCTTGCCTTCAGCCTATAGTCTACAGACCATCCAGACCAGACTTCTCCCTAACTGATCCCTA
>NW_010578556.1:4773-52485 GCF_000705375.1 Tinamus guttatus | reverse complement strand
AGTTTCATGTAGGCCATCAAGTTTAATAGCTACTGATAGAGTTTATTTGTGAATTTGCTCTGACCTTTACAGTTTCCTATGGCAATGAATCCCACAAATCAATTTTGTTTTATGCAAAATAATATTTCCTCTTTTTTGTTTTTCCCCCTAACAAATTTTAATCTTTGTTTTAACTTTCATTGGGTGCCCACATAATGCAGGATTGCATTTGTGCCTTCCTTCCTTGGTGCCGTATTGACAAACTGCAAAAATAGCAGGCAGAAAAATGGATTACACAAACTAAAAGAGGAGAATGATTGCTTTCCTCTATTTCTACTGCCTTGTGCATAGCAGAAAAGATCTTAAATATTAAAGTGTTGCTACCAAGCTCCTATGCAGGAGCAACTAGAATTTTCAGACAGTTATGCTTGGCTATAGGAAGTTTGATTTCTGAGAAATATGATTTGTCTCAATGATTCTGGCAGCAAAACTTCATGAATGCTATGGTAAAGATTACCAATACATTACTGTATGGAAGGTCTTTCTATAGATCTGTTTGATTCTAAATCCACTGCGACTGAATGTATGCTACTGTAAAGGGATCAAATGCACAACATTTGTCAGTACTGGCTAGAGTCCTTGTAGACCGCATCCAGCTTAAAATGTTGACAAAATAAGAGTGTCAAAAATAAGTATTTTTGTGCTATAATAATTCTTCTTTTTTATTTTTATTGTTCCCAGGGGCAGTTTCTGTGCAAGTGATATTTGGAAACATTTGCAAGACTCTAACAAAATCATCATAAGAAATAAAATATTCATTTTCAATCTGTACTGGCAAGTATCCTCAGGCTTAAATCTTTCCCAACCTTGAAAGTCACTTATAACTATGTTTTGTTGACCATATTGTCAATGCAGCATATTATGTATGATTTTAGACTAACATAAAATGATCATTTTGAATAAATATGTGTTTTATACATATACATACAGAATCCTCTGGTATGCATGGACATGCATATGTACAGTAACCAAAAGTTACATAAATATTCATTTTAAGCAGTATTTTGTATATGAAAACATGAGTATATTTGCTGACACACACATATTTGACAATTTATCTGTACAAATGTGGAGGCCTGCATGGGTAGGATGCACAAACTTATATAGACTTAAAAGTATTCATATATAGGATTTATAACAAGAAACAGAAATATATATTCTTCTCCTAAGGCAGTTTAGCAGTAGAAGTATTGCTATATTACACTAGATTAAATATTCTTTTGTCACAGCGGGGTAGCCTATCTTCATATTTGAATTAAGATATTTCCTTACAAGAAAAGTAACTTCATAATTGTAAAGTATTAAACAGTTTGAATGCAAATGAGAACAAGCCCCCCTTGAAAAAAAAAATCATAAAATAAAATTCAGTAAAACGGAATAAAATGAAAGTGAAATGTTTGCCCTGGGATGAAACAGCCTGTGTAATAGTAGATAACATAATATGCTTAAGCCTAGGGATACAGTGAAGTGCATGTGCCACTTCTTGAATAAAAACAGTTTTGCTATGGAATCATAGCTGCAAGGTTTGGAGAAGCCTATAAGATTACATCAGTTTTTACATGCCATCCAGGGTGTATCATAGTCCCTAGCTGATCTTTTATTTGGATTAAGCAGCTTTCTCACTCACAAGTGCCCTTAAGTATTCCAAATGTTGACTTTCTAATTATGAACCATAATTTATGAAGCTTGTACCTTTTTTTTTTTCTCCTGTTAATTCACACAATATCTGAAGTCACACATAGAGGTGCGATCTTATCTTCCAAGACTGAATAGCATTCATCCCACTTTTGAATAACAGCTTGCAAACCAATATGGTGCATTCTATCAAACTGTGCTATCGCCTTTTCGAAAAGCAATAAGGATAAGGAAAATGGATAAAGGAAACACAGAAAAGGCCACTCCAGTGTTGAAGGTCTTACCCAACCTTATGGAGACAATACTGTTCTTTAGAGGTTGCCACTGAGCAGGTTCCAACCTTAGAGCTTGGAGGACTCTGTAGCTAAGTAGAATATTTATTCCATGCATTCTTACCATTTACGCTGTCTGATGATGCTAAAATACAAATTAAAAACATAACATAGAAAGAAAAATGCCTGCGATGGGATCAGAATTTTTTTAAATTAGTCATTAGTTACCTTGTCTTTACTGTGAGCTAAGAACACCAGCACACACACATGAGTATAAAGTAGCTGGCTGCGAAAGCCATGAAAGATAATTTATAGTTTTTAATAGTACTTTCTACTTTCCGGACGTGTTGTTTTATTTTTATGTTATAAAAGTTAATACTACAGTAGAGAACTGTTTGATATATATATATATATAGATGCACATAGAGAGAGATGGGGGAGAGAACAATGTGTTCTATGGAGAAGACAATAAGGAAAATTTGCAGTAAGGAAATATGTGAAGATATGTAGAAGAGAAATACATATTTTTTTTCATTTCAAAATGACGCTTGTTTCTGTTAATTTTATTTTTGGGCAGTGCCCTTAGCAACAGAAAGGCAAAAGGCCTGTTAATCAGCCTGAGCTGGAAGCACAATGAAAATGCTTGTGACAAACGGTCTTAGAGAAAACTGAAAATCTATGTTCTGGCAAAAACACTATATTCAAATGGCATATGCATATTTAAAAAGGCAGAAAACTGTAGTTTCTAAAGCATATTTTCACTATGTAAAAGAACCCATGCACTTCCAAAACATTAGCAGTTCTTATTGCTTCCATTTAGGGGAAAATGTATAACTTTATATATATTTTTGAGGCAGAGATTTTCCAGGTCACTATGTCTATATGGCAGTTCTTCAGAACAGAAGTACAGTAACAGTATTTTATAACATCTTCTGATAGATTTGTGTTCTAATATGTCAAACAATTTGCTCTACTCCTATTTTTCTCTATTTTTTCCACTAGTAATTATTAATATTATTAGTATTGTTACTACAGGAAGGTGTTCCTCTATCTACCACATTACAGCCCCAAACTCTGCAGCAATGTGAGCTCTATTCCTATACTAATGGGTACATTTTTATTGTCCTCTGAGTTTTAAACTTTCTCTAATTGCAGAGAATAAAACCACAAACAGGCTAAAATCCAATATACAGTTTTGAACTCGGTAGGCGAAACTCTATTTGCTGCAGCTCTCATGGTCTGAATGAAATCCACAAAAGCAACACAATATTCTTTTTTTGCTGAATCAAGCCCAGAACATCCCATTTCAAATTTCATTAACTCCTCCAAACATTCAGAAATAGTCGTTCCAGCAGAAAATGGTCAAGTGAGCTAGTCCTAGGTATTTCCAGGCCATTCACTTGATTTTCTCCAAATAAACAGTTGAGTTCTTTAAACGCTCACTAACCTTGCAGGATATCATCTGTGTTTCATTTCCCGAATTTTGAAACAACATCATTTAACTTCTGCATGTTAAAACCTTTGCATAAAATCCGAAGTGCCGCATGCCAGACGGGGTTGTTTGGATGTTTACATGTGCAAGTAGGAGGAATTACTGTTTGTGCATCACTGCAGAGTGATGGAGAGCATCAAAATGCCCCGGCCGGTGGCTCCTGCTCCCACTCCCCACATACGATGGCACTAACATTGTCCATGACTGTAAATTTACTCTTTCTGCTTCCAGAGAACTACAGCATCGTGAGCTCTAGGTAAGCATCAACCTTTACAGGATTACAAGGCAAAATGCTAAGTACCTCCTATTTATTATTTTCTTCCCCCTTCTCACTGGTTTTACTAAGTTATTTATAGGTTATTTAGCACTGAAGTCACCGAACCAAAGAGCGTTTTCTAATCTACAAGATACAAAACATACTGGTTAGACAGATTTATAATTTCTCCTACTTTTACAGAATGATCCATTTGACAAAAACAGAGCAGTTAAAGCATGCTCCTGAGACCCTTTTGTTATTATCACTGAACTGTATCATCATGTACAATGAAATGTGATCCTTTGACAAGTTTTGATTTTGTAATAAATGTCCTCTGCAACACATTTAACAGCAGGGGCAACTCAAGTAATTTTATGTTCTTCTATTACTTCCTACAAACACACCCTTTCAGTCATTTTATATAGAGATTGTTCTGTGCAGCGACTGAACGGGCTGTAACCATTCAACCAACCCACTTTCTTAAAATTTATGTCAAATATTCAAAGAATTTCTTCAGAGAAACATTTCTAGGGTTAGAGTAAACAAAAGGCCACACAAAAGATACTTATAAAGAAGGTATTTTCTGGATTTCTGGCAGGATTAACGTTCTCAGGTAAGATTTGAAAATTTATCTGGACATAGTGTTGGTTCATTGAGTTCTTTTTTTTTTTAATTAGGTCAATGGGATTTTTTTTTAACATTGAAATTCAGTTATTAACTGAGCTGTATAAAATGCATTTTTTTTTCCTGGATGCTCCCACCACCAACAGGTATTGCTATTAACTGCTTCTGTACCTGGCTGTAATTGTAACTGACCTAAATCCTAAAAACAGAGGCTGGAAGAGCACAAAACAGGGTATTCTGAAATATGAAGGGCATGTTTAAAATGAACTTCCACTGCTGCATTTAATAAAAGACATTCAGGGCAGTATGAAAAATGGGTACAAATGTAAGAGCAGGCTCAAGAAGCAAAAGTGTACAGAATTATTGCATCATTAGAAAAACAGCTCAGATGTATTTCAGTTTTGTTTGATGTATTTCCTAGAAATTATTTTAAGTAAGGGACAGAATTTCAATGCTAGTGTATTTAGGAATAGCATCACAAAGTCAAACTCACTTTAGCCAGAAGCTAAAATGGATCTGTATCATTTAACAAGCTGCATGTTATTAATAACCTCCCAGTGTTCCAAATCATATCTTGTTCGGTAGGTAAAAGATATGTTATGTAATTTTAAAGCAATCAATGAATTACTGAAATAAAAGTAATTCAATAATCATACACTAGGGATAAGAAGCACACAGAAAACAAGTATTTCTGTTAGAAACTTCTATTCATCTAACCTTGCCTACAAAGCCTGTTTGAACAGACATTACCAGATATTAAGAAATGTTAATTAAATATGATGTCCAGTGAAAGAATATGCAATACCCACTAGAAAGTAGACTGTGATTTCATGGATAGGCAACTGTGCTTGCTCACTGGGACCACCTCTTCAGCCCTTTGCTTCTACATCCCCTCCTACGTGTTGATCCTTCCTGGCGAGAAGGTTGAGGTGGAGCAACTGGGAAAGTGAAGAGGATGGTGCTGCCCCATTGAGGATGTGAAGGATCATCAGGGTGGAAAAAGTTTGGGAATTCCATGGCACAGCTGGCAAGGGAGGAGGTCACACCGTGGCAAAGACAACCAGGTGGCCAGGAAGGGCACAAACACAGTGGAAAGAACCTCTCCAGGACAAGAGGAAAAGGAGCAAATTTTGTTGCCATTGAACACATCACAAAATGTTTAACCTAGAAATGGAAATAAAGACCAGTCTACAGGGGCACATTGAGCAACAAGTAAATAATGTACAAATCTGCTCACTTAAAATAAGTTTTCTACTCTATTCCTCTCTTTCCTCAATGAAATATCATTGGATGAAATATCATACATATAGTTTTCTTACCTTTCAGTCTGGACTCAGCACTCTCAGCACTGTCAGCACTTTTATCATCTATCAAATGCTACTGTCCTGATTTAAAAATCTGCAAGATAATCCCCTTAATATCTTACTAATAGATGTCAGCTTCTTGGACCGGCACATCTTTGATGTTTTTTTCCCCAGCTTGCTAACCTCACTCTCTTTACTGTTGTTTCTATTATTTCCCTTTTCATCTTCCTCTAATACTTTCATTTAATCTTCAGTGAGGTTGCTAAGCCTTGACCATACCTGCTTTATCTCCATTGTTTTTACCTTCAGTAAAATTTATTTTTATCTATCCATTTTCTGCTGTATTTCTTCATTCTTCTATCTTCCCCAACAAACTACCTATTTTTGTGTTTTCTTTCTCAGGACAAAGGGAAATCATCCAGACCTTAGTTTAACATCAAACACACATAAAATATTACAATATGAGAAAGTCACTTGCTGCAATATATATACTTCTTGATTTTATTCTGACCTTCACAGTTTAATATCATATCACTCCAAATTCATTCTATTTCTCTTTTTTATATATACTTGTTGTTACTTCTTATTAGGGGATTTAGGGAAATCAGGAGAATGCTGTCTACTTATTATTTGAAAAAAGCTTTACTTTGAACCTGTACAGAAAAATACCTATGTTTTCCGTCAGTATTTGTTTTCTTATTTTCAGAAAAAGTCTTCTGTAAATCAAAATCAAATCACCCTCAATATATCCACCCACTATGGCTGGATAATATTTTGCTTCTCAAGATGGTATCTTCTACACAGAAATAAAGACCTTCTAAAACCTGCTAAATGAACCTTTCCAACAACCTATGACTTTGTTGCACTGACATAATAACTATCTTTAATTGTTAATATCTCTAATTGTGAATATCTTTAATTGTTAATGCCTGTAATTAACTTTTTGCAACACAAAGACATATGAAAAGCACAAAGGAGAAATAATTAACAGAATAAATCATGCATACTTAGGCCTACCTTTTTTCTCTCTCTTTTTTTTTCTTTTTGAGATCAATGTTCTGTATATCTCTCTTTCAGAACATCTCGGAAAACTTCCTGTAATAAGGCATGAAACAAAACTAGATAAACTGCAATTTGAGATACCACCAAGTTTCCATTTCTTCTGACAGACTAAGAGCCAAGAAGAAGAGGAATTGCAAGTTGCACAGCCAAAAATAGAGGGAGCAAAAGCTTATTTAACAGCCTCACTGGTAAAGGCTGTGAGGGGAGATGACAGTTACAGAGCAGATAAGTAGAGGTAAGTAAGCACTGAGAAAGAGGACAGGAAAATGCATTGCTAGGGATTTCTTCAAAAGCTTTGGGCCCAGCAAAACAGTCAAGTGGGAACGGGAGAAGCACAGGATATGGGGAGGGAGAAATGCAGGGAGAAATTCAGCAGAAAGCTCCAAAAAAGCAAAAATACAAAAGTAATTGGGGTCTGGAAAAGAGGAACACTTCATTAAAGAAAGAAGCACAGCCTGCTGAGGGAAAGAGCAGCACATTCAACAGAAATGTTCCCTGTTGGAATTGCCAGCACAGCCTTTCCTATTCACAAACTGCAGCCATGGACTGAAGCCTTTGTGTCGTGGCCTTTATTTCCAGCATCTGCAAGTCACTGCTGAGAAAAAAAAGTGTGCAAATTCTCATTTTCATCAATAGCTGGAGGAGAAAAAGGAATCTCTAGAGAGTGAATAGCATCTGTAGTTGCATTGTGTGCTTGTGGCAGTGCTACTGCTCCTACCTGCTGTTTGATTTCTTCAGGCTATGTCTGATTGTAAACACAAACATAAAAATAAAGCAGGGATGATAGAAGCAGAGTTCGAGTTTCCGTTAAAGTTTTCCGAAGAGAACAAGAACGAGGTGCCATGCACAGAATTAACAGGTACCAGGTTAAACCTTCAGCATACATAGTAAAAATAATTGCAGATAAATCACCAGTATATGCACGTAATTTTCATTGGTTAATTTAAAAAGAGGTCTGGTAGGCTTTTCTTATGCAACTCTGAGCAGTGGAGTTTCTAATGAAAATCTTTTTTATTAAAAGGTAGTGAACACATATAAGCAATGAAAAGCACAGAAATGAATCTTGATTAACAGCAAGTTGAACAAACTGGAAAAACAATCACCTCAGCCTAAAAATATTTTTTAGGCCATATTAAGTCTGTTCCACAGAGGAACTCTAATGCTTGTCGTTCATTCATGATAGTTGCTTTAATTCTAAGAGTCTTCGTTTTCCAAATGATCCCATGTATCAAAACAGTAAATGTAGTGTGTAGTTAACACATATCACAGAATAACAGATACTTCATTGCACTTATCCACAGGGGAAAGCGGTCCAGAAAGTATTGAGGCATGTATTTCCTTCCTGGATCTTTACAGGGATTGTGTAACTCAAGATTTTGTCTAAAGTGCTCGCTATTCAGAAGTGCTGATCAGTAACTAGCTCTTGAACCAGCTATTGGTCATCATTTTTTTCTATGACCAGTTAAAAAAGATTACATGGTGAATGGCTAAAAGGAAAGCCATAGAAAAGCTGTAGGAACTTGCTCCAGGCAAATTTCCAGTTGTGTCACATTACTTCTGCTCTTTGGTAGACCATCTGCTGCAGTATACAAGGAGGAGTGATGCCATCCAAACAAAAAGAAGTCACAAAAAAATTATATTCAGTCATATTCAGCCTGAGTGTTTCATTCTTACTAATCTTTCCTCCAGTAGGGAGGAAATGATACTGGAGAACCTCAAAATACGAACAAAGCAGATGAAGTGAAGAGAGCAAGCCTAAAAGCACAAGGTTATGGTCACATAGGTTAGGAGGAATGTTCTGACTCCAGTACAGGGCCTGCTGATCACGTTAAGATAGAAAAACATGTCTTGGTGACATGTGATGCATGTGATTATATTATCTCTCTCTGAAACAGCTCAAATGGAAATTTTCTTAATATCCTCTAGATCGTAAGTGCACATTCAGGATACCAGCAAAGTAATGCACAGAAATATAAATTGAGAAGGAAGGATTTTCATGCCAGTCCCTGACATAAAATCCATACAGAAGCCCTGGAA
The DNA here is from genome assembly GCF_000705375.1 of Tinamus guttatus. The sequence goes on along the minus strand of NW_010578556.1, from coordinate 43,764 downwards.
TTCCACACACCAACTTTTTTTTAGGTTTATATGGATCTATTTTTTTTTTAATTAAGTGGCTTACCCCTATGTTAATTATTGTTTGTTTACTCAAAACATAGCCAAAAATAGTGCCTACAACAGACAGAGGAGAAAATAAAGTTTTATGAGATTCTCATTAATTAGAAGGCACACAAGCATTTAGGCAACATCCACAATAAACAATGAATGCAAAACTCATTTACACTTGAAGAATACCTCAGTATAAATAAAACCCTTTAGGCAAACCACCTTTAAGACATACAATAAAACTGCTTCACTTAAAATACGTGATTGACTGGTAAGTTTATGCAAGTATGAGAGTTCTTGGACCAAAGATCTAACCATCTATAATGACATCATTATCTTGTAGCACAGAAAATCATTTTTCTCCAGAGCAATAAAAACTTTTTATAACAATAATAAGTCTTTATAAGGACGTGTGAATATCGTAACACTTTCACATCCCTGAAGGCTTAGATATATTTGTTGGCACCTCTAATCTTTAAGCTCCAATTTGCCAGTAGTGTGATTATCATGTGATATCTTCCATAATGATCAGGTCTTAAATGTAATTCCAAGGAAACGTCCAGGACACCATTTTTTTCCGAAGCTCGTTCTTGCTTTCTGTTCAATTCTCGTTCTTTAAAACCTAGAAACAACAGATAACTGCTGAAAAGCTTCTCATGGACACAGTGAAAAAAGAGATATTTGAGAATTTTATATGAGAATTCTGTCAATATGGTTTTCCTTTATACTCTATTGAGTTATTTTTTTAACTTGCTAATGACTATATGCACCCCTGTTGTTATTCTATTGAAATTTTGTTAATCTCATCTAACACTGTGGCAAAACGATTTAAACTCAGATCTGAGTGCTTTTTTTAATGCAAGTCCCACAGTATGAAAAATGGGAAGAGAATATTGAAATGATTGCTTAACACACTAATGCTTCCTGCCTTAGCTCACTGATCCTCTGCAGCCTCCAAATCCACTTTGAGTCTCACTGGGGTTTTGGACTCAGATGCTGATTCAGATTTCTGAATTTGTGCTTTGTGGTCACATAGATCATTTTCCTCAGTGATAAGGTATGTGATTGCTTTTAAGGAGAGAAAAAGAAAAGAACTTTTTACAGTCTCTAGATACAACAACCCACTGCAGAGTGAGGAGCAGATGAGCACAGAGTTTTTGCATTGGTGAAAGAGGAGTTACTACACTCACCTTCTACATGGTGTCAAGAGATGAACATTGCTAGTGAAAACAGAATGGATGCAAGCTGCACACGTTGAGGGATGCTAAGATACAAAACCAAATTCTTCCTCATCATATTAAAAGGCTCAGTGTTTTAAGAAAATAACTTATTTATTCCAAGTCCAATTTCCCCTCATTCCCACGCTAATCTGTAAATAGAACAGATATGGGGTGCCATATAGGAATTATAGAGTCAATTTTCCTGTAGCCTTATGACTCTGGCTATAGCAGACTATCTTGTGATTCGTGTTAATTTAGTTGTAACCATACACATCACAGTTAAAAACAGACCGACGTCTTTATCACGGTCACCCATCAGCTGATTTCCAGGGGATCTACAAAAGCTGAAACTTGAAATATAAAGTTCTGCAAGCAAAGCATATCTAAAAGTCTGACTGAACACAGAATGATATCAATGCACAATTATATTAAGAGCAGAAATGTACCAGACTATGTCTGACATTGTCTTGTTCAGGAAAAGAAAATCATGTGGTCCTATTTATAATGGCAGAAATTGATCCAAAAAGAATCACGATTTTAAAATGATCCCGGGCTAGACAATGAATAGAAATGCAATTAACTGAGAAAAAAAAAATATATATATATATAGTCCTGAGGAATAATTTGAAAATGAAAACAGAAAAGGTTAAGAGAAAAGTTGTTTTGAGTTACACACAGAAGAAAAAAATAAAGGCAGAAAACTCTATTTAAGGTGTTGTTCAGAAATAAAACATCTTGGAGAACTCCAGACCCCAGGGGATGATTAATCGTTTTGCAGTTCACCATGAAGTATTTTTAGCTGCTTCACAAAAGACAGAAAATTGCTGTCTTGTCTACCGAGCACTGCAAAAAGATGAAAATTATGAAAGGTTTCTGAAGTTCTTCTTTTTTTTTTTTTCCCCAGAAATGCTTTAGCAAGCCATCATTGCCTTTACTGTGATACTTGGATTTCTCTACTGTGATTAACCTTTTACCCTCATTACTTTATGGCATTAAGTGCCTCCTTTTTGCCACTGGAAAACCTGAGAGAAGCTCAACTTTTCCTTCTTTTAAGTACCTGTGGTTTTATGAAGAGGAAAAGAATCATTAGGAAAGAATCTATTATCTTTGTTCACAGCTCATTGTTGTCATCACAGAGGGTCTTCTTCACAAATGAAAATTTTATTTTTAGCTGTTTCTTAAACTCCGCTAATGCACTAAACTCAACCCCAAGAACGTTTATAAATGTGAAGTGTTCATTGCTTGCCTTTCTAAGAGAAAAATCTCATGGTAATTGTTATGTAATGCAAAACTTTCTTTAAATGATGCAATAAATATTTGAATGCCTATGGGAGAAGGGAACAACAGGCATTAAGTAGTATTGGTATTTATAATTGTTTCGAATGTGTTGACAATTAGGAAAAGAAGAGCTGTTTTTTAAATAAAGCATTTGATTCACGATTGCAATGATTAGCATGTGAACAATACAAATCATCATAGCACAAGGGAAATTTCATGAACACTGGCAATATTCTGAATTAATATCCTAATATTCACATTTATTTTGTTTTAAAAAATCTTTACACTAAGAAGCACGCCACACTCCCAATAAATGATCTTTGCTTATGGCCACTCAGCTAAGCATGCATTCTATACTATTAATTGATCCATTATAAAAATAAAATAAAATAATAATAAAAAAGGCTATTTGACAGAAATAAGATACTTAGAAAAACTTGTAATGGAACTGGCACATTGCAAATGAACTTCTAATGTGCAATAAAAGCCAAACAAATCTATTAGCTTTTAAAGATGTATATGATGACAGTAACCACATATACATAAGGACATAGACCCCATGTAAAGTCCTATGATTGCCTTACCAGCAAGCTGTCAGGAATTTAAAAATAACTCAAAAAATGACAACAAAAGCAATTCTTCAAACATAGAAAAGGAAGACACGTATATCTTGGCTAAAATGAAATTTATGTATGTTACAAAAGAATGGCTGAGGATGATAACAAACTGTCACTGAAGAATGTAAATCCTTCAATAACTAAGTGAAAGGAATAAGTTCAGAGAAGTAGGAATAATGTTTAGTCAAGAAAAATAAATGTCTGAAGACTAAAAAAATCCCTGTTATAGTACCATAAACTATTTAACTGTGAAATAATCTCTTAAGAAAACCAGAAGAAATTAAATCATTTGCATCATTTAACTAATATGCACAAATCAAAGTACCAGATGATGGTACTTTGCAGGACAAACCTGCAATTTCAAGCAAATGGACAAGCTGACTATAGCTTTTCTGTTTCCTGCAGTTATGCTCTGCTTTAGAAAGCTATACTTCAATTTAAAAAAAGTAAAACTTTAATAATTGTAACAGAGACTATTAGTCTGGAGCAATTAGCTGGAAGAAATATATATTATAAGATTCATATACTGCAAGAAGGCCTAGCCATCACATCCTACTTAGATATTTCAGGTCATTTTTATTCTAAAATCTTATCTTTGCTGTCTATTTTCTTTTTCTTCTTTTGGCCTGGATTCTGAATGCTTGGTAGTGTTGCCTATTCTTGCACAAACGTCCTCATTTTTAACAATTTCTGGGGTGACAAGAGCCCCGTCTAATTTGTGACATGGCACTGCACAAAAGTTTGTGACTGTGTTGCATGACATGATGTCCCTGGCAATGGTAATGAAGACTGTAAGGAGAGACAAGAGGAAGTAATCCTATAATGATTATTATTTTTTAAACATAATTTCTTTGGTATCAGGGGTTGTTCTATGAAATTTCAATGTATCTGTCCTAATTACTCTTGTACAGATGGCCTTCCTTCACACCCCGCTCAGTTGACTCCCCCAGAATGGAATTCATATTTTGTGAATAATTTGCATTTTAATAGTTTATTGCATAATTTCAAATTGAACAGCTGAGGAAGTACTTTGAGAAGGAGGAGTTTCAAATACAAGAGCAAAAATGTTTCCGTGAGAAAGACCTAAACTTGTTTAAAATCATGCATACTTCAGACTTTGAGTCTATTAAATAACCTTATTCTTTTGCAATAAAGGGAATGCCATCAAGATTATGTTGCAACCCCTACTGCACTGTAGTTTGGATTAAGACAACACACACAGATATCTCTGTATTCAATAAAAACAATGCTATCATTTGTGAAACAGGTTATGGTTTTTTACAATTTTTTTTCAAATTTCTTTCCAGGAAGACACCTTAAGATTAACAGACCTCCTAGGAACTGTTCAGCTGGAGCAACGAAATTAACTTACAATTTTCTATAAACACTACAGTAACTAGCTATGTACCATGATTAAATTACACTTGCTGGCTCTGAACAGAATAATCATTTACTTCATTATTAATTATAGTATGATGTTATGATAGATGGTTAATGCCTACAGTATATCATCACATTTGTATGAGGGCAGTCACCACACACTACGCCTGTTTGGAAAAAAACACAAGCCTGAAAGAATATAGAACTCTCCCAGTGTTAGCAACTAATTAAATAAATATATTAATAAGAAAATGAGTAGTTCATGCTGATTTTTATTGCTATAATTTTACTTCAAAACTACTCCTGAGCATGTGACCTGTATTTAACTCCTCTGAGAAGGAGGCTCCAAGAGAAACAGCTGACTATCCCAGAAGCCAAATAAGTTTTTTTTGTAACTTAAAAGGCTGAACGGAAAATGTTCCCTGTTCACAGTTTGCAGATCACTGGAGAAACGTTTACAATAAAAAAGTACTAATCAACGTGTTTCACTGGTGAGCTATTAACAGAATCCAAGAAGGTTATCAACAGGTAAAAATGACTAATTAAAAATATCATAGTCATAAAAACTATTTTCCATATCTTGATTTTTTTAATAGTAGCATATTTTTCTTCAAAATATGATATAAAATGTTTTCAAACCTTATATTCTCCTTTACGTTAATAATAATAATAATAAAGATTTTTTCTCTGGCTTTATTGTTTTGACACAGAAAAGCTTCTATCAAAACTTCAATAGACTCTCTGAAAAAGAATGTGATCTCCTTCAGGTGATACAACTTATTAGTTCCTTTACTTCACAAGTTTTTTATTCCTGCATAAAGAAAAACCCCAAAGCTATCTCTATCCTTGTTTAATCCTTTCAATACCTTGGTAACCTGCCCTGCAATTTTTATCATTATCGCACTTTTTGTGCTTTTGTCTACGACTCCTCGTGGCAACAAAATTGCACCTCAGACTTGTACTACAAGACATGACACCATAAGGCATGAAGCATAAATTACTGAAAATGCAAAGGAAATTTGAAAGAGAATTTCCTATCCAAAGCCAGGACTTCTGTTCAGGTTTCCCAGCTGGAGAGCCTGAATATCAAAGCTGGACAAAATTGCCTGCAGTGAAGCACCAAAAGTTCTGCATGAACTTAAAGAAAAATTTCTCAACAGTGAGGGTGCCAGAGCCCTGGAACAGGCTGCCCAGAGAGGTTGTGGAGTCTCCTTCTCTGGAGATCTTCAAACCCGCTTGGACGCAGTCCTGTGCCACGTGCTCTAGGTGACCCTGCGTGTGCAGGGGGTTGGACTAGATGATCTCTAGAGGTCCCTGCCAACCTTAAGCATTCTGTGATCCTATGATTCTATGATGGGGATGGGACTATCCTCCTGATGACCCAATTTGCACGGAGCCCAGATTCCACGGAAACCTGGAGACAACGACGCTTCTGGTTGTACATCTTCTGTTTTACATCTTCTAACAAGTCTTCCTCTCTCCAACCTCTCTAACATTATAATAAGGAAAAACCAACCCACTAAAAAAGGCAAAACCAAAAGGACTCTCAGAAGAGCTCACAGATCCTACAGTTCTGACTTGTTAAAGTTACTAGTCAAACACGGAATATTTAGTTCCTAGGTTTGTGTACTAGTAAGGCTGACCACCAGCCTGGCCTGGGCACACATGATCCTCTGATAACTCTACTTGTGTTTATTTGGAAGAACCACATATCCTTACATTTGCAAGTATTTCTGCAGAAAAACTATGATGTTCACACAGTCCACATTTTCATGTTTTTTTAAAATTCTTTTACATTTTGAACCAGGTTTGAGCCAATTCATGCTTCCTGTAAAATGCTAAGAAGTTGTAAATGATGAGCTTGTCAACAGTAGCAAATTAGGGACACAGAGGATTACATACTTCAATATATTTTCTAAAGAGAGGCATTAAGGACTTCAAAGACTTGAAATTTCTCTCGATTTAAGTAAAAATAAGCCTAAGCTGACATATGTAAGGGGAATATTTAACCAAAATATTTCATGAACTCAAAGAGAGTAAAACTGTATCTTGACTTGGCTCGAATTTTAAATTTGTTGCAACTTAAAAAAAAGTTTGGTGTAAATGTTATATCATAGATAACAGAGTGCACAAGAATTTTAAGACCAAGGTCTTTTCCATCCTCTTTGCAACATCAACTATCATTTCAACTAGACATGTTATTCTTCTGAACTTCTTCAAACAGAAAATATGCCTCTTACCTCAGATTTCTTATGATACAGATTTTTTTTTACCTAAGGAAACACCTTGTGAGAAAAAAAGATAAAAAGCAAAAAAATAGATAATGCTAATTCCTGTGAAAGATATTGAAAGTGTTAATATACTGCATCCAAAATCGAAGCTCTAAGCACAAAAGGGAATGAAAATGGCCTTAAAGTGAAATCCAAGGTGAACTTTGAAGTCTTTTTCCTCAGGTTTCTTTCTTTCTTTCTTTTTGCTTGTGATGGAATTTTTATACATCCACTCATAAGTAACTGTTCCAAACAGTTTGCATCAGTGAATACTCTGTTCCTCCCACCACCAAAAATGGGAAAGTTTAAAACTCCTAAAAATCCATATGAATTTGAATTTCCGGATTTTTTTTCCTAAAACGATAATATGGAGCATTTTTTTCTTGAGCTGAAAATTCAAGTTAGCACATTATGTAACAATGAGGCACTTTTAATTTTACTTTGACACCATATTTATTTGACTTTTAATAACGATTCCTATATACCAGACACAGTTCCTACATGTGCTTTTAGAAGGTTCATTCATATTCTGGAGAGCCCTCTATGCTCAACCTGAATAGAAGGGGTTAACAGCTATTGGAATAGGCTTCCAGTTCTCAAATGATAGGGAAACTGGAGATTTTATGTCATATTTTAAAAATTATGCCAGTTTATATGGAAAAGATACACTCCTTATGAAGAAATAATTGTAAGATGATAGACCTGGATCAGAAAATCCCAATGAAGAGTGTTCTCATAGCAGCATACTCGGCATTAGTCTCATTCCTGCAGGCTCCAGTGGAACTCAAAGCATGGGGATGAAAAACGAATTTAAAGACTATCCTGAACAGAAACTGATGCAGCATTATATTGTGCTATTTCTATCCTCTGCTAGATTACATTTTCTTGGTTTATGACTATAAATATGTACTTTTCAAAACAAGTGTTTCTGACATGTTTAGCTTTGCTTACACTTCTAATTTGCAGATGGTCATTTTGAGACGTTTTAGGATGAAGTATTCTGCATCCACAGGCAAAATGTGTTTGTATGAGTCACTTAGCCTTTGTAAATGTTCTTCTGGCTCTAATGTGAAAATGGTTTTATGAGGATGTGAAATGACTTTTCTCACATTGAACTCAACATGGAAGCACCCCTGTAGCAAACAGTGTGCATCTGCCCAGGGTTTCCTGCCAGGACCCGGCAGTTTTGGACTTGGCCTTTCCAGTGTGACTGTACTTTGCTTCTTTTAGGTATTTCCAGGTGTCAGTGCACTCTGCAGAATTTGACCTCTAGAAATGCAAGCTAGCTTGATTCTGCAAGCATCTACACCTTCCAGAGCCTAGGGGAGGCCTATTTGAAAATAATGTGTTGTTCCTGCTCCACATCCTCTGTCCCCATTGAACCCTTCTCCATTTATCTATCTAAACCATCTCCGAATTAATCAATGAAATGAAAAGCTACAGGGGATTGGAACTTGTAAATCGACAATAAAAAGTCATATCAAAACTACTTGTCCTTTTCTGTTCTTGCTCTCTCTTTCTAAACCTCAGTTGCTGAGACCAGCACAAATGTGCCATTATTCAGTGCATGTCAGCCCATCCTTGTGAGGAGTAAAGGACAAGGTGATTAAAACACTCCTGTACATATCCACCAGAAGAGACATAAATATGAAAATAAGGAAACAAAGAAGACGGAAACATCCCCGATACAGCTGACATTCATTAAAGAGAGGCAAATATTTCTGGTGCAAATTGTGAATCCTTTGAGTACTGTATTCTCTTGTTATCTCCCAATTAAAGTGCTTTAAGGCATTTTTTTAAGACTTCCATCAAAAGGTGTGGAAGGGAGGGGAAGCCATCTGTAATAATTAAGGCATGTACCTTCCTACCTGTGATTACTTCCTGAATGTAGGAGATTTCGGAATGTCTGCCTGTCCTCAACCTTCCCCTTTAAATTTGCAATCGTGTTTATCTCTCTCTCTTAACTTGGTCCAAAGCTTTTATTTTAACTTGGCGATGCCTCTTTAAAAGTTCATGCTCTTCCAAAGCTGAAGAGCTCTCTCGAGTAGACATCACATTGAAGCTCTGTGAACGCAGCATGGATTTCTAGGAGCGTGACTTTGGATAGTGTGAAATTCTGGCATCGCTCTGGCCCATGGCTTCATGACCGTCTTCCTTTTCAAGCACAGTTTCAGCTTCATAACTGCTGTCTACAGAAGTCACTTCAAAAGAAGATGCAAGAAAAAGGTTTGCTCGACTGCCTGCCTTCCCTCCTGTGCTGCCATGGACCTAATCTGGCCGAATTACAGGGGGTTAGGTATTGTAGCACAGTTTTTGTTCAGTCCTTCTGAAATATTTGGCTTTGAAGATGATCCTAAGTCATGTGGAAAGGGGAATGAGGAAGTAAAACCAGAGGGACAAGGAAAATTATCCAGTGTGATATAAAGCTCCATAAAAGAAGCAGCATAGAAATATTTCAAGGTTGCTTGACCAATGCTGAGACATTTTCGCAAAATATTAAGCATTTGCCAAATAATATAACAGGAATAGAAAGTTTAGTTGTACAAATTGTATTGATAGAGGTGCACAAAATGCCCAATTTACATTTGAGAAAAGATCTTAATTCAAATATACATTTGAAAAAAATGTATATTTATATCCATATATATATAAAATCATTTGCTTAGGTCAAAATTGTATGGAACACTCACAATAACTTTCACACCAATTGTTAATTTGATTAATGAATTAATGTGATAAAGCCGTTAGAGACCATTATTTTTAAGCCAGATCTCTCAGTCAAATCAACCAGGTTTTAGCTTGTACACATAAAGTAAGAAGAAAGCCAAGAAAGTAGTTTTGTTGCTAATACAGTAAGCCGGTAGGTAATTACAATTCTTTCATAACTTTTGTATGCTACATTAAATAGTGTATACACTTCATCATCTATGAAGTTAGAATAATTATAGTTACCTTTTCAAGCATCTTGAGAAGCTGTGTTCTTAAACAATATCTATAAAAAAAAAGAAAATATTTTTCAGATGGTTGCTAATGATCAAACACATTTTAAAAGAGAGTTCACTGGGTTTCATCTACAGTAGATTTTACTGGCTATTACGTTTATATGCATTGGTACATTTCTAATTGTATGCCTTATCACTAAGGGCACATTTGTGAAACTGAACTCTTTGATCTTTCTCCTTACATCTTATTTATCTGCAAAAAATCCAGTGTATTGCTGATAAAAATGCATGATTTTTTCCTTTTTTCAGACTCGTCTGTTTACATTGGTGCTCTGCAGGTTTCCCAGTGTTGATGCACTCCAGGAAGAAGAAATAATGTGATTCAAATCATGACTATGATTACAGCTGGAGCCTTGACTTATCTGCCATGACATTCACCAAATATAATTGTGGCAGTGATATTCCAGGGATTCAAATCTTTACTGCTTGTTTCCAATTTAAAACTAAACACACAAATCTGCTAGAGGGTGTACTGAACTCATAAACAAAGCTTGCATGATTTGCATGACTTTTAGAGAATTGTTGAGTTAAAAAAGAGGAAGAAAAAAAGCTAGGAAAAAAACAATTTGGCATCTTCCTTTCAGTCTGATGCTCTATATTGCAGCACCACACTCACAAGAAATTGTCATAGAATCATAGAATCACAGAATGCTGAAGGTTGGCAGCGACCTCTCGAGGTCATCTAGTCCAACCCCCTGCACACGCAGGGTCACCTAGAGCACGTGGCACAGGACTGCGTCCAAGCGGGTTTGAAGATCTCCAGAGAAGGAGACTCCACAACCTCTCTGGGCAGCCTGTTCCAGGGCTCTGGCACCCTCACTGGGAAGAAATTTTTCCTTAAGTTCCTGTGGAACTTTTGGTGTTTCAGTTTCCGTCCGTTTCCTCTAGTTCTGTCGGTGGCCACCAGTGAAAAGAGGCCGGCCCCATCCTCCTCACTGCCTCTCTTGAGGTACTTCTAGACACTGCTCAGGTCCCCTCTCAGCCTTCTCTTCTCCAGCTGAACAGGCCCAGCTCCCTCAGCCTCTCCTCATAGGGCAGATGTTCCAGGCCCCTGATCATCCTCGTAGCCCTGTGCTGGACTCTCTCCAGTCAGAAGGAACTGCTCTTCTTATTGACCCTTGTTGCAGTAGCGTCCAGGAGATGAAGTCAGTCACCCAGACTTCCCAACGCGGAGCTACCAGCACCAGCCATAGCAGCTGTATTTCTTCCATCTTCACCCTGGGTTTGCTGAAGATAACAGAACTGTCTGCATGTGAAAAGACATAGCCATCATCTAAGTTTTCACTTTGGTGGGGAAAGGGGCCACAGTTACTTTCATTATTTATCAGGAGAGCCCTATATATATAAATTCTGTCCCTTTTTGCTACAGGCAATAAGGTGACAGGAAGATTACGTATACACGAGGCTCTACAAACAACAGGCTTTCCTGGCTGCACGTTGCTCATACATAACGACTTGCAACAGGGAGGGACAACTGTGCACGTCAGACAGCAAACCGCTAAATATGCAGCTCACGTGAAAGAACGGCCAGGTTCAGCTACATGTGTTTGCCAAATCTCTATGCCTTAAGACAATTAATACAAGATGTTTAGGAAGCAGATGGCCATGCATCTAAAAGTCAAATCAGAAACTCTTCTCTGGTCTGCAGGGAACAGTTACTGGCAGCAGAACTGAAGGAGATTAACATGTTGCTGACAGTCTTTTCAACCTTTCTATTATTTATTTAGAACAAATAATTACTCTGTGCAGGAAACCTGACTTGCCTATCCATCCTCCTACTACAGCTTTGCCTCAGAGAAGATCTGCAAGTGTACTTCTGAGCCTAGACCTCTCTGAAGCACAAGATACCCCAATACAAGGGTTTTCAGTCTCTAAGGTAAGTTTTGGAGAATACAACTCTCCTTGATAACCTGCTTGTCCCAAGAGTTAGGAATGTTGTATTCCACTCCTCAACTCAACTTTTAACACTTTGGAGAGGTAAAGACCATTCTCTCTTCCTGCAGTAAACATTTAAAGAAGATTGTCCCAATTCCCCTGCTTCCCAAATCAATGGGGATTAACCCTTACACATCTAGACATTCCTGAGTAAAGAATATAGGAGTCCATCAACATAACAGCTGATTTATTTTTTCCAAACATGAGGCAGATTCAAGAAGGGCAGACAAGCTCTGACAATTTTTGTCATCTAGCTGTGCTGTTGTCAACTGTCCTGTTGGCGCAACATTTCCAGAAGGCACGATCAGATAAAAGCTCAGATTTGTCTAGGCAGAATTCCCAAGGGCTTTTCCTCCTTCCTTAAGCTACACTTGGAAACAACAGTCTAGACCACTCAGCCCATTGCACCTTTCAGATAAAGTGGTGATCCTAAAGCAGGTTCAATGGACAGAGCAAGATTTTGTTCTTATGCCCTTTGAAGGACAAGTTTGTGTCTGCTGTCAAAGAGTAGATAGCTGTAAAGCAATGACAAAATACTTCATATAGAAAGGCTGAAGCCTCTAGGTTTCATTTGACTCTAGGGATCTGGTAAAGCTAAGTTTCTTTCCTTATAAGAAATAAGTAATAAAGAAGATTAGAATTAGGATGAAGTCTATTCCTGGAAGAGTTCTTACTCTTGAAATTTAGAGTTCAGAGCAAATTTTATTTCTGGGTGAACACTGCTGTCCATATTTTCTATGAACAGACACATTTTCAATAAAATTAGACCATAGAGAAAAGGGCTCTGCTACACTGACGTTCATGGCAGAATGATACAGAACTTGATGAAAATTTTACAGATTTTTGCAAGTCACAGAACTCACCGAAATCATGGGTACTATTCTTGATTTTTCTTTCAGTACTTGTATGTGCCCTGACAATTTCTATCACCGAGCACACATCAACAGAAGACAACAATTTTTACTTTCAATATAGGCAAACAAAGAAATGAATACGGTTTTATACTACCTTTGTGCAACATTCAAATATCTTATAGGAGACGGATCTTGATTTATGTTCCTGTCTCACAGTTTCAGACTGCCCCTTTAGTATCAGGCCTGTGAGCTTTAGATTTCAGGCTTTTCTGGTGGAAACATTTTTCATCTATTTTGTGCTACCACTTCCCTCCTACATTCTCCTCACTTGTTCCTCCATATTCTAGAAGTCATATAACATACCTGTCTAACTAGTTATCTACAGAGATTTTCTGTCATTTTAATGTCTGTGCGCTACATATAGCTGTTTCTGTGATTAATTCTTATGCTCTGTAAGCAAAAGATTTAGTTGTTGTCTGCATAAGCAAAACAAAATAATTGAAAAAGGTTGAAAAACCATGCTAAAATAGTAGCTTAAAACTACAGTGTTGGAGCAGAGTTAGGCTAAAAAGGATTTCTTGGGGAAAATGCAGCTAGCAACAGACCTTACAACAAATTTTGAATATGAATTCAGATTCCCAAATGCAATATTTTTTGCTCATCCTTCAGGAACTTCTGAAATAAACATTTTGCCTGGCACAAAACATCTATGTCTGAAAAGAGCTGACTGATTGAAAAATATGAGTTATAATTAACTTCACAGTCTGGCAAGGGTTGTCATTTTACTTTTATTTCTTATTTTGCACCTTCTTATTTTGTATTTTTTTTTACTTCTCTTTCCTATTTGTATTCTTATTTTCTTCCTTATCTTTGCCTCCAGTCTAATTGTGTCTCAGGATCTCAAGAGGCTGTAAAACTACAGATGACTCACAAAATGTTTTCAATGTAATTAACTAAGTATTCCTATTGGAACTTATATGCTGATTATGATGACTGACACTAAGAAATGCCTTAAATCAGTGTGTGGTCCTCTAAAGACTTTCTCAAAGGTACAGATATCTTTACATGTGGATCCCCAAACGACTTCAAAGTTACTAATCAGGAAGCCTTCAAAAATCTTAGCCCCACTTGCCAAAATACTCATGATAATCTCCTTATTCTTTTATTCATCAAACTTGGAATCCACTAAATATGGAGTATGTAACGTTAATAATTTCCATACTTTCAAAAAAGATATAGATGAAGAACAAGGACAACTTTCCTTCTTTAATAAAGGTCTGAGTTCAAAGGAATATATTTCACTATTTAATACTCAAAACGTTATTCACTGGGCAGTTTGTTCATTAGAGTTGCATGGCAAAGTGGAACTATGCTATGCTTTCTTCTCCTGTAATTTTCTACGTGTTTTGAGGCATTGAAAATATATCTTTTAAACATCTCTGATAACATCTCCTTTTAAATGATCTAATTTACCTTATATTTTGATTACATGCTGCAAGTTGAGCTGTTGTTGTACAATCTGCAGAATTAACATCAATGCTGTGATTCAAGAATTTCCAAAACCACTTTTTTTTCTGTGGAAGAACCAGTAAAAGAAGAATATTTATTCTGACAGACTACAGTTATAGTTTCAATGTTTGTAGTCCCACTTTGGCAACAACAATTCATTAAGAGATATCATTTCAGACAAATTTAACCCAATTTTCTTTGTAAGTGTAATGCCTACTTCACAATAATTCAAACTTCATAAATAAGCTCAGTCTTAAGCTCTATATTTCTGTGAGGAATTTCTGCTCACATAACTTTCCTGAATTGACATGAACTTTACTATTGTCAAAACTAACATATGTAATCTTGCTTCAAGAAGCCTTATATCAATAAATATATCACAAATGTTTTCATATTAAGGTTGAAGTACTTTAATTGAATTGGCATTTGACTCAGTTAATCAACATTCATCTTCTCACAGCTAAAGTAATTTAACCTGAGTTCAATTAAATTAATTCTCAGTCTCTTAGAAAGCTGCATTCACAACTGTAATGTGCACAAGACTATTTAGAATGAGAACAGTCTGTATATGCATACACTCAATGTCTGTATGCCCCTTCCAAGTTAAATTTTCTTCTGATTTCCTTAAGAGTTTCTTAATGACCAATTTCTCTCAAAAAGGGGTGGAAAAAGGGTTGGAGCAGGAAGCCCAAGACAAAGAGGGAGATGGTTCCCTAAGCTAACAGTTCCCTCTATGGAGAGGTGTTTGCTCCAGGATGTTTAAGATGCTGAAGTTTACATGGCTTGAAAAAGTTACTGGATAAATATATGGAATAAAAAAAAAAGAAAGAAAAAAAAAGAAGAAGAAGAAAGAGAGAATATTAAACATACCAACACCACTTCTGGCTAAGGAAGCCCCTGGAATTTGAAATCAAGCTTAGTGTTCCTGGTATGTATTATTGTACATTTGGCCTCTGGTGGGAGGTCATCAGACTACATCTTTTATATAGATATATGTATAAAGATTAAACAATTTAACATCTACACATGTATGATGATCTACAAATGTAGATATTAGCTGTTTAATAATCTACAAATGATCTTACTGACTTGCACGTGTTTAAGCCAACTCATTGAGGTGCTGCTTGCAGTAGACACAAATAAAATAACACAGAGTTGGGATCCACTCTGCGGTCAACCATATTCCCCAGCCAGCCTCTATCAGTTGTTTCTGTCTTTAATTGCTACCTATATTGGCATAATATTCCTCTTTAAGGAGCAAAATAAAATTGATATGGGTCCGCACTATACCTATATCACCAAGTATGGACCATTCAGTTCTGTATTTACACCCTTTGCTGTAGTTCATCTGCCTTTTTTTTCTTCTAAAGAAACTCATCCAAACTGAAGTTATCAACCCATCTTGCTTAAACTTCTAACAAGTATTTTAATTACTATATATTCCAGACATTCAGCAAATATATTAAACTATGACTCCGTTGTCTATACTTACATGGTTCTATACGTCAGTGGTTTATTGAATTTTTGACTCACATGACACAAATATACTATATTTTACTGGGTGGGGGTTTTACTTTCTCGATATAATATTAGACTATTTTAGATTAGCCTTACATCATCACTATGAGGCAAAGTCTATTGATATTTATGTGTTCTGTGTGTTCTATCTGTTACTTTAAAATCTCTTGTTTGCTTCAGAAATAGGAAGCTATTTGATATTCAGTTCAGTGTTTGCTGTCAAAGTAGCAGCAGGGAATGTTCCTTGGGATTTTTTGTTTGTTTGTTTGTTTACTCTATTTTCAACAGAAGTCACTTGTGTTTGGTTTTTAGGCATGGAATAGCAACCAAAACTTGTAGAGATTGAAAACACTAACCTTAGAATAAAAAACAAGTATAGCTCACATTATACCCCTTATCTTTTCTATTCTCAATCTGTATCATTTTCTGGGGAGATTTAAAAAAAATCTTACTCCATAAGACAGCCATACAATAGATTTGCCTTCCTGGGAGTAGGCAGATGTGGGCATTGCTGAGACAAGTCAAAGCAGGTTGCTCCAACCCAGCCCCTTCCCAAAGATAGAGGAATCTTCGGGTGACGTTTCCTGCGCCCAAAACAACCTCTGAGGGTCTTGGAAATTTTAACATCTATTAACTTGAGCAATTTTCTTTCTGCACAGCGTACTTGAGGTAACATGCCCTACTAGAAAGAATGAAGTCGGTAAACTATATTGAAGTATTGAACAAGAGATGTTAAAAATTAACACCTAGAAATTAATATCTCTTTTTCAAAGTAAGTCTGATGTCTTCTCCTGGAGGAAACTGAAAAGATGCTTTAATAATTCAAGACCTCAGTTATTCAGGGAGGCCAAATCTATTTGACTAATAAAGCTTGGATGACGAAGCTGGCTATACTCCATTTTTTTTCATCCCCTGCTTTGACAAGCCCATACCACTTCCTCTAAAATGATACTGTGAGTTTGAAAACTATTGCTCTTCTGACTCCAAATTAGTTTTTAATGCCAAGAAACAAGTTTGACTGCCCCAACAGCTAACTCAAAATTTCAGCAAACATTTTTTAGCTACTTAATATTCCAAATTACTGCTGCAGATGCAGCCTGAAGTTGCTTTTCTAAATCTGAAAAAATAATTCAACTGAAAACTAAGCATTCATCTAAAATGTACAGGAGCCCAACTCAATGAATCCACCATCTCACTCGTCACCTAACTACGGATCCACCGTTATAAATAAATGTGACCTAAAGTAACATACTTAAGGCCGTGATCCATTATGTATTATGTATTTATTTTCAATCTGTGCCAGGCCAGATCCTGTGCATTTCCTTTGAATGGAAAATTCCAATGAAAATCCTTTTTAAAAACACTAATGTATGATGTTTTGGGGGCTTATGCTTTAATTTAGCATTTTGTTTCAGAGATAAAGAGTTTTAAAAAAAGAGCCAGTTGGTGCCTTGGTCTGGAAAAAAAATTCCAACTCAACCCTTTGACAAGTTAGTCAAACTAACATTTTCCAATAAAACTTTGTTTTGCTGGGAATTTCCTTATGCTCTTGTTATATATTGCTCTTATAACAAAATGATTTTCATTTTCAAAACCATGCTATAAATAATAAACTTCAACTGCAATAAGTTTTAAGGGGGTATACTTTTCTCTAACCATGCAACCAAAGCAAAAACAAAACAAAACAAACAATCAAAACAACTCTTAGTATAATTCCTGCATGATCAGTTAATCATTTCCTTACTTTCTTGCTCCAGCTGCTTTCTCTAAAAAAAAAAATAAGCCCATTGCCATATATAAAATTTAGTCACTCGCAGATTGTTGGATTCCTATTTCTTTCCTGTGGAGGTACTGTTTCTATGTTTGAAATGTCAAAATATTAAATGAATATGATCCATCCACAACTGTGCAGAAAGAATTTACTTCTGACCATTAAATTGACTTCCTGTGACAAATAAACTGAAAGAAACAACTATACTGTACATTTAAAAAAGAAAAGAAAAAAAAGGAAACTTACAGATGTTACAAGAGACTGATGCTTGTATCTCAGGTTCTGCAGTTAGTTATGGTATATTGAACTGAATCTCCAGGACAGGTGCTTCTAGGTGACGATATTAAATAAATTAAATGTAAAAAAAGGACTAAGGATCTTATTTGATGAGTTGTTAGAATACTCTCATCTATCTATCTATTCATTCTTCTGAAATACTTAATACTGACATATGCATTGCAATTTTCAGTGTTTCCAAAAAAAATTAATCTTCTTCAGCTGAAGATTAATATATTTTGTAGTAACTCAGGAGAATACTTTTATGACATTACTGCAACTGATTACTTCATAAAACACTCAGCAGTGGCATTAAGTATCCAGACTTCTCTCACAAAAGTAATCATATCCTTGTCATCAACTTTAAGTTAATGAGAAATCTGAAAGAGAAAAGGGAACCAAGAATGGATTCTCATTTTCACATTACCGAAACAAAGATTTCTCTGAAATCGACATTTCAAGCAAAGAGATATAACGTGCAAAATGTCAGTATGCTAAACATAGAATCTGAACACTCAAACCAAATGAAAACCTACCGTGACCAAGAAGAAAAATATTGGGTATTAGTGCAGACTTTTGCTTTTGTGCAGTTATTACACGACATCATATAATAATGGAAGTATTTTTTGCAGGATTGAAGTATTTGGCGAAGTTACTTTCTGATAAACATAAATCTGACAGCTGTCTAACTTTAAGAGTAATGATAAATTTTAGTCTACTTGCAAAACCTCTACTCTGGCAGTTAATAAGACTGAAAATCTCTGTTAGTTACAGGCTCCTGGGATAAAGCAGATCCACCTTTAACAATCAATGACGTTGGCTGTGACACAAAATAATTCTTGGTAGTGTCTTCCAGACTTGCATTCTATGTTGATATATGGCATCTTTGTGTGAAAAAAAAGTAAAATAAGTATATCAAGGTTGGGACAGCAGAGCAAGATTAATAATTCCATAGAGTTTCAAAGAAGAATTATAATGAACTAATTTAAAGTCTTAGCTAAGGTCTACTATTGAGCAAGTACATCTTTCAATAAGTCTATATATTATAGCTGAAATAGGATAACACTATTAAAATTTGCACATAATTTTTATTCTGAATGTATCCAACATCAGTTTCTGCTGATATGTCTTTGTCTAAATAAAGAAACTTCTGTCTAAGGAAAGATTTTTTTTTTTCCAATGCAATATATGAACTTCCAATCCAATTCATCATATAATCTACCTTTTTAACTGTTGCAGTTCTCTCATTTTCTATTCATTTTTCATCCATTGGGTGAATTCCAGTACAAATTCCAAGAATCAGGCTTAATCCTTAAAATCTGACTTTTAATCTTCATTCATACATTTATGATACTTTATATAAATTAATCTTGTATATTGATCTTCATATTACGGCAGAAAACAAATTACTCTGTAGAACTGGGTTTACTAATTATCCAATATTCCAGTATTAAAATTCTAAAACCATAATGTTTTAATGGTAATCCATTTATTAAAACATGCATTAAGTGAGTGGTTCCTATTTTTAGATAAAAAGCACTTACTTTTATTTAGTTCCCTTGAATACTTCCTATCTTCTCACCACTTCTTGCGAAATATTGTATATAATAAAAATACTGGAGATGTGATACCAGATAAATATTTTTGCCCTTTATGAGTACAAATACCTACTTCTGAAGCATTTTGGCTTTGGTTCTTTACAAGAAAACAAGAGAAAATGAACTCAGACTTCAATTCCATTATTTAATTGTACAGAGAGTTTTTGAGCTGTCTGCAGATGAGTTCTCTGAGGTAGAGCAGCATAACATGCCCGTACTACAAGACCTTAAAATAGTGACACCACAGCTGGAAAGAGCATTACTCTGAGACAATCTTTCTCCTCTGCAACTCAAATTTTTGAATAATTGACATTCAAAATGTTGAATAATTGAAATTCAAAATTTTGAATAATTTTCTTAGAAAGATTTTACTATCTGTGCTGAATTAACCATCGACGCTAACAATTGATAGTAATATATTGCTTTTTAATGCATGCATACTATATGGCATGTACACTATATTATAATTAAAAATCAATAGGAATGAACCAAGTGAAAAAATATTAAGTTAGAATTTCTGCGCACCATTATAAGCATATGTTGGAATGGTATAATGCTTTATCTAATGCATATTAGTTTTTTTTGGGGGTCAATCCTTCACTTTAGCAATCCCCTAACAGTTTGCAGTAAATTATTTCACTGGCCGAGAGCAGGACCTAGCGAGTACATCAATATGAACAGTCAGACTCCGCTGTTCAAGGCGGTTTTCTAATCACAAGCACAAGGCAGGGAGGGTGTTGGGTTCAGGCCTTACACAGGCCTCCTGTTTGAAAGACCCAACGTAGCGATTCCTCCCAACGCTGTCGAGCAACATGGCACAGAACAGGCGGTTACTCCCTCGAGTTCACCAGAGCCCTCATGGGAGGAATGTCCCTCTTGGACTTGTGTATAACACAGCGTAACAGTCTGGGGGACACGGGAACCCTCTTTGCTTGTACGGTCCCACAAGGGGACCTGCAGGCCTGGGGCCTGAGGCCTGCAGGAGCTCTGCCAGGTTGGATCAACTCCTTTAGCCTCTCACCAAGCCACAAGAGGCATCAGAAAGAGGGTTTAGAAGAAACTTTCCTTAGCCAGATCAACTCTCATCTCTTCGTGTTTCTGAAGAGGAGATTTTCTTATCACTAAACTGTCAATGCAAGCATTATCCTTACAAATTATGAGAGAGGTCATAGTTTTCCTCTTTACAGATGGTCCGTTGCTTATGAGAGATACATGCAAATGAGATGACTAACTGACCCCTGGACATTGTACCATGCTGAGGACAAAATAAGCATTGGTACGTGACTGAAGGGCCTGGAGGGGCTTTCAAGGCCCCAGGATCTGCTGGAATACCTTGGACAGTACGGAGAGCAGCACATACTGATTCCAGATAGAGGACTCTGCTTTGCTCACTACAAAACAGAGAACCCCAAAGCCCAAGGAAAAATAAACATGAGCATCAAGGGATCAGAATCCTCTCATCGAACAGGCCGGTGTGTTGCACGGAGCATGGAAATGGCTTTCTTGCTTTGTCAGTCAGTCAGTCATGGAGAACGTCATGGGTGAAATATCTTTCACAAGCTGTTTTCAGAGTTGCTTAGTGTTTTCTACTCACTTTCCTAATAAATTTATACAATGCCTTAACTCCTCCCAGAAAGATGTACTGAAAATAACAGTCCTCTTAGGCAGACACTCATAACTCAAGAGCTGACATTTCCCAGGGCCTGGTTGCTCCTTATGATATTATTTAATATTGCTGTGTTTCAGTAAAACATCTGGTCAGATATATATATCTGAGACTAAAAGTTACTTTTTTTTTTTTTAATAAGTAATTCAAAATAGTTAGTCAAAGAAAAAATGAAAGAGAATTACTGGAAAAGTAAAACCCTTGACATGGAGAGCTTCTCCTCACCTGGTATATAAGCAGTGAGGTTCTCACTTGCTCTTTGGGTTACCTTTTGCTGCAAAAGCCAGATATCAGATGGAACATGCACACATTCCAACATCAAGGAAAGAAAAATCAACACTGCTAATCATACTTCTGCAAGGGAACTTCAAAAACACACTATGACACTGAATTTCTCCCTGGAACTGGGATTTTTCTCCCCTTTATGTGGCTTAACAGTATTGATTTTTTTTTCAAGTCATAAATCTTGAAGTTCTGTGAATTACACATCAGCATGCATGTTTGTGTGTGTGACAGAATGAAGATGGGACGATGAGGAGGGAGGACGGTTTACATGAATTATTTCTCGTCAGCTGATTCAGCCAATTGCAAAAAAAATTCGCCTGTTTCTATGAGCTAAAATTGCGTTTCCTTTTTAGAGATGCAATCTTTTGCACATCGGCAAGTATTGCTAAAAGACACAAGAAAAAAGGTGGAGTTTTAAAAATATTTAATGGAATGAGCATATAGTTCAATACACAATTCAGCAATAGTTATCTTTGATTTGGCAGCATTAGTTCAAGAAAAAAACTAAAACACAAAGGAAGACCTTATGCCAATCAGTGGAATTCATTCACTTTGAAAGTCATGTAAACTATCTTACTATCTTGTGTAAAGTTCCCATTATAAAGAACAATGCCAAAAGGTATCCTATCATTTACATTGTTAATTATGCTTTACATATATATGAGATATTAAATATATTATTATATATTACTATATATACTATATATATTACTATATATGAGATATTAAATATCTTTAGTGTTTCACAATGGGAGACTCTGAGATGGAGAAGTGACTTACTTGTGGCTAAGGAAACTCAATGTCAGAAGCACAATTAAAATTTCACAGGTTTAAGCCTCCTCACCACGAACTCAGGCTTATTTCTAAGAAGTCAAGAGAAAATTATATCCTACAGGGTCTCATCACAGTCAAACCCCCTCTCCTCCCCTCCAAAGTTCTGCATTAGGCTAGTAATATCATTTATGAATCAGAGTGACCCACTACACTAAGTTCTAGAAAGGACTATTAATGTTTTCAGGAATCAAGGCTTAAAGCGCTGCAGCTTTGTGAATAAAATAGTGTGGAAGGGGATAAACCAAAAAGTCCTGAAACAGAAACTGTAACTTAGCACTTTAAAGAGATCACATTGAGGATGAACTGAGGCATGCAGAGTAAGTGACATAATTGCAAAAGTAATTAAAAAGTAGCATTCAAAAAGTGAGGCATGGGATGAGCCTGCTATTTAGATCCATGGATAATAGCAGATTTCAATATTAAATAAGCAATAATAATAGGGTAGCCTTGAAAGAAATGTATGCAGGACAAATAGATGCTACAGTCTCCTTGCTTTCTCCAGCGTTAAATATTCACCTTGCAAAGCATCTCTCACATTAGTCCAGTTATTGAGGAGAAGAAAATGAGTTCTTCCTGGATACATGAAGGCTTCATTCAGCAGTCTACACTTAGTCCTGATGCCAACGTCAAGCTGCTATGCCTTAATTTAACATCTATGTCAAGACTGAAAAATGAGCTGACAAGACTTATCTTCTATATATTGCATTTATATGCTGTGAATAAGTAATCCAACATATCCATGATTGGTTACTATTTGAAAAATTGCAATGTAAAAGTGACACTTTCTTCTATTATAATTTCCTTCTTTGGAAACTTTCCAGGTCGAGTGACTATTGTATAAATAACAGTGCTCAACATATGCTACTTTTGTGTTAGACTTGTATCTGTGGTGTAGATTCCTTTAATATCTATTTATGTCGTTCATAGCCAATAGGATATTCAGAGTGATATTTATTTAACATACCTTGGTTCCCTAGTGATTCATCAATTTGATGGGCTTTTTTTTCTTATGATTCTTAGAAACAACAAAAGGGAAGGGAGATATTTTCCATCATTTCCTCACAAATATCTGTTCCCCATTTCTAACGACAAGCAGAACTACAATAGTTCTTTTGAAAATTGCCAAATTTTTTACATTTGAAGGTGCAGAAGACTAAAAGGCATCAAAAGAATAAGGTCAGAAAGGAGAGGCAATAATACTTGCTCTTTTGCTTAATTTACAAACAAATATTTTAATAAAATGAACAAAGATGTAAATATTTTTGTTATACAATCGTAAGACTAGGAAAAAGACTCATATGCTCAGAATACATTCTCAAAATAGTGTTAATATTAATACGGCTATAATAACCTTAATACGAATAGCACTGGTGAAAGTTTACTGCATTTTCTGACTCAAATGACAGGGAAAGTTAAGGAAATGATTATTTGCTTCACAGATGATTCTCATGTGACACATAAAGCGTTTAGCACATATATGTCTGCAGTGGCCTGCTTAGGGATAGAGAGGACACACATACAAATGTCACAGAAAGGGAGTCTGTTAAATGAATTAGAGTGGTCCTGAGGCTTGAAAGTTACAGTTACAGGCTCGAAAGAAATACAGTTAAAATATTAAAAGTATACATTTAAAATATTATAATAAATATTATTAATAATTATATTATTTATAATATTAAACTATTTTATTAGTATATTACATATGATTTATTAACAAACCAAAGTTAGCATGATGATAACAGCAATAATGTTTTCCCTGTTTCCTGTTTATTGAAAAAAACTGGCTTATCAACATTTTGTTATAAACAGTGTGGTTCCTACTGTGTCTTAAGTGATCTGTAAAATTCAAATCCTTTTCAATGTATATTTGTATCTAAGGATAATGAAATGGATTATTTGTTGCATTATTATTAGAAACAAGAGAAAAGAAAACCTGCTACCAGTACTCCCAACACAAATTAATTAGTTGTTCCTTATCTCTAGCTTGTGTTAATAATGATTTTGAGTTACCAAGCGCCCTCTCAGACAGATACACCCAGTTAGGAAAACTGAGAGAAAATTAAAAAAGGGGTTATTTCAAGAAAGCACTAGCCATGAAGAGTCCTTGTATATCATCAAGTGTGCCACTGGCACATATTTTTATAGCTCTATAGGTGTGTATATGTGCATACTTTTGTAGATACATATCTATTTATGCATGTAAATACATATTTATACTTGTGCATATTTATATAGATTTCTGCACTGAAATAAGACACAGTCATAGCCATTTTTCCTTCTTGGATTCTTTTTTCTGGTAAAGAATTATAGCAGTCAGGGCTCTAGGAACCTCCTTTTTATAACTCTGGTGACTCAGAAGACCAACTTGCAGTAAAAGATCTTGTCCAGGAGCATCACAACTTGCTCAACACGCTGCTAATGGGATCCTCATGTCTACAGTCAGTGAATCGCAAAGTTCCTGAATTGTAAGACACTCCACCACTTTTTAATAACATAATATTTTACCTGCATATCAGGAAACTAAAATACCTAAAAGAATGAATAGCACACAATGAATGTCCTCAAGGAAATCCTTCCTTTCACCCCATCAAATGGAATCTCCTCCATCCCTGTCTTCCCTTACATCTGAGGACATGATCATCATGCAACTCAATTATTACCTATTAAATAGTTATTTAGCCTGATGGTTGGTTGAACTTGGGAGAATGTCAAAATGTTTAGGGTTCTCAAACTCCTACTGGAGAAGGAAACAAGGGCTGTCTTTTACCTTGCCCTCTAACACTTATATCCAAAACACATACATTAAACATCAGGTGTTTACCAGCTGCACAACCATAATTTACTTGAACTTTTTCTCAGGAAGATCTAAAATTCAAATTAACTGTACCTCCTGTCCACCAACGGAGGCTTAGAGAGTTCCAAAAAATTAGGACAAAACTTTCAGCCTAAATTTATAGACTAGTTTCTTTCAAGCACTTGCGGCCCCCCTACTCTATCAGTTAACTGCTATAAACAAAATAAAATTAATATGAAGTTATTAAAGAAAAAAAAAAAAAGAAACATTTGTCATCTGAAAATCCTAAATTAGAAAATCCACACACTCCTCCCCAACTTAATTTCCTCAGTCCATCTCCCTACTCAATGTGGTGAAGATCAGAGAGCTAATATATTCCAAAAGCTCTCATCAATTGGAAAACAGTTTAAGTTAAGCATATTTTAATATGAACAAGCCCAAGAAGCCAGGTAACAGTCCCTTTGCATTTCCTGACTTACAATTTGGCTTGTCAGTGCCAAAGAATATTAATTCTCCCCTGCACGTTTTCAGGAATTGGTCAAGACCACTGTGTTTCCACTTCCTAGATTTATTGCTACTTACTACATTTTATGATCTTAAAAACTAGCCTTAAGATCTGAGAAATTAATATTTGAACAGTACATATTTCACTATATAGTAATCAAATAACTCTGATGGAAAAGAGTGTTCTGGCAAAGAATAGCTAAGAACACTTATGCCATCCAAGCATGCTATTATGTATCACCCAGAGCAATTTCCCTCCCTTAAAAAAGCTTATGCATTAGAAATGTTTATAGAGCGTTATGCTTTCTTTCTTTGCTTTAGTTGAAAAACACTTGAGTAAAACAAAATGATTAAGAAAAAGGAAAGAAAAGAATGGAATATCAAATACATGCAATCCGTAGTTTTAAATTCTACTCTTTTTGAGGGGCGGGGAGAGAATACATATTTTATTTTAATTAGCTGGCTGTTCCACAAGGATGCTTGGGTTGGCAAATATCATCCAAAGAAATGACCTGTTTGATATTAATGATTTCAAAAATCACTGCTATTATTAATGACAAAAATGTTTATAAACCCCTGTAAAAAGAAAAAGACCAAGTCTGTCGCACTGGAATATCAGTATATAGCTTGTGGAACTCACAGTTACTAAAATTTTTGATTGCACCTATAGTACTCTTGCAGAACAGAGGAAAAATGTAGCCTTCTGAAATAAGGATTGTTATCAATCTCTGTACTAATTAAGAGCCATTGGTTGTTTCAGGTCAGAATTATGAATATTTAATACTAAGTACAAGCACTAATTATGTTTGAGAAACACAGAACTGGATGAAGATGTACCGTTATGGGAATGCAGAACAGTAACTGGTCAGTGAAAAGGGGAAGGGAGAAGGAAACCCATTAAAAAGGACTGTTGCATTTATCAGAAATGAAAAAGAAATACAAATGAATATTGATGATTATTGAGAGAGAGAAAAAAAAGAAAAAAGCACTTTTCTCTGTAAATTTTCTGTGTAAAAAATGTTCACCTGCTTTGAAGCCCAGTGTTTCCCTAGAATAGGGGAAGATTTCAGGATTTGCATTTTTACAGCAACAAAAGAAAAACATCTGTGTACCACGAAACCCATCTACAGTCTTCTGAGATACTGAATTACCTAAATATCCAGCCCTTGCCAATGATACTGAAGAGATAGACCTTTAAACATTGCTAGGTATGCTTTACACTGATGGTCAGGCAAGATACAGATGAAAGCATGGCCACCATTTATAAATACAAAATATATAAAATTTTGCATTTAAAAATACACTATATTTGCATTTAAAAATACAAAGGTATTTACTTTTGATACCTCTATAGATTTATTGCAGTGTAACTGGAGAAAAGTCATTCTGCGTTTGGTCTAATTTTTACATTCTGACAAATGATACCCAATTTGCTGCTTCATGCTGAAGAGTGGTTTCAGAAAAGCATTTGCCATAAATGCTCATCTTTATTTATGGTACAAGTAAAAAGTTATCTCGTTAATTTGCATTTTATCATCAGTCCCTATATTTTCTTTGTACAATTATAGAAACATAATTACTATTAGAAATATTTTCAGATTTTATATACACAGCTAATCGATAGAAAGCCTGCACATCTGGGCATAATACGTGAGTATGTCCCGAAAAATGGAAATACTAATATCACAATAACTAATATTGTTATTTAAAAGGCTGGTATTTTTGGGGGGCCCAAGTGGGGCCAAGTAAATCTGAAAACTTGGGACACTATGTCATTAGCTCAGTAAACAGAAATAAAAAGCATCAATATTCTAACTGTAAATAGACAAAAGCTGCAAGTTAAAACACTAAGCCATAAAAATTAGTAAGGTTAATACGATTAAGTGATATTTAGAATTTTGCATTTTCTTAAAGCTCTCATTTTCTTAAATTTGCTTTAATTTAGAATTGTTCTTTTCATATTTTTTCTGTTTTTTTAGCCAATTTCCCCCTATTTTTAAACAAAAAAACAACAAAAAGCTCTTTTTAAATTTAGTCTGTGGATCTGACACACATCTCCCAGAGAAAAGGAAGAATTGGGATATTTTGAAGTGCTGAAATACAGAGAAATACTCATATACCCTATTTACTTTTGGGCAGCTCGCTCTCGCTGTGCAGCTTAACGCGGTCGTGCAGAAGTAGAGCAGCTTCTACCTTTAGTCCTACTGGCACAGTTGCTGCTCTGATGAAGTCACAGAAATTCAGGGCCTCTTTGACAACCCCCACATATACCAAATTATACCTCTGCGAGGTGTCATTCAACTTGCACATTCATTCCTGGGGCCATCATTGGCTTTGGCTGTGACTTTGGAACCTAACAAGTCACCCTGGCAAGGCAGCTATTTTACTCTGCAACAATGCAGCTTACAGAGACAAATGCAGCATAAAGGGAGATGGAAAAAAATAAAGTATTCCAATTTTTTTTCTAGTAACCTAATAATGCAGTTTCTTTGGAGCATGCTGCAGTCTTTCCTGTTTTTTTAGAACATAAATAAACAAAAATTTTGATAGCACACTTGCAAACACAGGGTTGATCTATCTTACCTGCTTAGCTATAAACATGTAATAAACATGTATGTAATAACAGCAGTCTATCTTCATATTTTAATGCCACAATGTACTTCAAACTTGTATACCTACTTCTTAATGCATCTATTAAAGACCATCGGAGAAAAATGAAAGTAACACAAGGCTTATTTTCTGCTTTAGTTCATATAAATAGAAATAAAGCCTGTGGACTGAGGGTTGCAGCATCTGAAACCACATTCAATTTGTTAAATTTAGGAAATTTTAGTTTTAAATATTTCTAAAAGCACAAGGAAGAAAAAAAAAACCCTCTCTCACAATTCTGCATAGCAAAACAGCCAAAGTGACCTATAAGGGCTGGAACCTGTTAATACCACAGTCCTGGCCAGGTAGATTACAGCACCTTAAGCACATGGAAAATTAAGTATGAGTATAAATATACATACACATACACACAGATATATATATATATTCTTGTTTATTTTGTCACAGTTGCTGCCCTCCAGCCTTTCCTCTGAATCGCGTGGCAAAATCCTTCACTTCTCAGTCAGCCAGCACTGCAAGTCCTGTTGTGAATCCAAAAATGACGCATGTGTCATGAAAATCAATAACATAAACACTCAGAATGACCAAACCGTTTGTAGCCATGGTCCCTATATGCAAGACCCCTTGGCAAGTACCCTGGGCTAATGTAGTAGACACTATACTTAATTATAGTGATCACCTCAGAAAGAAATAGAGCATTGCCTAAATTCTTTGTTCTTGATTCATTGGAAATGTCGAGTTATTAAAATTGTAATCTAAGGGCAAATGTATTATATTCAGGAGATTACTTCTTTTTTACTTTTATTCTTCATCATACGTGACAGGGGTTTCAATGCCATCTCTCCTCAAGCCTGAGAGATGAAGACATTCATCTTCTAGTCTTTTTTTAAAGGTAATCTATAGAGGTAAACAGGACTGCCACCTCTTACACAGAGATAACGTTAAACTGATATGGCTATACAGATGCAACTGAGTACAAAAATATATCCCAAATCTTGGGCAAACCAGCTATGTCGTTTCCTCAATTTAACTGGTTCTGGTGGAGGAGAAAAACTGCCTTTTTATTTCTTCATTGGCTTGTGGCTGCAACTACTACTGCTCTCTAAATTGCATAAAAGCAGGTCCCAGGACAGCTGGCTGGCCATCGCTGTGTCTAAATTATCACACTCACCTTTTGCAGGAAAGCAGAGCACAAGCATCCTTCAGAAGAAGCTAGAGATATGATAGATGTTCAAACAGTAGCAATTAATGAGTATTTTTAACACATGCTAACCTTGATATAAGTGGTTGATTGCTTCCCATTTCATAAAGCGAAGAGATCACAGGGATGCAAACAGAAAGATTGTTTTTATTGCTAAGGGGGAAAAGATGATAATAAATCATGAATAGTACACTTCAGTGTAAGTTTAAAAAGTGACAGTAATTATTATTTGATGGACAGATGAAAAACTGCTTAAAGCAGCTATTTACTCCATTCTCGCTGGAACTCTGTGTCTGTAGTTGCCTGGGGACTTGCCAACTTCAAGATCTATCAGATATACCATAATAAATAGCCCTTGTCTACACAAGGAGTTTAGTGTGTAATAAGCTACTTCAAACTCAAGCCCTGTGAGGATTAACCTTGCAGAAAAGGCCAGAACTGGAGTAACTAATGCTCTGGAAATCTTCATCTAGCCCATCCTACCTAATCCTTGAACTCCTCCTTTTGGAAAAGCTTGGAAACACCTAAAAGTGGTTAACACGAGGTGAAAACCCAGCGCTTAGAGAACAGAAACGTCTTGTTTGCAGCTCTGTGCAGCAGCAATGGGCGTATGTGCAGGTATCAAACCAGTGTATGGGCTGGATAAAACAGAGAACTTCAGCTGGTACCATGTGCAAGAACCCAGCGATGCAGCCAGCTCTGTTGGTTTAACACTGGCAAAATATCCTCTACAAGAACTCACTAGTTATCACCATGCAGAAAACCAAAGGATAATAAAAGCTGTAACACTAAAGACATTTTTGAAAACATAGATGATAACTTTCTTTTCTCACTCTACTACGTACATGGCAGACCAAATTCATCTATGCGGGCTTAGCTTAGCAGCATGCTTGTGCTTCATGTCAGGATTATCAAGATGTTTGCTTTAATTGACTTTCCGATTGCAATTCAATTTGTCTTTCATTTACCTTAGAGAGTAAATGATAGCTTGGGATGGGGAGGGGGAAGAGGGGAGGAAAAAAGGTCTATTAAAATCCCTATTTATAATGTATGACAGATACTAACCCTGAGGGAAAACCAGATAGAGCTCCTTGCTTAATAGCTGCATCATAACTAGCACAATCTTAATAGAATATTAGGCAGCATATCAGCATCAACAGTTTAATGGACAATGCTGGGAGAAAGGGGAGGAGAGAGAAAATAAGAAAAGCTGTCATTTAGTACATAAAAGTAGCCCTGATAAAGACAGCTGGCAATAAAGCTATTCATTTTTGGATAAGGAGTTTGCTGCGGTGGTATTTCTCCATTAGAGAGAGACTCAAGAAGAGACACAAAGCTAAATTTTACTGTTAACACCCTCTTCTTCAGCTTGATGCTTTATTTTCAGCTTCAATAAGCAAAATTCATGCTGCACAAAAGAAAAGGTCTGCGAAGAGGGGGTATATGTCTTTTAAAATAGCAGCAAATGAGGAAAAAAATCCCAGAAGTAATTGTTTAGTTTTGCTTCTTATGAGGAAATGCATGGATAAGTTTACCTCCATTATCAGCAGCTGACCAGAATTACTGATTTACAATTTACTGTTTGCTAGAATTATTATTGGAAGAAATACTATAGACAGAGCTGCTGTTTCCCTTAAAGGAAGGAAAATGGGTCTCAACAGGTATGGAGATAAACGTCATAGTGTTCTCTGGCCTATAAATTAGCTTCTAAACAGCCAGAAGCTTCTCTTAAAAATCCTTCCTGCATTAGCAATATCTCCCAAGTGGAAAGATGGGTAAAAACAGAGCCATCGGGTCTCATTTGCAGCCTCCCCTGTCATTTGGAGTGGAGGAATGGGCAGATGCTCAGGGAGAACCAAGAAAATAATAGGAAAATATTGGTTAAAAAAAAAGTGCCTAGGTTTAATGTAAGATACATTTTGATGGAGAAAAATACTCATCTTGTATCAGCTCTGACCATTCTGAAGACATGCACGATAATGGGAAAAACATATGGAGATGGCACTGTGCTGCATTTTGTCCTCAGTGTCTAGCATGAGCAACCCGGCTGCTGCAGCCACCCTTCCTACTGCAGTCCCATCACATCTTCACTTCAACAGAAACAGAAAGTGTATATATATGTGTGTGTATATATCTATTTAATACACTTGCATCTCCTTTCAGTTAGATAAAATACCAGACTGCTTTCAGTTAGATGAAAGGTTTGAAAAAAAGAAAAATTGGGATCTGTTCCAGAAATGTTATCTAGTTCTTAGAAAAAGCTTGAGAAATGCTGTCTATACAACTTTGCTTGATTCAGAATCTCTGTTTCTCCTCTTCCCACTGTGTCTCACTGGCTTGCCAGTAATATGGGCTGCTAGATCTCTAACTTTCCATAGTGCATTACCCAAAAGGCGTCATAAAGAGATGCTAGAGAAAGAACAAACTGCAAAAGGTTTGTATTCTCTTTTGTAGTTTTTAAATGCAACCTGAGAGGTGCTGATTATAGATTATTTATGTGTATGCCTATCATGTTTACTTTGGCTCTTGGCAAAATACTAATCCCTCTGCTGCAAAATTCTAGCTATTTCAGGCTACTGTAATAACACTGTGCTAAATTCTTGCAAATAAGTTTTGTATGTGTGCACTGGAAGAACTGCAGAGCAAATCCTTCCAGTTTGTGGAGATCAGGACCTGTTAATATGGAAATTGAAAGTTGTACTGTAGAAAACTTGGACTTCTCAGAAACACTATAATTAGTACTTGAAACAGTTTACCCCATACATAAACAAATAAATAAAGCTTCCTCTTAAAACTGAGGTGGAAAAACCTCCTGAAAATACTTTTTTTCTCTCTCTTAAATAATAGGAGACAACAAATAAACAAAACTTACTGAGATAGATGATCTCTAGAGGTCCCTTCCAACCTCAACTGTTCTGGGATTCTGTGAAAAGCAGTGCTGTAAAAAATAGAACCGAATGATACCAATACAAAAAGCTCCTTAAAAATATATTTTTTTCTCTTAAATAGGCAACATCAAGGCTACCACAGGGCAATGCAGGAATCCTTTCACAGAAAAGCCATTTCTGAGACTGAACTCAAAATGAACTAAAGGAAAAGAGTAAAACTCTTTTTGGAAATATGAGAACAAGTTAACAACAAAACCGCTTCCAGTGGGTGTCCCTCTAGCCTGGTTTGGGAATTCTCACATTTCCCATCCTTACTGATCTCTCTGTAGACTATGTGGCTTTGGGGTCCCAAAATGATGCAATTTGCAGTATTTTAGTGAATACTGCCCATTGGCTGCACATGCCGTCCCCGAGAGTCTTTTTCCCCCAGCAAGATGCAAGGGAAACTTGGGCATGAGTGAACAGCACAGAAGAGAGAACAGCATTGACATGCAGTAACAGAGCCCCTTCTGTTTGCAAAAACAAGAAAAAATAAAAAGCTGGATTCAGTGAATAAAGGGGAGGATCTCCCATCTTTTTCCCTGTTTACTGAGATATCCTGAGCACTCAAAATAGAGGTGCTTTCTTAACACTCAAATAAAATATTTGTTTTATCTTATTTTACACTTTCTTATCTACTTGCAAAATAGTTGTAGGATTTTCCATTGCTTATTTTTTTGTATATCATCTCTAGCATTATCATACACATATGGTTGTGGATACACAGGCGCAGAGAGTAGAATTCATTGTAAATGACAGAATTAAAAAAAAAAAAGTTAAATTTCAAGATTTCTCATGTGCTCATTACTAGACCTCATTTTCTTTAGCCTACTTTTTCTTCGGTATTATCTTATGTAATTTCTTGCATCATTCACTGCATAAAGTCTTGTTTAAACAACTAATTGAAATGCTCTCTTTTAAAATAACTGGTATTTCTTTGCAAGCAGGGAAGAAAGGCAGGCTGATGTTCTATCTATTTGGAAACACATGGAAGACATTCCAATACTACTGTCCTTAAGGTTATTGGCTCTAGGAGAGAGGAATTTGCTTGCTTGCTTGCAAACCTCGTTGCATCTCCCTTGCTCCCCACTTGGAACTGAGTCAGGCCCTCATGCAGCTCGCCCTGCAGATGTTAACGGAGCCTCTCTGCCAGATTTAATGGGAATTGCCATCAAAATTTTACTCGGCGAAGCTATTTGCAAAACAAGATGCTAAGAGAATACAAGAATTTTAGAAATCAACATTATGTAGATAGTACTTTTTACTGTTGCATATTCAACATAGCTGCTTCATGTTAAATTTAGCTCCCCAAGAATACTAATTCATTGAAGTATTTCAATTGCACTATGCCATACAGTTATAGACCTTATGTTTTCTTTCGGTTGGCATAAACTTAACTTTGTTATATTTATATGAGTATATTATCTTGTGTAGAAGTGAAAAACATACTCATTAATTTCTTAGGAGCCCCACTGACTTTTCAAAACCTTTGACTGCACAACTAATCCATGTAGCTTTTGTTTGAGACACTCTACATGGCTCAGTACAGAAGTTATATGAACTAAAAATAATTCACATACCTTGCTTGCTCTTCTAGTATTTTTATAGATTTCTGTTTTGTTTTCTGTTTGGCTTTCCTGAGAACAAGATGAGGCTAAGTGATGTTCATCACAAAGACTAACATTTTGATTCACCAAATAGTCACTGATTTCAAGGAACATAAATAGGTAATTTTTGACAGTAAATAATTAAGTAAAAATAATTAAAATGAAAGTTTTGTCTGTTTTTGACAGAATTCATATTTATGAATATGGGCATAACATTTAATAGAGATGTATACCCTCATTGATAAGATGCTACTTGAATCATTTTAGATAATGAAATGAATGAGACTCTATTAGAAAGCAAAATCTAATGCAAACTGATGTAGAAAATGATGCTGATAACTACGTTTTTGAAATGGTCAGAACAAAGAAATGGTTATATCAGATCAAATTAGTGCTCTGCTTAGTCCAATACATTATACTGACAACAGTTGGCACCAGATGATTTAGAGGAAAATAAAATAACTTTCTGCAATAGCTTTCACCATAAGTTTTAATCCCTCTCACTTTGTATTCACTGTACTGGCTCATAAAGCAATCATTTCTTCACTAATTTCAGTCTGTATCATCAGAAGGGTTTTTATTTTGGACCTAATGACCTTTACATGAAAAAATGCATGATTACTTCTTTAAACAGGAACCTGAACCCACACCTGTCATATCCCCAGGTTCTGTCCTAACCACAAAGAGAAAAATACTTCAATCCTTCAGCTAATCTGCCTCCTGTGCAGCTAAAGCAGAAGCCTGTTGCTCCCATGAAAGTAGAAGGACACAAAAGAGCCTTTAGTTTAAACTTTTTTGAACCCTAATGAGCACACCCACACAGCACAGCCACGTAAAATATATATGTTTTTTCAATCCAGTGCCCAGTAAAAGTAGTATTGCTATTGCTACGCTAGGCCGGACACCGTGTGGAAGTTGACACCAAGTGTCTCAGGCTATGACCTTCTCCTTGACCACAGGACAGCAGAAACGGCCTTGACAACATGGGCACAGGTTGGAAACACAAGCCTCAAAACTCTCAAACTATATTTGTATAAACATATATACATATATTTATGTATGTTCAGTGTAAAGCCTACTATTGGCTACTTTTGACTTACTTTCTTGTTTTTCCCTTCTTCTCTAACCAGTGTACTTGTCTTCTGAGCCACAGATACACAAAAGGTCATCACAACTAGGGGTTTTGTTTTCTTCAGACAATCGTAGATCCAAAAGATCTATCCAAAGATGTTTAAGACCATTTAGAACATTTAGAACTATTCCCAGCATTGAGGATGGTTTTGCCTTTTGTCAGCTTTATGTTACATCTGGCATCTCATCCGTGCACTTGCTTAAATTTCTCTGCAATTTCCCCATTTTTTTTCACTTCTATCATAAACAATCCACAGCTCACTCATTTTATCTCTCTTACAGATCATAAATGCAAACAGTACATTAAATCGCAGTGGTTCTCTCTGAAGACTGAAATACCACTGTTAGCATTTAGCCCTCTTTAAGGGCAGTAAGTTGTTCAGTCTCTCTGTTTTCCAAACTTCATCCAGATCCTGACCTGTGACACAATTTTATATCTTTCCTTATGACTGCTTATTTTTAAAGGCTTCCTTGGAAAGACTTTGCCAAAGGCTTTTCAGAAGTCTGGGCAAATGTGTCTACCTTTCTCCTTCATTCACCATTTTATTGACACCTTCAAGGAATTCTACCGCATTAGATTACAGAGGCACTTTATTTTTTTCCTTTATAGAAGCCAATCTCCTTGTAACATCATGATCTATTTTTTTTTATATAATTTGATTTTTTAATTGCTGCTTCAACTGAATTATTTACTGCGGTTTGTGATTTCAAGGTTCTCATAAGCCTTTCTTTTAAGAGAGGATTTTCTACTGACAAAGCACACTTTAATTATTATTATTTTTTTAATTAGGCATTCAAACTACTTCACTGTGATCTTCAGAGCTCTTAGATGTGTCCCAGGTTACTAAATTAGTCATTAGTCAACTAACAATTAGCAATCGATGCTTTTGATACCCTAGTCTCCAGCACTATTTTATCTTTAGCTTATGACAAATCCATGTCGTTCCTCTCTAAGATAAACACAAATATTTTCTGAAGATGCATTTAATAGGCATGTATTGGCAAATAGTGCCAATGCTCTCCCCGATTAGTAGATTATATTTCTATTTATTCAATGGAAGAAGTGAAAGTATTCCCTCAATATCATCCTCATTTCCCTGAAGAAATCCTCAAGTTCCTCTTAGAGCACCTTCCCATAAATGAAAAGAGACATAGTTATGTCTTTCTTGAAAATGAAAGTGCTGGTAATATATCTTTGTATGAATGCTTCCGATTTACTCTAATGTGCCGCATATATCGTTAGACTAGTGTTGTACATATTATGTGTCACTAAATACCTTATTCCAGAAAAAAAAAATCAGCCCAAAATTCAGTTTTTAATTTCTTAAAGCAGACTCATTCTCCTAAACTATTGTAAAGACAGATATTTTTTCATAAGCCCTTGTGAAATTAGTTGAAGAGAGGAAAAAGCAACTTTCACATTTCCATTGGACGCATTTCATGAACCCAATTACTGGAGTGCCAGCACATATCTACCTTTAGAAATATTTCTTGTCACCTACTGAATATTTCATAACACCCAGGCCAGACCAGCATATGCATATTTATTTCAAGATGGTTAAGGAATATTATATCCTGTTAAGATTGTATTAATTCCAACAATAATTATGCTGTATATATCAGCAAAAGAAAATCATATCTTTCAGAATAAGAACAAAAGCAAATAATAGACATGAAAAAATCTTGTTAAGGGCTTACATTTCTCCAACACTAACCTGAAAATTATTTAATAATGAGTGGATGAAAGATTCATCATTTCTGCTATCTCGGGTATACTGGAACAGTGATCTCACCAATAAGCTATATAGAGTAATTTAATGACTTCTTCCTTGGAAATGACACAGCTGAAAGACACTTTGGAAGTGTCATATCTACAATATCTTAGCAAAAGTTTGCAATATTCAGGAGCAGAAAATCTTATTTCTAACTAAAACGAACACTGCTACAAAACAGCTAGTTTTATATGAAGTGTTACTCATCATGACAATTACAAAAGTATATTTTAAAATGAAAATCATTCATAATGAAAGATTTTTAAAAAGTCTTTTTCTCTTTCCCCAGACATGTAAAAATGATAGAACTAAGAAATTTTATATGGATTTTTTTTTCTAATGGAGAAAATACATTAATAAGTTTCATATTTCTATATATTTCATTTAAAATAGGATTTTTTATATAATTTTATGCTTTTTTGTTTCTTAAAGTTGCATTTTTGACTAAATTACTTTTCATAATTTGAAAAGGATTTTGTGAGGTTCATAATTAAAATTTTGGCCATCATAAAAGCAGCACAACTGAATGATATTTATGGCAAATCAGACAAGAGTATATCCTTACTCAAAATGATTTATCAGCTCTTGCATACATATGAAGAAAATGTTTTATTGTTTTCCTGTTAGAAGATGTTAATGATACATGTTTCTCTTTTACACCTACAGCCCCAATTCTGATTTTAGGAAAGGAAGAACTCTACATTCTTTGAATCAGATTAAGAGCTGAAATAGCCTTTGTTTCATTTAATGGGTGTTTGTGTCCTCAGTTACTTTCCTAGCCATCATAGTTTCACTTTTTAAACCTCCTACTGAAGTTCCTTTGATCTGAAGCACCAAGAACCTTTCTTCAAGAAAAACCTGCTGTTGTAGGTTAACATAAAGACACACACACCATAACGATAACCAAAATGAAAATCACTATAATCTAGTTGGAATAAAGACACACATACCATAAGGATAACCAAAATGAAAATCACTATAATCTAACTGGAATAGAGACACATGTACCATAAAGATAACCAAAACAAAATTCGCTATAATCTAGCTGCACTTCCAAAAAGACAAAGAAAAAATGTGCTGCTCTACAGCCCATTTGGATGCCTGCAACTGGCCCAGGTTGGAACAATCTATCAGATCCATAGCAGTCCTTTTAGGATTAGAGATGAGCTATGCAACAAAGTCCAAATCCTATCTCAATTTTGAATTCTCCCAAAATTCTTGATATTTGAAATCAAAACTTTGGCTTAGTGCCACTGTGCAACATGGATTTTTGTCAACTACAGTTTGAGTTCTGTTGTAATAAAGAGTCCAAGAACAACTAAGTGCACTGGCCCAGGTCCACAAAAGCACTTACATAGACGCTTCAATCAAAACTCTTGAATCACCTCAGTCCTATCAGTATCTTTTTTTTTTTTTTTTTTGAACATTTCTATAACTTTCTGCCTGTTCATAGTACAATGCAGGGTTTAATAATATTATACACGTGCATGTCTAATTTTTGAAACAAGAAAACACCTCAAAACCATAAAATTATTCAAGATCTAGTAAATGAAATAGTAAATTATTATGGAACAATAAAAATTTGAGGCACATGTACAAAATAGCAGAATAAAAGCACTATTTCTGGTTTTGTGGGAATATGAGCATTTATACATTTTCTTTTTAAAAAAGCTGCTTTCAAAAGTGGCTGTTTTGCTGGAAACCTTAAAGGATCTTGTTATGTGAGCATGACTGAGACTTCTTCAAAGTTATCTGTGAGAAAAATACCTCAATGTCTGGCTAAAAATAGACACCTATTGTCTCCATTTGGCTTGGAAATATTCAGAGTTGGCTAATAACCAACCTCATAGATGTAGCTTGTGGATTCATTTTCTTTGCTTGTTGGCAACTAACACACAGGTTTTAGCTTTCTAGTAAATCTTGAATTCCCAAACACATGGATTTTAGCTTCGGACATTTATTATTCCTGTTTTTTAGAACACCGGTTGAAAACCAGGTGCGGTAACCAGCAGGGAGCAGCAAGGGGGCGGGAGGATGAGCTCAGAGGACCTCAGTCCAGGTATGGACCTCATGAAGAAGGGGACAAACCCGCAGGACCTACCACCATCAATGCCTTCAGACATCAAGACTCATCTAACTGTGGTATAAACAAATTTTTAACTTGTCAGAGTAAAGTCCGTTGAATTTGTCTCCCTTTTCCAATTCTTTTATCGACTCCCTGGTCATCACCTGTTTATTCGACTCTTAGACTTTTATCCACATTCGTCAACTATCAAATCCACTTCCTTGAATTCACCAACTCAGGCATCCCTCCAGATTTTAGTCAATGAAGCTTTGTACATAACATCCACAAATATTTTCCAGCCTTTATGCATCATAATTAC
>NW_010578555.1:58597-99046 GCF_000705375.1 Tinamus guttatus | reverse complement strand
AACACACGCTAAATCAAAAAACACAAGATCTTCTACTGAGTCAACAACATCATCAAGCTCTATCCTAAATGTTAAGCGATGCAGCAATAACACAAGAAATGCTGGTTTCATGTAAAGTTTTATATAATTGCTTTCATCTGTGTTTTTTTGTGCTTACTGGTATCAGCCAGAGCAGCTTACTTTTAGCCCCTTCCAACAGAACATTCAGCAAAAAACTCAGTAAGTTATAAACAACCTCCCATTACCCTCCTAATGACTCGCTAGAGAGTTACCTTGCACGGAGTAACACTGGCTTTTAAAACAACATTTTCAGTCCGGAGCTGAAGCAGGAAGTGCTGTTTTAAATAAGTCTTACTTGGACATTAGTAGATCACACCAATCCCAGCAATAGATCATGTGTCATTCTATAAAGCAGCTTTTGGAAACCCTTCATAAATTTCATTCTCCATAACAAATATTCATTTCCATTTCATAAAGAGTTTTATCCAACTCCCAAATGGAAAAAAAAAAACAACATGCTTCTTTAAAAGCCATTTAAGAAGCTGCCTACATACCAAATCAGAATGAATTCCAAGGTAAGCTTGCATTGATTTATCTGCATTTTTCTCATTTCACTGATAAAACCATTCCTCCCACAACAGGCACTGTATATAGCATCTGTATGCCTTTATTCAAAGGCAGGCTCATCAGTTTTCCACTCTAGTTCTCCCTTTTAATGTTATTGCTTGTACTTAAGACTGTTGCTTGCCAAAGAATAAAAAGCTGTCTATCTGGAGTGCTAAAATCACTCATTACAATCAGAGCCTGTGGGCCTACAGATTAAGATAAGTTTGTGTGCTTCAGCAGATAGATCATCATCAAACCTGAGTACCATACATTTCCTTTTCCCCCTAAGCTCTCTAGTATCAAATTCCATAGTTATTTCATTGAGATGTTTCCTATTGTGAAAGGGATGGGATGAAAAGCACCAGGCCTAGATACACACTAAGGAAACATAGTTGTGCTTTGCTGTGAGTCAGAACTGATGACTTGCTCATAAGCAACGCTGGCGGAAAGTCATGGAAAATGCAGATATATAGCTCCTTTTATAGACTTCATGTGGCCTGAAATTCTTCCATCATGCCTTCACAAATGGAAAACATTCCCCACCTTCACCGAATCACACTAAACTTCAAAACTGTAATTTCTTATCTTAAAAAAGATATAGAAAAAACACAAATTTGAGTAAAATTATATCTGCAGCCAGAATAGCTGCTTCTTTTGGTTCCTTTCTCATATGTAGTCAGTGGCGAGCTTTCCAGCTACACGTGAGTCTTAGAAGTTGCATCTCATACAATATCAACGTAGTCAAAGCTAACGACTTCTACTCTTCTTTCTCTCCTAGTATCTTTAGCTGTATTCTGAGCTTGCTGCTGCCTCCCTTAACTACAACACTCATATGTGAATGTCTCATGAATATTTTTTATTTCAAAGTCATTCCTTTTCACATCCTGATAAAATGGAGATGTTTTGGAGTGTTTTATGTCAAAAAAAAGCAGAAGGGCTCTTTTCTCAAAATGGCTGAGTAAAGTACTCATGCAGTGTTGGTAAAGAGCTTTTGATCTTTAGTGTTTTAAATCTTGCTTCTCACACTTCTGGTCCTTGCTCTTCAGATTATTCAGTACTGACAAGTAAACTGCTTCACTGCAGTACTCTATGAAATGTCAAACAGTCACTGTGTAAGAGGGGCGGAAAGTAAACAAAGAGACCAACCATATAGATCAAATACTCTGTGTCACTAGAATTTTTTGAATATTTAAATGATTTTCTCTGAGTAATTCAGAATTCTCCAACTTGGTTCCTTGAAAAGTGCATGTTCCTCCAGAAAGCATGAACTTGCACTGACATGCTATTTTCTTTTTAATTATTTGCTTCATTTAATCATTAATTTTATCCCAAGAAACTCTGAATGAGCTCCCTTCTTACTGATTGCAGAGCTGGTATTTCCCAGATCCCCTAAGAGTCTCTTGCTGGAGTACAGGAACGCTACTTCGTTTCAAGTTGTTTTTGTTGTTATTGAAATAAACTGAATATGGCTAGTCAAGTAAGATACAGATCATTCTTCTCCTGAACTATTTACTCCTGGTTTATTCCCTTAATCAGATCCTCCTGGTTGATTGAGCTACTTGTCATTTCCTATCAGGAGACAGATGGATCCTGTGACCTCAAAACTACTTCAGAGGCAGTTTTTGGTGTCTCTAAAGAGCCATCCCATCTCTGACAAATCTAGCTCTTCATATTGTCTAAGATGGAGAACCCACTCTCCTTGAAAATTCAACTAAGGGAGGAAGAATATAGTGTGTGTATATATAAATTTACAAATATACACACAAGATTTTGCAAATTCAGTGTTGTACATATTGTTCTGTATAGTATGAAAGCAAGTGCAGTTAATTCATTTTTGCGTGTTAAATTTATACTTAAATTTGCCAAGAGTTTCTCCAGTTGACTTAGAAATCTGTCAAGCTACTGCCTTGACAAATAGGATATTAGAATGTTTGCCTGCTTTTGTTTTCCTTCTGAAAAAATATTAATGAGAAGTTTTCCCTGAAGTGTTATATATCTGATTTGTGATTACTAGATAAAGAAATGAAACATTTTTATCATGATAGATAGAAGTAAGCAAGCAGATGTAAAACAAAGAAATATTGCATTAAGTTTTCAAGAGAATGACATAAAAGAGAGCCTATCCGTACTAAAGGCATCTTTGGACACAGCATAATTCAAGATTACTGGGACTGAGAAAATGTGAAGTAATAGCTATAATAACCAATCTGTATTATCACTATCCTTCAATTCTGTGTTATAAATTCATTAATTTCATATGAGCTTAACATAATAATTGATCAGAAGTTAGTTCTACTACCAAAGACCATAACAAATATTCATGAAAAAGATTCTAACCCAGAGACAGATATTCTCCTTTTAAGAAGCAAGAAAAGTTTCTCTAAATTACACTTAGAAGCTGAAACTTGTCTCTGGGAATAGTTAGACCTTTCTGGCCCAGAATGAGAAAAAACATGTTCTAAGCTATTTTTATTTTTTTAAAAAAATATTTTTCAATAAGAGGAATATTTTCTAACAAAATGAGCATGAGAAAATTGCTGTGTAGGGCCGTGTGCAACTATTCTATTCTTTAGACTACCCATAACCATAGTTCTGTACATAAGAATCATCCTTTTGCATAAATTTTATCTGCATAACACAAATGGTATAAAGTCTACCCCTGAGGTTTCACTTGAACCCACAGCGGAAAACTCATGGAAAATGATGTAAAATACAGACCGAATTTTTTTAAAAGCAGAGGAGGATATAGATGTAGCGTAGACCAAAGGGGCATGTATTTCAAAGGTCAGTCCGGGATGGGGGCCAATAGCAGGTGCTCAGAGAAAGCGCAGGAACAGGAAGAGCATCTAACATACATTTTGTGAGCATTCTTGATGTCCGATTGTTTGAAAAAATCTCCAAGCTCTAGACAGTTTCTGTATGTTTAGAAAGTCTCACTAGAGTTTTATCTTTTGTGCTTTTCCAAGCTTCCCTTGGATCAGAGAAAAGCTTAGTATCTAGGGCAATAGGAGTCTCATGGCTTAACTATGCATTACAATCCTTTTTGATTGGGATTCAGGGGTTAGGACTGATTGAGACACCAAAATTTCTTAGAACGGATTGTTTTCATGATAAAACATGTGTTTGGTGTTTATTTTCTTGCCTAACATTCACAGATGTAAAAAATACTAAACACAGTAACAAACATTCTGTAAGTTTGTCAGGTCACTTATTACAAATATTTGCAAGCCAAGAGTATTAAAATCACTACAAAATAAGAATGAGACTTTTAGGAAGATGGTCACGCCTTTCTATCTGTACCAATTCTAGGGTTACCTGGGCAAAACTGCAAAGACATATAGCATCATCTTTGGATTGTGCTAGTGAAAGATACAAATTCTGCAGGGATTCTGTGCAATTATTTTGGTAGCCAGCATGTGTAAATCTGATAGCACTGCATTTTGTTGTTAATGTCTTAAACGCACACCATTGCTGTTAGGTAACATTCAGATAGCATCAGTGCAGTACCACATGTTGGGATTACAAGCTGCTTTTGTGCATGAGAGGATTTTCCCTCCCTTAAGGAGAATGTTACTTTTTTCATCCCCAACTGTATTAACACATCTTCCATATGCCTTTTGGCTACTGAAACATTGCAAACCTAAAAGTTGCCTGTCAATAAGGGCAACTCTGTTTTGTAAGGCAGAAAAAAAGTGAAATATTGCAAGCAAAAATATTTGTTTCTTATAACACTTCATTCTTTGTTTTTGTGGCTGGTTTCCAATGTTAGCCTCTCAAACAAAAACATATGGCCTATCTCTTATATACATTAAAAATCATTTAAGAACACAACCAAAAACACCCCTTCCCATTGACACTAAGATCATAATTATCTGAATTTACTAGGCATGCTCCAGGTTCTGACTTTATCATCTGTAAAACTGCCAAAACATACACAGGTCCTTTCCCCTGTTCAGGGTTTCACACAGCAATGTTATTGCTACTGAAGCAATCTGTGAAAGTCACATAAGGTCTTAGATACTGGCTCCAAAGCACGGATAAGTCAGTATCACATACGTTTTTCTCCTTGAGTTTGTTTATACAGTTACAAACCCGCCAAACAAGCCTCATGAGTCTTTGCTGAAATTCCAAAGATATCATTAAAAGCAAGGATTTTCTCCAAGTCTTTCATTAAAAACAAACGGAGGCATGTGCAGTTCATCTAGCAAACAAAAGCCCAGAGTCACAAGTGTATCTGACCCCACACAAATTCTGATCCTCTAACTTACTGGACAGATTGCAAGGCTCCCCCCATACGCCATTTATTTTCCTACTCCCTTCTCTCTCCTTCCAGAGATTCCCCAGTAATTCAGACTCATATTAGCATTTAGCCATTACTCAAACCAAACTTTACTGGGCAGATTGCAAGGCTCCCCCCATACGCCATTTATTTTCCTACTCCCTTCTCTCTCCTTCCAGAGATTCCCCAGTAATTCAGACTCATATTAGCATTTAGCCATTACTCAAACCAAACTACTGGGCATCACATGAGCTGTTTTTTTGAAGACTGGGTAAAGAACTTTAATTTACAGCACTGGCTCTACCACTGAGATGACATATCTCCCCTAGCAAGATAATTACGCTGCATTTTTCAACCCGGGATGACTATGTGAAGATAAACATAGCCTCCTACATAGGAGAGTCCTGCTTATCAGGCAGTGTGACCACATAAGATAAGGTGTTCAGACATATTTCAAAATAAGTTTAATCAAGAACTGTGGAAGAATTCCGTATTCTAAATAAATCTTCTCATTTTTCTTCATAAAATGCTGGTAGTGCTACACTTTCAAAAATGTCAAGAAAAATCTGCAGTGAAATAAAACCATTGTTTTACACAGAACGGCAAATCCAAAATGAAATGTTTGTATCCTCATTTCCTTTACAAGGAATGATCTAGACCTTATCAGCATGATAACAGTACAGCATCCAATGTTCCTAAAGAGGAATGCATAAATAGCTCAAAAAAGTTCTCCTGTTCTAGCTTAATTTCATTTTCTCCTTAAGTGACACCTCTAATGATTAGTTCATACAGGCAGCTTTCAGTCAGACAGCTTTGTTTTGTTACCTGCTAACCACGTTTAAAAAACAAAAACAGAACACACACAGACAGACCTGACCTCACATTTAAATAGATGGAGCTTGTATTCTGTGA
Source organism: Tinamus guttatus (assembly GCF_000705375.1). The sequence continues at coordinate 93,249 of NW_010578555.1, read as the reverse complement.
CCAAACAACATAGGCAAGGGGTGTATCACAGTAAAAATATTTGGACTAGAGTAATACTGGATAGTATTTGATCAATTTATGTAATCGCAAGACTTGATGTACCCATCATTTGCCTACAAGAGGCCACAATATTCCATAGCACAGTTATTGTTGCAGCACTATACCTCGCTCACAGTCAGTGCTGCAGCTTTCATTCCTAAATTTCTCCTTTGCTTTTGATTAGGCCTGGTAAGAAGATCACTTAGATAAGAAAACACATTAAGAACATGATTTATTCCTTAGTGACATTAACTGAGATTTTAACTGGCATTTCAACGGCAACAGGGAGGTGGAAAGGAAGCAGTTCTCAAATTAAAGTCATAGTTTCAAAACTAGCACTTGACAAAACAGTACATGACATATTATACTACTTGATTCTGCTCTGTATAAACCCAGCATAGGTTTTGAATAATCCCCTTTACTCATCTGACAGCAGAACTATGGACAAAAAGAAAGTCAGATTCTGTTCACCTACTGTTCTACAAGCATCCTCCTCCCAGAGATAATGTGAAGCAGAATGGTTGGTATCACCCAGATTTTACTGATACATAAAATAAGATATGGCAGAGATCTTGCTTAAAACTTATTTCATCCTATACAAGTCAGACCAGGTTATACAGCTGGTCTTAGACCACATCTTGTCACGAGAATTAAATGAACTCGAACTTCACAGCCCTATCTTAGCACACACCTCTCTCTGTTGTAGGGCAGAATTTCTACAGCTCGAGTGCACATGGAAACATCCACTTCAGTTTCTACAGTATCTTCAGTGGTATCAAAATTCTCTCTTCTGCCAGTTTTGCATGGATAACCCTCATGACCTAGATTTATAAAATATTTATGTTTTGTATCTGTATCTAGATTATCTTGAAGTGTTCCATGTATTTCACATTTCTTGTCTTTATTCTTAGAGTTAAAAGCCCTCCCTTATCCTCACAGGGAGGAAATAACTCAAATATGTTCTAGTAGCAAGGTAAATTAAATGCAAGATAAGTAGGTTTGACTCTTGAAGAAGTGTACTGTGCCTTGTATTCCCTATGATTCATAATCCAATAATGTGAGAGTTTTTCGTGATAGCTACATCAAAACTAGTACAGATCCCTTCACAATGTCATATAATAGTTACAGTACTAAATAAAATGGAATTTTATGCATAATTAAGACTGACCTGCTGTCATGCAACCACTAATTCACAACACACTGCCTGCAAGAACAGAGAAGAAAAAAATCAATTCATTTAATCTCAAGACCGTAGAATATTCTTACAGTGAATATGAAATAAATTAACAATTGCTGTTAAATTCATTTAGTGGCTTAATACTTAGCTATTGTTTTTTAAAACACCCTTTTTCCAATATACTACATTTATTTATGTTGAATGATTGCTATTCAGCTGGTAGAAAAAACAATGGCTAAATATGACCTAAATATCAACATCTTTTGAACTTTATTGTTTACATATGTGTATGTCTATATATTTTGTACATGTATGTAAGCATGTACAGTACAGCATGTATTTGTTAAATGGAATCTTTGTTAGAAGTCAATAATATTACTCTTACTGAGCAGAAACAAACAGGCCAAGTTGCCACTACACAACAGACGTAGAAAAGATGCAGTTCGAGTAAGACTTTCTGCCATAGGTACTTGCCCTTCTTCCTGTCCAAACTGTGGTAACCTTCATTTTTAATCCCTTTTGGGATCCCCTGCCTTTTCACAGTCATAACAGACATAGTCAAATGTTTTTGTAGGTTTTCAGTTTTGCATTAAAAAAAAAGAAAAATTATTCACTGTATTATACAGCTATTGCAAAATGAGTCATTATCTGTCATGCATCAGAAAATATTATAAGATTAATTATGACATGTTTTAGCTAAAGCACTTGGCATCTTGCCCTCTGCTAAGTTTGTTTTCAGTTAGCATTCTTTTAAAGATGGACAAAACCCACACGTTAGTGCTTAGATACTGACTCCTATCACTTTTCGTAACACTCCTGGCTATGTTCTCTATCTCCCCTGTGGCATTATTAATATTTGCTCTTTAGGCCCTGCAAACTTTCCCACCAACATGTACTTACCCCCTGCACCCCTCCAAAAAAACAAAACAAAACACTCCTAGAACAAGCAAAACCAAGCAACCCCTCACTAAACAGGAAATTATTAGCTAGCTTAAACTAAAACATACCTTATACCATCTCGTAAGCAAAGCTTAACAGAGCTGCATAACATCATTTTCTGGAAGTCTTGACTGTCAAGCAGATGGTGTGGGGAGAGGGGGGAATCTCAAATTCAAAAATTCAGGCTTTAAGACATCAGGCTTTGCTTTAAGTTAAGGAACTGCTTTACTTGGAGCAGGCAAGCAGTCCAAATGACTCTAAACTCCCTATGCCTGCTTTATGACCCACTTGCAGCTAGGGAAACCCTCTACACCCATAGAAGCCATTTTAATGGGGGATGTTTCTTCACAAGGAAATCAGGCATATCTTCACCTGTGGTAACAAATGTCTAGTAAATTCCTAATGAAGACAAGCCATTGGCAGATGTCACACATTAGCAATTTGACACAGGAGTAAGTGATCTCCAAATTCATGCAGAAATCACAATCATCTGATTTATCTTCCTGAGGACTTTACCTCTTTCTGGTAATGTTAATCATCATGTGCTAGCTAAACTGAATAGGGAACACCTTGATGCTTCAGTGAAAACAAGATGTGTGAGATAGCTCCTCTATTTACCTCACGTCTAAATTAGGTCTCATCTGAAAACAAAGTCTAGTAATGATCACATTGAGAATAGTCTGGTGATCTTTATCATGGCAGTGTTACAAAAGAAGGATTTATGTCAAACTGTTAGCACATAAATCACTAGTAATGTTTCCCTGGGATGTCAGAAGATCCCTCCCAAATACTGGTCCCGTGTATTTGACCATTCCTTGCAAACTTTGCAAATTAGACCGAACGTGTAGGGTTTGTTGCTGTTTTTTCAAACAAAAGAATGTTTCCTGGCAAGGAATCAGCAACTTTATATTACTGCAGTGATCTAATCTAAACTAGGGTTCAGGTGACTTATCCAAGTTTCCAAAAGAAGCATACACATGCAATGTTCCTAGAATCCTTTTCTTCCCTTTTTTTTTTTTTTCCGTAAAGATAATTTCTTGTTTTATTACTTTAGAAAATGGTGGTTTGGCAGATTATTTTTGTTGATGGTGGTGGTTTTGGTTTGTTTGGTTTGCATCTAGTGTTGCAGACTGATCCTGAGTTCAGTAAAGGCAAGAGTCTTCAGTTTTGCCTTTGGGTAAAACAGACTGGGTCAGCACTATGCCTTTGGCTTATCTCCTTTTTCTTTATATTTATTTACTAAATTAAAGTTCCTTGCCACTGCATGCGTTCTGTTTGTAGTAATTACCTGGCAGTATAAGCTTACTTGCCTTAGTAACGAAAGCCAGACTGGGGTTTTCGTAATTATGTTTTGTGGAGTGGCGGTTGCGTGGAGTTGGTAACAGTATGAATCTGCTGCCCAGCCTGGTTCCTATCCATAGTCTGAAACTATACTGTTTAGTAAATACTAATAAGGTCCCTTTTCTCTTCCAAGAATCTAACATGGAACCAAGCTAATTTCTCAGTTGCTTACTGATAATAAACTTTCCCCAGGTTCATGTCTTTAGCTTTGCTCTGACTAAAGAGAGGCAACCACACATACAAAACCATATGCAATAACTATTAAACGGATGTTTTGTGAGTTTAATTAACTTAGTTCAGTGACAAAGTTTATCTGCTAATGTTGAGCATATGTGTAGAGTATCTCTTTATTTCCACTCCTATGTAGTATTAATCACATAAATAAGTCACTAATTTTATAAACAAGAGTAAATATGAATAAACAACAAGCAAATAATGTAAGTAAATAACAACCCAAAACTAAAGTACAGAAGACTATGAGAACATGAGTTCAGGGTAATGCCAACATCCTAATCCCAAAACTCAAAGGAAAGGCCAAGGGAAAGACAAGTACAGTGCAAAAACAGATTATATTTCTCTTAATATTTTCCTGGCCTTAACTTCTTTCACTTTAGGGGATTTCCTGAACTTGATGTAGTTTGTCTATTTAATAACCTCTCTCAAGTTCTTGGACGTCATTTCTAACTATTCTTGAGTTGTCAGCCTGAGTATGTGTTAAATTATTGCACATACAACACCCTTCAGCAAAAAGTTTCAAAGCTGTACTAGCCCACTGCATGAAGAACCACCTCTTTTTGATTGCGTTGGGCTTGTTTCATATAGGCTTCATTCATAGCACCTAGTTCTTTGCAGTAACACACAAAAATGTGAAACATCCCTCTTAAAACTTTCCAAGAAATTTATAAATCTGTAAACCTGTATCATATGCCTATCCAGTCATCTCTTCTCCAGTCCAAAATCATTCATCGTTACTCAGGCAAAAGCCATGCCACAACATCTGTCTCATCGTAGGTAAAAGAGCAAAGGCAAAACAGCCACCAAAAGCTCACGTGCAGAGGAACAGTGCATGTGTCCTGCAGCTTAAAAGTGCTCAGGCTTGTTCATCCTTAGAGAAACATGCTGCAAAATTATAAAATGAAATAATCACATTTTTATATGCAGAGCTGAACAAAGTTTACCCACATGGGGATGTGGAGATGAATTTGAATCCAATTGAACCTGCTCTGAAAATAGAGGAGTGCTGGGTACGGAAAGGAGCTCAAAAGGAAAAGCAAATCTTTGTTTTCCTGCTCTTTATATTCAGACCTGGAAATGAATCTGAAGTTAAGTTTCTCTCAGTTCAGCTTTTAAATCAGATGCCAGGTCCCATCTAATCTGTCACACTTAGAACAGATGAAAATTCCAAGCTAAGTCACTTTAACACCATTTAAGATCATATCGTCTGCTCTTTGTCATCCCTTTGTCAACAATGGTATTAGATTGAGAAACTGCAATACCTTCAAATCCAATATGCTTAATACTTGTATTGTGTAGTAAGGCAGCCAGCACAAAGGAAAATTTGACTGTCTGATTCCGCAAAGCCCTTGCCAGCCTCAACATATGCCAGCCCAGTACATCTATCCATCAGTCACTCTTACCACGTACGCCCAGAGAAATAGCCTCTTTGCAGAGGAAACAGACTGCGAATTGTACCCAGACATCTGATAAGGGAAGGTCACAGTCAAAACTTACATTTCCACAAAGGTTTACAATTTAGTCATACCTAAAAAGTTGGAACTTATCTTAATCACTGACATTTTAGCAAACCTACTTCTAAGCATTATTGCACGCACACACTAACAGATGTTCAGCACAGTCTTTGTGAAAATGGATTTGATTTTCTAGTAAAAAAGAGGCCAATATTAGCAAGTTTTATAAATGAGCAGTCATTTCGACTACGGAACTCCTAAGGCACCTACAAAAAGAGATAAAATCTAACTTTTGGAATAAGAGCCACTAGGAAAATGTTTCAACAAAGCAACAGTGCAAAGCACTGCAGTGCAAACAGTGCAAAGCAATAGAGTTATTACAGGCATTTACAGAGCAGAGCGGGACATGGTATATACACTGCCAATAAAGGTGGGACATGATCAGAAACAGAAGAAAGATAAGGCAAAAATCCAACCAGAAAATAATAATTTGATGAAAGTGAAGGCTAAAAGGAGGCAAATACAAAGGGAATCTAGTTGGATGACAGCAAACATGGAGATTTTATTGTACAAAAATTTCTACAAAAGATCCTGGGAGTAATTAGGCTAACCACAGCAGGCACCCAAGGGAAAAATACTCAACTGAGACAAAAGCTGAATAACAAGATAACTTGGCAGTGGTCGCAGAAACATGATGAAGCACTGCAGCAACTAGAAACAGCGCTGTTTTGTGCCACTGCTCTGAAACACACTGCAGTGCTTTCTGTCCAGGACATGCAGAACAGACAACTTTATCTCTCCTATCATCTGACTCTCTTATGTTCTCTATATTTCTTCTAGACTAATCTCACTGGCCTCTCACTGGCCTGAGCATCATGCAGCTGTTTTTGAAGACCAAGATTTTGTTGACACTTGGAAAGCTGCTCCACAATTCTCTAAGTCCATTTTCTGTTAAACAAGTCAGTACATTCTCTCACTGTTAACCGCAGCAATTTGTTTAAAAGACGGTGCAGAGATCCCTATGAGTTGCTAAACAGCTGTACCTTAATTTTAAATGGATAAATTTGTGATGTCATGGGAAGTGAAACCAACTCATTCTAGGTTTTGATAACGGTGTTTCCCAAAATACTACTGAGATGCTAAAGTCAGTGCTTCTTGAGATGTCTGCACAACACAGTCTCCTACAGCTGAGGAGTGCATCACTGGGAAGTATTTATTTCTTTCCTGAGCTCTTACTCGTGAACAGGACATGAAGGACATGAAGAATGACACACATGACTGATTCACAGTGCCCTACAGAATTTACATGGAAGTTAAGCGTCTACAGGTATAATGAAGTACCATGTCAAAAGAAGTGGCCAAGTGGATTATGCCTCATGTTATCAAGACCAGCAGGACAATTTCAGGCTGGGTATTCACACCCAGGCTGCGCCAGCGATAAAGACAGAGCTCCAATGGGTTACATGTTATCAATCACTAACACACACAAGCATAATCAGCAGGTTGTCAGAACTGTGGCTCAGGCCTGATGATGAAGACATTATTTGACTGAGATATTTTTCATGGCAAGTGGCAGAGGGAATGTATTGTGATTCTATCTCCTTAAATTAGTCATGTATAATCATCAGAAAACTCCCATTTGGGAGAGGTCTCTCACATGAGGCAGAAACTGGCTCAGCATCTGCAAGCCTGGATTATCTGTACAAGGCACCGCCAGGAAAAGTCACGTTAGAAGAGCTCCAACTGAACATTACATTCTTGATCTCTCTGCATTTCTAATGGTGCAACACCTCAGAAGAGCAGTTACAAGGTATGGAAACCTCACAGCCTGTGGCCCATGAAGCTCTCTGACTACGAGAAGCAGTGGACGGGCTAAGGAGTAAGTCATAGTGGCTGACACAGGAGCAGATGTAAATACACAGCAACCCAGTGAGGTAGGTTCAAGGTCGCATCACCGTCAGGAGCTATTCCTATACAAGATGACCACTCACTCAGCATCAGAGAACTGACAAACTTCATGTGCCTTCCCTTTACAACTACTTCTGACAGTGACAGCGCAGTAGTGTCAATAAGATAAGCATTTAATCTATTATGGCCGCCTTAACCACATCTGCACTTTTGCAGGGGTTTTGGTCTTATTTTCTCAAAATGAAAACTTTTTATTTCATACAACATGAACTTCACCTAACTGCATTGTAATTGGCCCTGTAATACAGAGAAATGAGAAGACATTTTTGCTGTATTTTGCTTTATTTTTTTACTTTTCAATGAAAAGAGGAGGAAGGGGAAGATAAAACCTCTATTTCTTCAAAAAGTAAACTACTTCCTTGGTCTTAGTGAGATTTTCCATGCCAATAGAACACTTTACTAGTTTTACTAGCACTGAAAGGATATTTGTAACTTCAGTACTTAATGCAATAGTTCGTTTTAATTGAGTGCATTTCTCTAAAACAGGTTGAATTTTTCCATCTTAGGTAAAATTGTATCATTGGCTGGATTTTTCATTTACATGTATCTTATTTAATAAACATAAATAATACCAATCCAAAAAGAACTGTGACAAGTCTTCTTCCTTGCCTAAATTAGGAATTCATATTATTTTCTTTCCATAATCTAAAGAGACAACATGGAGGACTAATATTTATACAGTGTTTTGATTTTTTTTCATGTTGTCCTCACTGTCTTAGACTAAACAAAACTGTTCTATTTCAGAGTAAGAGACTTGGTATATTTATTTTAAAGAATTAATAGGGCTTTTGAATCACTTTTAAGAAGGCTGATGGGAGATACAAACATTAAATAAATATAATAAAACATATCTATCATCAAAATAAAAGCAAGTCAAAAGAATAGTTTTGTACTGTATTTATTTATATAATAATATGTGGAAAAGATGTTAACTATTTAAAATAATAAATGTCCTCATTATTTTACTGTCCTTCTCATTGTTTTATTTCTCTTCCATTTCCACATGTTATTCATGGGCAATAGGGTTGTAATATTTATTCATCTGTATTTCCTCTTCAGTGACAAACTTTTAATACATCATAGCATGAGATATCAGTGCATTTTTAACAGCTGAAGTGAAAAGGAGGTCTACACTTTCAGAAGCACCATTGCTGAATTTCATGCTAGCTTTAATGAAATTCCATAAAGTATGTGGAGGAAAGCTGGTGTGGCCCATGGTGCAAGATGATCAACAGAAACACTTTAAACAGTTATCCCTCATTTAGTATTTAGCTTTTGGTAGTTTAGATATTTCATGTGCAAATGTCTTAGTTGTTGGCTGCAGGTTTTGTGTGCAGGTGTGAACTGGAAATGTCCTAATATCACACTTGAAAAGTAAGACTGACTCGTGACAAAGGAAAAGTGACTGAGCCATTTGAAAACATTTCTGAATACTGTGTTTTCTGCTTTTTCTCCCTCTGCAAAGACTCATTTCAGCCCTGTTGATACTCGTTTGATATCAACTGCTATATGAAAACCAAAAGGATTAGAAAGGGATGGTTCTGAAGGTCATTACATGTGCTTAGAGCTTTTCATAGATCATAGACTCATCAATCGTTCTAAAAGACCGTCAAGTTCATAACACATAAAGTCTGTTTCCACCTTAATGCAAAACCACAGCTATCAGGGTGGTGCCCTTCTTCAGTGCCACAGTTCCCTCCCCGAGGGGAGGGATTTATGTTTTTCTCAGACTAATGGGTTACAAACCCATATCACCTATCTTCTCATGGAGTTTTCAAGTGAGGGAACTCTCCACACCTCATGTGGTTCAAATTTCCACGGAGAAGAAATAATTGAAGATTCACTACACTTGAGGTAGAGGCACTGCCCAAGAATTAATATTTTTAAATAAATAATCTTCAGTTAAAACATATTAACTGGAATAGAGACCACAATGCAGGATTCTACTCATTCTGGTTAGAGTCAAAACACGAAGCATAATCACTAATATAACACTTGTTCACTTTCTCTGGTCTAGACAGAAAAGACTCTTTGCTTTTTTTTTTTGACCTCACATGGCTGAAAGGGGGCACAACAAATGTGTCAAGATTCTTTCCTACAAAAATAAGAATTTTTTTCAGACATTTTAGTTATAGATTCTTCTACAAATAAGGCATACATTAAAGTAGCTTGTTTATGTCATATGAGCACAGTGTGTTCCGTCTAAAGACATATAAAGAATGAAAATTCAAGTGTTAAATATTATGGCTTTGATAGGTTGCATTCTCTGCAATTTTAGATCCGCACATTAAGTGTGCTAGTTGTTTTTCTATTTAGCTGGTGTCAATTCCATAACCTTGAGTTCAAAGCAAATGGTAAGCAGAAAGCAAGATTTTTTTCTTTGTCCATGGTGATTTTGTGTCATCTTTCTTGGGAGGACTAAATTCATGCAAGTATCTAGTAAATCACTTCCAGTCTATCAGTAGAGTACATAAACTTAACATCAACTTTAACTCCAAACATCTAGCTTCACTTATTTCTCTACTGTACAAAATATTTACACATATATCTGTACCCACGTAAATCAGTCACAGCTTGTAAGAAATAATTGAAAATACAAAAAATACTTGCTGCTGTTAATTAACCCCAGACAATTCTGTTATTGTCCATAGCTTTTCTCTTACCCTTTCCCATCTTTTTGATATTCATACTGCATGCCAAAACATTCTCCAGTTAAGTTTGTCTCCCTACAGAGGAATGTTTTAACTCCATACTAATTCATGCCTTACTGTATGTATAGTGCCAAGTATTTAGAGCATGCTTCTATATTTCCATCATCATCATTATGCATAAGGGTAGATTAACCACAAATCAACATACGTGTACAAAAAAGGCGTCAATTTAGACCCTGTAACTACCAATAATAATATAATGAAGCCAGGAGATAAGTAATACATGCTCAAATCTCTTCAAACAACACGAACAACTATCTACAAAAGTGATTTCATTGAAATAAATACAAACTGCTTACATATTTAACTTTAAACATGTGCCTAAGTGCATGTAAGGTCTGATCCTTAGAACATTTCAAGTAGCGTCACGTGTTAAATGAGTATTAAGATGATCGTTGGGTTTGTTCCTGAGGCAGAAAATCTTGTGACCTGTTAAAATTACTTGACAGGCAACTCATGGCTTCCCAGTTTATAAAACTGATTCAAGACTGATTACAAAGTTCTTTGACATCTGAAGATAAAAGAAACATTATTCTGCTAATATTTGCATAGTACTTCAGACACTTGTAACAGGTATTTTACAAGAGTTTAATGTAAGAATCAAACTTTTGCTTCAAAATGTATTGCACCACATTGATTTTAAAAGTAACAACCACGTGAGCACTTTTTTTAACCATAAGAGCTTAAGACAAATTGCACTTGAAGAGATGTAAATCTCTAATCTCCTTACTGAAGTCAATGGAAATGTTCCAGGCTTAAACTACTGCAAATAAGAACAGGGTTCGCTCCATATCTGCAGCCAGAATCAGATGTGTTAAGGAGAAGATGAGGATTTACATATACCTGCATATTTATTTATTTATTTATAAATTTGCTTTCCAAGGAAATACTTACAGCTATGCAGTGCTACCCTGCCAGCTGAGAGAGGAATGGCCATTTATTGTTATCACTGCAAAATCAGGCCGGTGGCTTTGGCACCAGGGATGACCGCAGGCCTGAGTCACAGCTACAAGATGCTGGCTGGGTAAAAACCACGTGCTCCACCATGACAATATTTGCTCTTAATTCTTTTCTTGGGGGATAGCAAGGAGGGGAAAGTGGAGAATTATCCTCCAAATTCCATGGGGATCAAACCCCACTCCCTCCCCACCTGTGCCAGCCGCCTTTATTCCCCTCCAGCCCAACAACTTCTGCCCAGCAGGAGCTACCTGCAGGGCCCTGGCCACATCCAGCTGCTGTTAATGGCTGTTAACTGTCCGGTGGTACCGTGGGTACACAGGAGCAGCCTTCCCCAAGAAGCTGTCACCAATACCACAGGGCCGTATGGCTGTTAGGCTTAGCACAAAAACAGCACCAAACGAGAAACAGGGAAATAGCAGGACAGCTAGGAAATGTCCCTCACCTTGTATTTAATGCGTTTCGCTATTAGGTTAATTTCTTGTTCTTCTCAAGCCACTCAGCGACTGCACATACTAGTGATGCAGTGATGCACTGTGGACAGTGAGGCAGGAGTCCAGCTGGTGAGCAGGACACTTGGCGGCACCTGCTTCTAGTTGCCTTTCTGCAGCCTAAAAACCACTGCTCATCTGTCCTGAACTGCCCTAAGCTGAAAAGTTTGCAGCCTGTTTTGACGTTTTCAATATGGTGTGGGCTGTTATCCTACAAAAGCCGGGCTCATGATTAGGCCAAATGAGTGTTTGTTTAAAATGCTCCGAAACGCTTGGCAAATCTTGTGTGCATACCTGAACGGTACGTGCTGCATCTGCCTGTCTGCTTAAATCCATCTGTAACAGGAGATTGCTCCTGCTCATGCAATCTCCTGTTTAAAGGAGCCCTGTAAACACTGCTGCAAGCCTGAAAACAGCTTTTTTATTTTCTTTTGCCTTTTCCCAGGGCTTCCAGGCTTAGCTAGCAGAGGGTGGGTTTGCAGAGACTATATGCAGACCAGGAGGCAGGTGTCAGCGTTGTGGTTTGCTTCTCCAGATCACACAGAACTTCATCTCCCTGCCATTTCCCTTGTTCACACGTTTGGTCTGTGTTTGTTTGGTAGCCCGCACTGCCAACAGGCACCTTTCAGCATGATGCCTCGTGACAAATTACCCTGCAAATCAAGACGTTCAGGAAGGATTTTAAGTTGGAGGCTGCCATTTTACTGACTCAGCAGAAGTCAATTTCTGACTCATCACATACTCAACATTTGAAATTCATTGTCAGACACTATCAGCCCAGTCCTGCAGCTCTGAGTCTGGCAAAACTGTCACTGACGTCAGCGAATGCTCTGTCTTTACGAAAAAGTGAGAAAGGATTTCAGGACTGGAACCTAGTTGTGCTTCTTTTCATTAGCATCTTATTTCACAAGCAAAGAAGTCCATTAAAATCAGAACGATATTCTGTTCTAAAAGAAAAATTGCACAGCCATAGAGCACAAAACAAATATAATATGAAGCATAGTGGAATTTTACTGTGGCCTTTATTTTAACTTTAAGTGTGATGTCAGGACAGTGCAGAAATCAACATATATTTTCCTTATGAGTGTTGGCTTCTCTCAAAGTGATTTATGAAAACAGATCTGCTGCTAGAAGTGCTGTAGGGTAGACAGAAGGTTGTAGAGAAAACACCAACACACTAAAAAGGCTAAGAAAAATAGGCAAGAATAAAACATAAAAGAAAGACTCACAAAGAAGACCTGAGGTCTACATGTCAAAATTCAGACCTCATGCACTTCAGCTTAAGAAAGGCAAAACACTTTGACTGCCAGTGAGGGAGGAGAGCTGCTCAGCCAAGGCTGCCCAACAGCAGCAGATCCTCCCTCCTCCTGCTCTAGGCACCATTTCCCCAGGTTCCACTTGATTTCTTTTCTTTTCTGCCCAGAATACCCTTGTTGCATTTTAAGGATAATGTTGGCTTTTAATCATTAAAGTAGTAAACTTTCCCATGCATGCTTGATGCCTGGTTAGGGCTGAATGTACTGCAGCAAACTGAAGCTACCTCTAGCCATGCATCTGTGAAAAAAAGTTAAAATTTTAAAAAGCGCAGCACTACAAGTAACTTTAAAGCAGCTTCAAGTGCAAATATCCCCCCTCAAGTGAAGAGTGGGGAGGGTAACAAGAATGTTGCTTGGTTTATGATGTTAACCTGATGTTAGTCTGTCTGCAGCAAAGAGAAACATGATTACATACAATGCAGTATCCCATATTTGCTCCCTGTCCTCATGGAGGGTCAAGGAGCAGAGAAAGGGTCACACAGAACGGAGATCAAACCAGGTGATCACACCTGCAGCAGGAGAAATGGTAACGTCAGCTCTTCCTTCCCCTCAATAAATTCACGTCTGTTCCTATGTCCTCCAGTTGTTTGAGATCCCCTCAGGAGATTCTTCTTCCAGTTTACTGCTCAGCGATTGCTTATGCAAGGAGGCCTGAGCAAATGGCATGGATATTCACCTTCCATCTTTGCCATCTTTTTTATTCTTCTATCCTCCCATTGTAGTTTGCAGTTTCTCTCTGCAAGAGCCCAATTTGGTCAGGCATTGTAAAGTCAAATCAAATATGTTCCAAGTCCTAAGGTTTTCCTTTTCAAAAGATTTCAGCTATCTTCTCTTTTGCTGTTCAGTTTACTTTTCCTTTTTAAAAATATTTATAGAAGACTATCAAAACTGCTATCAACGTGACTAATGAATTGCCAAAACTAAGTCGGACAATATATTTCTTACAATTTTTAATATGAAGTTCCATGGAAACAAGACTTATGTGACTGTGCTGTTGGTATGTTTTTGTCTGGCTGTCAGGCTTTCCCAAAATAATTCTTGAACAGTTTAACAGATTTTAAACAAATCTGATAAAAGGGTGTAGGTGGTTTCCACAAAAATAAATGGCCAGGCAGAAAACAGAGACTATATGCTGTTTCAGATTTTGAAAAAAAAAAGATGCAAAGTCAGTTCACACATTATTAAACACTAATATGGGAAAAGAGATTTCAGAAAACACTACTGTCATAGGAAAAGTTTGGTCATTTTCAGAAACCAAAGGAAGGCAACTGTGATGCCCTGATCTCTAAAAATACAGGCTACTCCCTATGACCATGGATCTATTTGGTCCAAGAAACCATAATATTTTCAGTAGAAGGTAAAAATATCTACTACTTTGGTGTGTGTGAAAATGAGCTTTTTGAAAGTAGTGCATTTGTGTTGAACAAATCAGGCATTATTATTTGCTGATGCTCTTTAAAAAAAAAATGTTGATCTTGGTAAGAGACTAACTTTACTTTACTTCTTCAACTGCTGTTTTATGCCCAGTATAATGTTTGCTGAACTGTAAATCATACAGGGCAAGGACATAATTTAATTTTGGTAGAGTGATATTCACCTTTGAGTTACAAAAAAATAATAATAATAATAAAAATAAATCCTGAGACTGTATGTTAATTCGGGAAAAAAAAAACAAACAGAAAAAAGGAGGAGAGGGGCAAGGGGGGACTAAGCCTTTACTTTCTTCAAGAAAAGCATTTAGTTTTACCTAACTGTACTTTTCTCAATAGAGTTTATAACTTAGCAATTTTATATGCCAAGTTAATGCCCACCTGTATGTCTCAGTTTCCTGCAAAGCTATCTTAGAAAGAACTCTTCAATAACCAGACTTATTTTTTCTCAGTATATAATACTGTTTGTGTAACAGAGGCTTCACCTACAAGAACAACACTAAAATACAGGAGAGTGGGTCTAACATTAGACTACTATGCAAAAAAGAGGTGCTTTCAAGTTCATAACCCCTAATGTTCTTCTGCAGCGTATCTTGGGCAGAGCTCTAAATCTTTCATTAGTGACAGCCAGAAGTAAATAATCTATTGTAAGTGATGTAATTTTCAAAGCTTCTTTATTTTGTCTTTGTAAATGTCATAACAACGCTTGATAGCTGCCTTTATAGCTGACACCTCACAGAATCCCCGCTGGCAAAAATAATTTACTCTCTTTAAAAATGGGCTTATTTTCTATAAATACCAATGAAGACATGAGAAGATTCCCATGGATTCCAGTGAACTTAAGGTCAGGTCACCGCAGTTTAATGTGTTTTAGGACTTGCAGAAATTGTTAAGATAACATAGTATAACTTAATGCGCAGACAGATCAGTGGAAAATGCAACTTAAAAATGAATTCTGTAATGTTATCAGGATGGAGGAATTCAGTCGGTTAAAATTTAAGAACTTAATGGGAATATATGCTTGGAAGAAAGTCATTATACCTCAACCTGCTAATGCAGGCAACATATTATGGCGTTCATTCCATAAACTGTATTTATAACGAGAAAACTGGTGCTAGAGAAGTATCCGTATGTGGATAGGCCTTCTGCTGCTTTTGGGGTCTCTATGCTCACTCAGAAAGCAAATTCCCTTACTTCAGGCACACACTGGTTGTCTTTGGAGAACACTTTTAGCAATTAATAATTTTCTTTTAATATCCAGCTCAAGATTATTCAGGGTCAACTTATATCTATTTGTTCTTGTGCCAACATTGTTCTTTAACTTAAACAGTTCTGTTCCTTTGTGATGTTTATCCCTGAGGAGAGCAATCTTATCCCCTCTCAGCCTTCCTTTTGCAAAGTTAAACACGTCACACCCTTCCACCCTCCTCTCATTAGTCAGGTTCCCCATTCCTTCTGTCACCCTTGTAGCCTTCTCTGCATTGAAGTGAACTAGAATCAGTTGATTTTCTTGCAAGCGTGTGACCAGAGATGTGATGCTTGACAATGACTTCTGAAGGCCTGGTGCCATTGAACTTCTTCTTGACTGTCCTCCTGTAATTCTGCACAGGAATATTTGCCTTTTTCATGGCTTCATCCCATTTTTACTTTAGAGCTATCCTGTGATCATCTAGGATGACAGGTATTCCTCCTTCCTAACCATTTCCAAGGAGATGCAAGGAGTTACAGCAGACCTTTTTGCTATCAGCCGTCAAATCACACGCTCCTAACCCTTAGTGGCATTTATCAGATTTCTTATGGACAAATTGAACAGTAGCAAGAGACAAACTTGCATGGGTAAGAGCTGTTAAAGATGAAAGCCTGGAATTAAATTTCTAAATCTTCTAATTTAACCACAACAGGATTAAGGTTAAGGCTTACTCATACTATAATAAACATTTAGAGGGAGAAAAAATAAACTTAGTAACATCCAAGTGTCCAAGTGGAGAGAAAGAAAAACAAATATTGCAAGTCAATGCACAGTGTCAAGATTCTTTTTTTTTTTTTTTCCCTAGTAAAATGGCTAATGTTTGGTAAGGATTTTGACAAATATTGAAATACGGAATACAGTAAACTTACTAAAAATTCTCAGTGGTTCCATAGTTTGGAAATAAGGAAGTTTTTTTTTTTTTTTTTTTTTTGGAATTTGAATGTAGGAGTAGTTGTTAAAGGCAAGTTTAAAACAGACTGTCTCATGATTAGTCTTGAAAAATGTCTTCAAAACTTGCTAACCACTCTAGCTTTCATCTCTTACATAAACATGTGTAGCTATGGAAAGTGCTTTCTATCTATCCTTGCAACCTATTGCAGTCTATTAATACTTAACAATTAATACTAAGTAGTGAACTGTAAAGGGAATCAAGATGCCTCCTTTTTTACTATGAGTGCCCCAACCACCAAATTAGAGTCACTCAGTGTGTTCTTTCTGTGGTTACCTCCAGATGGACATTAACAGAAGTAGCTAAAACAGCCATTCCGCACCCAGGTAGTCCAGGTTCTCTTTCAGGATGTAAGAGAAATGATTTCAAAATCTCTCAGACTGAACAGAAAAGTAACCCCCTGAGTTTATGCTGAATACAGAAGCCACCCCACAAAGGAAACCTGATCTTTCACTGGTTTTGTGAGCATACTTTTTTTCCTACTTTTTTTCATACTTTGCTTTTCTGACAAAACCTGAAAAAAGAAACATTCCTTTTGAACAAAATGTTTTGCCAAGGGAGAGGATGAGGGAGAAAATGAGAACCAAACTAATTTCAGCAGAGCAAACCAACAAAACATATTTCAATGTAGTAAAATCCATTTTTTCCTTTGAATTTTCTGGTCCAGCAGCCAAGATAGAGAACTTTTTCTCTTTTTTGCCATGTTTTAGTCAATGCAGCTTCTTGCACTCTTAAGGTGTGCCCAAGGGCTGAGAAACAGTGACTCTTTCAGTTGGAAGGAGCCACTGAGGCGCATGATAAATTGTCCCTTATGCTTTAGATCCTTAAGTGTATAGCAGGGAAGAACCACTCTATAATGCCTTGTTTCTTACACCAAAGCATTCACTGCTGCCACCACAGAGTATTGGCCTTTCGATCTGTTCCTGTGTGGAATTATATACTATGGTATTGCTTATGAGCAAGTTATACCTGGGGTACTGCCTTTAGCTTCCTCAAAATCTAAACTGGTCAGCTAAAATTTACACAACAGCAGCAATTTAAAAACAAGAGGATTGTTGTTTCTTAAACATTCTGCAAATTCAAGAATAAAATACTGCCAAATAAGGATGACAGTTTGTAGTAGAGGAAGTTTACACTTGCATTTTTCACTTCAGCTCCTGGGTCTCTTCTTTTGCTCAGAAAAAGAAAAGCTATGGGATGGCATAGCTCACATCACAGAACAAAGAAACATTCAGCATTTATAGCAACCACAATCTCCATATTCAAAATGGCTTTTTTTTTCAAAGCCTTTTTGTTCAGAATTATCCCATCATTGTCTCTGGCTTCTTTAGTATATAATCTTTCACTGCTGTAAATCCTTCCCTCCTTTCAGCTTTACTCTGTGACGCTTTTAGCCCAAAACTTGTAGGTCCGTATGGACCTACGTATTTTTGAACATCAGACATCCCCCCAAAATATACACACTCCAAAGGAGTCAGTATTTTCTCATTTGAAATCTTCATTTAGGTATGATTTCTCAAACAATAAGAACTATGTTTTGAATATTAGACAGTTCCTGTTATTTTCTGTACAGTTCTGCAAGGTCTTGAAGGTTATCTGTCCTTTGTCCTATCTTAAAGAATATGCTTCTCCAAGCAAACAGGCTTGGCCGGAGGTGTGAAGTTGAAATAATTTCAGACTTTTTTTTAAGAACTTAATATGATTTTTTTTTTATTCTCACTCACTGTGTATTAAATCTGTATTCTCAACAGAGTTATGCCAGCCTGTCACAGTGGTAGCTAAATTTGTGTAACTCAAAAAATTGAATTCTATAAAATAATCTGTTTTACAAGACTTTTTTCTTCAGGATAGATCATTTCTTTGGTTTGTATAAGAATTATGTAAGAATGAAGAACTCCTTTCAGCTACATGGTCGTTTTGTACCTGCTTTTTATTTAAGGTTTACTTAAGACTTTGATTTCCTGGAACATTTTATAACTATGGTTGTTATTTTTGTTTTCAAAATTAGAGAGTATACATGAATTGACATTGACTTTGACTTGACAGCCTGTAATTATGTGATGCAATGTATCTGATCCAATTATGTCACAAGTAGCCAAAGATTAGATATTCTAGAAGTGAGAGGGGAATAAATCTTTTCAAACTGGTCAGCATTAAAAAGCTGAGGATAGCTGTATTTTGCTCAAAACACAACCAAAAAAATGCAAAATGGGATTGGTAGCCAAATTTAGAGTCTAATTCTGAAAGATGCAAAACCCTTGAACTGGAAATATATTTTAAGTCCCTAGAAACCTGGAAAAATAATTGGAATATTCAATCCAGTCCAATACCCAGAACTTTTAAATTTATCAAAAAACAAAAGTGCTTAAATAGCTTAATCCTGGTATACTACATAAATGTCAAGGTTTTCCAACTCTGTTGATTTATAATTCCTTATGCTATAAAAAGGATAAAAATGGAGTGCCTTTTTGGTAAGCACAACAAATTAAAGCTATTTAAGTGGAAGGGGTGAAAGGAAAATAATACAAAGAAATAGGGAATATGAAACATTAGCACCTACAATTATGAAAATGTATTTTGTCATCTGCTATTCAATTAAACATGTAGGTTCAGATCTTCCTTACTCCAACATTTGCAATACAGTCTATTTACAAAAAACAAACAAACAAAAAAACCTAAACACTAAAACAAGGTGTTAAAAGAAACTACCAGAGTTTCCATATGAACTTAAAACTGAGAAAGAAAACTACTTCACTGAGTTATGACTTATTCTGAGGTCTTCCCACACTCATGAAACTCAAGAACAATTATCTTTTCACAGTTCATTCCCCTTCCTTCCTTCCTTCTCTTCCTCCCTCCCTGTTGTGGTCTACAAAAAGTCATTAATATTCTCTCCCACATGCCTTCTTCAGGAAGCAACTGAATTAAAGCCTGTCCAGATTCTCACCAATGCACTGTAAATGTATATGACTATGCTACTTACAAGGTGTTCTTATGTACTTGCTCTGTAACAGAGGGATGGGTGACAGTCACCTGATACATGTGTTCTTTCAGCTACCAGTTACCAAGGGGACCTAAATAAATTGTAAATATTTCCCTCTCCTCTTTTCTATTCCTCTACCTGCAGCAACCAAGGGCTGCTGAGAAGAGGTAAATGGCAAATGGTCCTCTGTTCTGTGCTAAAAAAGGATGATTTTTGTAGCAGCTAAACTCATGATTTTACTTCTTTTATCCATGTCTTTCTCTCACTTCTTGTTATGATTCTGCCAAAGTGCTGATATATAATCAGCACATTAATTTCTGTCATGTTTGTTGGGGCTTTGGCTTTTTTTTATTTCCTTTGCTTTTTTGCTTCCTAATGAAAGCAATGAAGTAGCAACTTATGCTGCTGCCCATCAGGATTCCATCTCCCGAGTGCGCAGAAATGCCGGATTTCTAGAAAAGCAAATAATATGACTCACTCCTGGCTTTTAGAGAGACATCATCCACCTGGAAAATAGGTCTACATACATTTCAGGAAGCCTCTCCTTGGCCATGCTAAAAGTAATTGTTTTGCACTGCCTCTGCAGCTTTACTGTCAAGTTCAGAAACGTTTAACAGAAGCTTCCAAGGCTCATTCGCCCGTGACCTGGTACTTATCCCCGACAGTAACGGGGGCAGGAACATGTCACTGCATTTATTACAACTGTACAAGGTAGAGAACTGTTCCTGCAGGACCTGTTCTACTCATGATGTGTGCTCATTTAATTCAAGAGGCAGTACCTCTATACACACAGCTGGTCTGTGATCAGGTGTCCCCTGCCAATGTCCACTCTGGAAGGCACACACTACCTGCCACTGGAGGCAGCAGCCAGGAAGCATCTCACATCTTTGCTATTCCCAAGAAGAAAGCATAATTGTGGCCAGCATCTGCACACATTACATGGCAAAGTTCATGGCCCCAGGGTGTTTGCGATCTTATTTTTGCTGCCTCTGAAAAGACTTGCTAAAGTGTGCTGAGCCATGCTGCTGGAATGAGCTGATGAAATCATGGAAAGCAGCAGCGTTGTGTACAGATTGCTAGCAGACACAGCGCCTGCCTCCTGCTCTCCTGAAGTAACCTTCAGCTTTGTTCTGTGATTGCTTTTAATGTGTTTAATCACGCCTGATGTCCCCACCCTCTTGGGATTACAGCCAAATCCATCTCCACAGCTGATAAATGGCAGCTGTGCCATTCAATAGTGTTAGATTAAAAACTGATGAATTTTAACATTTACAAGTACACATGGTTCCTACTAATATATATTTAGTAATATATCACCTGGTTGCCTAGTAGGGAATTTCTCTAGCTAGGTGCGGTGAAAATTAAGCATTTTTGCAGAACTGAGAAGAGACCACTCTTTTAAAACAAGCTTAACCTAGAAAATGGCCAGCAACTGCTGTCTTTGGAGAAGTTATCTCAGGTGGTACTATACTCCTTGGAGATTTTCCTCTTCCATCACAACGTTGACATCCTCAAATCTATAAGCTGTGCTTCAGGGTCCTTGTTGGAGTTCATCCTTGGTTTATTCATATTCACAAATTTCTGGGATTTATGTTGCAAAACTCTGAGATTAGCTGTCCTACTTAGCAAGCTCCCAAAAAAACAAACTGTTTTTACTTCTGAAGGAAGACTTAGGAGAATACTGCCGTGAACAGCCTGTACTGCTGTTCCTAGAACCACAAATGCATCTTGTGGCTTTGGGAACTGTGAGGCTGCCAGATCAAGCAGCAATATTGCTTTATCAGATGCCGTTCTTTCTTTCTTTGATGCCAAGACAATTAAGAATTCCCCATCCTTTTTTTCCTCATTCAAAAAGTATATTTATGTATGCAGTCAGGCTGCTCTTTTAGGGAGTCCTCTCTAGGGACTGCTGCTTTTACTTCTTTTGTTCTCTCTCATACAAGACTGAAAACAGGTACAGATTCAAATGGACAAGCTTTCAGCTACACCCAGAGGCAGACTTCAAGTGTGACTTCAGTGTGCTACAGTGAACCAAGGATATCAGCACTGTGGACTCACATGATCAATGGGAATACGAAATAACATGTGACAGAAGTAGAATTTTCTGATGTCAAAACAAAATGAAACAGTAAAGCCAAAGTAGGCAGCAGTATCCAAGTAGTCCAAGTATGCTACTGGGAATTTTTCTGAAACCAATACAAATTGTGTGGCTTCAGTTTACCAGTATTTCCTGGGAGAAAAAAAAAAAAAAAAAGAAGAAAGAAAGAAAGAAAGAAGAAAAATTTTAACCAGCCATCGTGAAAAAACTTGTTGCAAAGTGCTGAATAGATGCATAAAAACTCAGTTGCTGCAGTGATCTTTAGAGTATACTTTGATAAAGGTAACAGTTGCCTGAAAGATCTCCCTCATATTATGATACTATGTTGTTAACATTTAGGAGCAAAGTGAGGAGCTAAAATCTTGATAAACACACTTATTTTAATCTACATGCAAGAAAGCATCTATATTGCAACTATTGGCATTCCATCACAACAGCTAACTGAACTGCTAATAATAAATCCATTAACTAAACTGAAACGAATAATAGACTTACATGTACCTGAAGCTATTTTTTAAAAAACTTCCATCTTACAGATATAATATATTTCTGGAGTCATCCTGAGCTAATAATTCACTTCATACTGTGTAGTTGTAAACATCCTGGTGTGACGGGAAAAAAAAAAAAAAAAAAAAAAAAAAACCTTACTTTATTCCGTTAGCATGAGTTGCTCAAAGGGGAGAGAGCATCAGGCTAAATCTGAAGTTATTTCACAATGGATTAAGTATTAATCATCAACATGATCTCAAACATTTTACCCTATCATGATTTAATTAACTCCTTGTCTCAGCCTATGCACAGGTATGACACATGCACATATATGCTCTTTCATGTCAATGGAATTCTCAGATTCCAGGCTTGCAAGGCTGTCAACAGATGTGACAGTTCTCATGACACAGGGAAACTCCTTCACTCGCACAAAATCTCTCTGTTGCTTTAGAGCAGACCTGGGTCTCAGGGGAGAGAATTCACTGCTACAGAATCTGCTCTTCCAGAAAAACCAGGGTTTCTTTCAAGTCCATTAACATATCTGTCATGTCTAAGACTTCTTGAAGCATCCAGAGTGGCTTTGGGTGACTTTAAGCAGAAGAAGCCTTTTCGTCACCATCTCTAAACTGAAGAGAAGGATATAGTGTGGGTCAAAGACTGAACCTGAATTTATAAGCAGTAACTCTTTTTGGTGCTTTTTATCAACAATTTCTGGGGAATAGAAGATATTACCAAAACAGTCATCATTCAAAGCTAAGATACTGGATTCTGTATTAACACACCTAGACAAAACCCATGATATACTTTCTGTTGTCTCTGAACTAAAGGTGAACAAAAAGTCCTAAGGGGTAAATTTGCATTATATTGACTTGCTTATTTGCCAGTGTCAAAGACACTCTATAAACATGCAAACTAAGTTCTTACACTTTAAATTTTAAGTTTATTTTTCTTTGGAAATTTGGAAGAAACAGTCTTGAGAGTGAAGTTGCAACTTCACTCTCACAGAGTACTCCACCTGTATTCTGCCTTTATGATTTACTAAACTGTGCTTACCACATACTACGTACGTATTTCCTTTTCTCATTTTTATCTGTCTCTTTCTAGCTCTGGCTTTATTTTTTCTACATTAATTCTGACTCCATGTCCCTTTCGTAATGATGGCATTGAAAATTCAGTTTTGATGTGATGAAAAAATGCTGTCTGAAAAACAAAAAGGGAAATTATTTCAAGGTAGGTTTTTAATAAGAATGATTTTCTCTTTTTTTCCTGAGAATATTTTTTTATACACTAGATCACAACAGTTTAAAGCCATGATAACTGACATCTTTTGCTGATTAAGCTTCTAGGTCAAATGAACAACAAGCCCGTATTGTACTAGAACTGTACAGATCTTCCTCCTACTTTAGTACTGCATTTATCCCTATTATTTCATTTTATGTTCTTCCTGAAAATTATTTAAGCAATATCTAGACTAAATAATTAACAATCAGTTATTATGTTGTCCTAGTTCATGTTTCCAGATTGTTTGCATTGCCCATATAGTGAGAAAACAGCCGTTATTTAGTTTAAATGCATTTGGATATTATATGTTTTAATTTAAAATCTTTTTTAAAAAATAGAAACACCTAATGTAGGCAGCACAGCTCAGACTGTTAACTCTATTCACTAGACAGAGAGATAGGAAGGGGAGGATGGTGAGACAGTTAGATCATTATCCAGAAACTGAATATTAATACAATTTTCTTTTTCACAGACTTCCTCGGTGAACCTGTCAATTTGTGCGACTATGTGAACTATTCTTTTAGTCTGATATACACAGATGTACTTCAGGCAACTACTTAAAATGTCCCCAGTAAGTGGCTACACAAACATCTGAAATCCAAAGACACATTTCTTTTACTAACTTCATGATCTTGTATTCCTGCTTGTACCGTGGCAGTTTCAGAACCGGGGCAGTTCTCTATATCAGAACAATGCAGAACTATTACCATATAGTTTGACAGCTTCATGGTTAAGACCACTTCTAGACAATGCAGAACTATTACCATATAGTTTCATGGTTAAGACCATTTCTATGGAGATGTGGTTTTCAGTTCATTCATATTGTGGGGAATCCTGTATCCCTTGGCTCCATATTCAGTTGAAATGCAGGTACTCCACAGAAGAGAATGCAGTTCATGTCTTCTAGCCTGCATGTTTAAAGAAAGTGGTTAAGACAACCATATTTTGTCTAGAGTTAACCATGGAGCAGGATACATAAAGACTTGGGCAGAGAAATGCCAGTTTTCAAGATGCAATTCATTTAAGTTTCAAATACCTACAAATCTTGTTAATCCAAACAAGAGGGCTGTCACTGAAGGGAAAAATGGAACATTCTGCATCAGCAGAGATTCACTGCCAAAAAGGTACTTACCAAAAGAGCTTCTGAGAACCTGAGTTTTGGATTTAGGTGCTTAATCCCACCTAGGCTTCCACTTTGGGCTTTTTAATTCCTTTGTGGATCTTGGTTTGAAGCTCCCTGAGCCTTGATTTAATTTGAAGTAATTTTAATGGTACAATTACCTGGAGAGATCTACCATGGAAAAGTTACTACTGCTTGTGATCACCATATTGTCTGCACTGAGTCATGCCAAGAGTTAGTAGTGCCAGTAATACTGTATCAGCCATCACTAGGAATGCTTCCTCAAAATTAGTAATTGTTGCAAGATGCAGGGCAAAAGGCTAGTATAGACACATCTCTGTTTGTTCGGGCTGATTATTTGTGTGATGTAAGGAAGCTATGAAATGATTTATGCAATAAATTAAAGGTGTTAAGCAAAGTGTTTTCCCAGTTACTGATATTTTCTCCAACTTTGCTTGATTTTCTTCCGCCATCTCTGTTTCAAATTTGCCACTGTGTTAGCTCTGCTCGCTTAGTCATACAGCAAAGTGAATCAGCATGAAATAATTCATGTCTCTCTTAACTTCACTGGATTACATGTAATCATTCAATATTTGATTTGTCTTGATTCCTAGATTCTTGGTGTATGATTCTGATTTTGCACAGGGTTAGATTTTTGGAACTTTTTGCTGGCTGTTGAGAGATCCTAACTTGACCTTTCTTTGCTCCAGATGCCAGATGTGGTTTGTAAATTTGAGCTAGAGCCCAGAAACTTAAAAAAAAAAAAAAAAAAAAAAAAAGGTCCAAAACAGATCTGAAAAAGGAATCTACAGCAGTGCCAAGATCCACCCCCACTTTTCATGTGTAGAAGCAACTCTGAAGAGAGGCAAACAAATGCTCCATCCACAGGCACAACGCTGTAAAAAAATGACCTCAGAATAAGTGCCAAAAGGAAACCTGAGGGATCCAGCCTAGTAGTACAATTTGTACTTACTAGTCACCTCTGAACACACACATCTGAGTTTTGTGTTCTAGATCTAGGAAGCCCTTCAAGACAATACATTTTTCTCTCTCTATAGAAGCCTGACATGAATTAAATGTGGAAAAGTAAGCAGGCTTAGTAACCAGAAAGGTAAAAAGTCCAAAATAAAATGCATAAAAATATTCAGGAATGGACTATACCATAATAATAATAATAATGTCATGCTATTCTGCTTCTCCTGTGTGACAAAAAAAAAAAAAATCTTTTACTTAATCCAAGTAGGTCAACATCTGCCTCTACAGAGGCAGATAAAGTTTTTGAATATTTTTAATGTCTTGTAACTTTGTAATTTGTGAAAATAATAAATTTATGAAATTCTGCTTCAAACATTGCTATTCCCTTTCTTAACTCCATCCCAAATATTGTTTGCCTATAGTGTTAAATCACATTGTAAACTCTTTGCTTGTATTACCTTTAATGTGTAGGATCATGAGCAGACCAGATTCTTGGTGCTTCAAAGCATATGATGCACTAAGTATCCCAAACTCATCTGAAATTAATCCCGAATCAAACAAAAACTCAATTTATCAGTTTAATGTTAATCTCACTGATTCCAGGAGTAGAGGGAAACAAATACCACCACGGCAAAAACGAAAACAAATATCGCATATTAAAATTTCTCTCTCTTGTAAACAGGATTTTTTTTTTTGAGGCATAGAATCAGATAAGTTCATTAAAGAGGCATTTGAGATACATACGTTTGCTTTTCTTGGCACTGAATTCTGTCAGCCCCACCTAATGTCACTTAAGCCAGGAAGAAAACTTAAACCTCACTGTGTAAATATTGTTGCCTTTTTGCCAGGTTGTACCAGTTTGGGGAGTTTGTAAAAGGCTAATTCATTTTTCAAATAGAAATTATTGACAGGGAGAACAAGGCTATTTCTTAGGTTTATAAAGGCGAATGTGCTATATATCTATAGATGCACACATAAAAACATACTTTGAATGCATGATACTGATATAGAGAGAAAGCCAGAAAAGAGTATATCTACATTCTCTAAAATTCAAAAAATCTTCAAAAATAATCTGTTTTCTCTTGAAAAAAGTTCTGAGAGATGTGTCTAAGACATACCTTAGAGATTATAGCACAGCCACTACTGAAAACCTAACAGCTATACTCATTATGAACAAAAATACACAAATTCTGTCTTTGACAGTACACAAAGACTAGAGAACAGCAGAACAGAAAATATATATGGTAGTACTTCCACGTTGTACTTTTTTACTTTCAGTGGTGGTAACCTTGTGTCTAAGCTCTTTATATATTTTTTTCTTCACTAACTTTGCTTAATCTTTATTTGTTTATCTATTTTTGACTCATGAAATCACCACAATAAACTATGGCAAAGAGTTCCACAGTCTGACTGCATTATGCATGTTGTAATGATCCCACCACCATTAACACCATTAAAACATCGGGTATTTTAAATATCCAAATAATCCTTCCCAGTCAGGCAGTGGTGCTCTGGAAGGATGCTGGATGACAAATGAGTAGAGACACCTAATGAGACGTGTGGTGCTCGATACTTCCACTCACAGGCTGTAAGCAACCCAGTGGGCAAGCTTCCTCTTTAGATCCTTAATCTAACTCTCCATGAACAGTAGAGAAAGCCTAAATGCCTTGCTTAAGTCATTTGGATCAACTACCTGGGACCAGGTGCCTTATTTCTATGCATTACATCACTTTTCTGGAGATGGTTGAAGAGCCATTTTGTATTTTGGTCATTAAACACAGATTTACACAAATGATAGGAGATATATATGTACATATATATAACGATGCCAACTGGCATCATGAGCCTGAGAAAATGTTCTATTGATGTGGACTTCTTTAATTTCAGTGCTGGATTATGAATATCTTCAGATCACTAGAACACTTTAATTAAACTCTGTTGAAGACTTCTGCTGCAATACTATAAATTGTCTTACAGATTTTGCTGCCTCAGCTGCTTAGAAATGGATTACGTAGATCTTCACAACTAGGCTGTGATTCACAAGTCAAGTCAAAATTTCCCTCCAGAACTGTGAGGGATGATTCTTTTTTTTTTCCTTATTTTCTTGTGTATCTATTAGAAGTTTGTATAGCACATACTTCAATAACTTGTAGCAGCTCCAAGATATAGTGCAAAAGAAAAGGCAATAACTAGAAGACATTAGAAATTATGACCTACTTGTAGAGGATAGAGACCTGAGACCTCCTGTGATACGTGGAGACAGAAAAATTGATCAAGGCTGATTCCCTTCAAATTTGCAGGAATACCCCGAGTCGCTCAACTGTTCTATTCTTGAATGCTTCACAGATCTCTGAAAGAATATTTTTCTGCATTGATTTCATATTCTGATTTAAGATTTTTAACTTCTTAATTTTCATGATTTCCAGAATCAAAATTCATTCATACAAGAATGAAGGTCTAGATCTATGAAAGCATGCCTATATTTCAGTGCTTATATATATATATATGCACATTTATATATATGTTTCATTTATATAGCCCCAGGTTTGACTCCACTAACAGCAGTGCATTTTAGTTAGCAGTGTCTAGCTTATTACAAGATTATTCCATTCATTCACTGTAGCCCTTTCCATATATATTTAAAGGCAATAAATAGGAAACAATGAAAGAAAGGTATTCCTTGTGTCTCCATGTCTATTCTTCACTTTGTGCCTGGCCTAATGCGTTTTCAGTGTTGCCCTGCACAAGGGGCAAATGCTGCAAGCATTTGAGCCCTATAGTAGCATAAATTTACATAGGAGAATTACTCCTCTCAGGAGAAAGAGATACAGATTTGAACATTCCCCTGTAGAGGAAATGAACAGCTAGGGACTATGCACATATTCCAACCATAGAACCTACCATGATCGCAGCAGGTAGGACCAGTCAGGAGACGTAAAGATTTTACCCAAAGGGGTTTATGTGCTTACTAGACATCAAACAGTCCAACTTCGCAAAGATTAACACGCTAAGGCAATGAGACAATTTTCCTAGTGAAAACATAAACCCTCAAAGGCTGCAGGGGTTGCAGGCCTGCAGCTAAGCAGGGGTTGAAAAATTACTGAGTCCCTTTGCCACTGTAGTCCTGAGCTACATGGCCAAAGTGCTCAGGAGGCAGAAGATGGAGGGAGGAAGACCATGCATATGTGTGTTTAATCTATGAAAGGTCCTAAGAATTAGGAATTCTTTTTAATTGCCTTCTGCTAATGCTGCATTTTGAAAGCTGAATATCAAAGTGACAGTTTTAATATACTAGATAATGTATTTAATCCATATAAACATCACTAACAATGTGCTTACCTGTGCGTATGAGTTTATCTTCCCCGAGGCAATCACTGCTACATAACAAGATGTTGAATTATTCCTTACTTAATCCCAGCATTGAAACAAATGTTGTTAGATTTAAATAGAATACCCCTGCATTAAAGGAAATTTTATTTTACTGCCTTTATGTATTTTACTTCCACCCTCACCTATGTCTTAATTTTCTATTACAATTTTAGTCATTAACCTTGTAAAGTACTCTATATGTTCAGTTTTAATACCACATGTCATCTTCAAAATCTTAAATTTATGGAAAGATTTTTGAAATGTTAAACAATTATATCATGTAATTTATCCCCAAAGGAGCATTTTCTGGTTAGCGTGTTCAGACCCATCTGGATTTCTCAATGCTGCAGTGCAACACTAACCAAAGCAGAATTTGAGAGTACAGAATTTGGTACCAATACCAAATTAGAAAATGAAACAAAATTAATATACTGAAACATGTAGAGTTAACTGTCATAAAAGTTACATTTGTATCATAGAAAAAATATCTGTTATAAGTTGTTATAGTCAATCTGTTATAAGTTGTTATAGTCACTGTAAAGCGTTTTCACACAGTTGTCTGAGTGAAAAAAAAATGAATTAAATTTAATGAGAAAAGTGAGACAATTTCTTAGATTGTGCTACCAACTCTCTTTACCCTTGCCCACATATTTTATCTTATGTTTTCTTTCATGAAAATCTCTTAATTTTAAAAATAAAAAAAACAAAAATCACTGTAAATTTGAAGGAAAATATTTGTGCACTGCAAGAGCTTCAGTGCCTAAACAAAATCAAATATTTTTGGAAATCATTTTTATTGACCTCAGCTAGTAGCTGAGTCATATGAGTAGCTTCTCATATCATTCTTTCTATGAATATATGAAAAACAAAAATCACTGTAAATTTGAAGAAAAATATTTGTGCACTGCAAGAGCACTGCAAAATCAAATATTTTTAGAAATCGTTTTTATTGACCTCAGCTAGTAAACAAATACCACCTTAATCTTCTCATATCATTCTTTCTATAAATATACATATATGAGAAGAAACACCTCAAGATGGAATAAATGCAATAAGATTCCTCTCTCTCTCTCTCTCTTTTTTTTTCCTGGATCCGAGAATATAACTGTGAATGAGAGAAGGTGCAAATGTTAAAACCACTACATCAGTTATTTTTATGACATAAGCTGCCTGACTCAACTTCCCTAGAAATACTGACTATCCACCATCCACAACATTTGTGATGTTTTGGCAGAGTTTTCACTGAAGTTTTTTTGGAGGTGTTTGTTTAATCATCAAATACTGCAAGCAGCCCTTAGAAAGGATATAAATAATCGCTTCCAGTCATACAAATTGATTTTTCATTTCTACTTCAGAATATCTTACAGTTTGGATAGCCAGGATATCTGGGCTCTTCCTTTTGCATTGCAGCAAGGGGCACAGTTCATTTTTATTGTCATCATTCCATATAGACTTAATTCAGAATTAAAAACAGAATTGTCAGCTCTAAACATTTATGATTTATGACCTGTGTAGAGAGTTCTCTCAGACTTGCTCTTTTTTTCCAGGATATTTAGTGACAGAACTTCCTGCCCCTAGTTTAAAATAAATAAATAAATAAAAATAAAAGTTCCTATGTGGGAACTGACACTCCACCTTCATTTTGTGCTCCGCCAGGCTATTGCTTTTGAGTTGTTCACATGCCAGAAGCATGAGCATATTAGCCACAACTCTCCCTTACCCCCTCACAGCAGGGATGAGAAGATAACCATGACAAGCATTTCTAGTAAATGCATTGCTCATTCTTTTGTTTCCCCTTTTTTATATATTTTCATGGAATTTTGGTTCACTTTTCCACATTATTTGTGGACATCGCTGCCTCATCACATGCATCACGACCAGATAGCACATTACAAATCTAGGTTTTTGCGCACAAGACAATTGTGAAAGTTCTGTGACTTCCCTAAATCTTACCTACAACAACCATGTTGCAGAAGAAAATACTTTGTCCCCATCATGACCAAAAACCTCTTTAAATATATATTTCTTTTTACTGAAAGATCTTCTTAATTGACTTTAGTAGTATTATGTTGAAAAATGATGTACCCAGAGATTGTGTATCAACAGAACAAGGATGAAATTGAAAATATCTCTTGAAAGAGAATGGTCTCCGTCAGATTGTATAGAAAATGGAAAGGGGTAATAAGGAGGACTTGAAAGGCCCATTGCTAATTCATTGTCTTTTGAATTTAGAATTAAAATTCTCTGTGGATTTTTTTTCTTTTTAGATCCTTAATTTGTAAAAACTTAAAACCAGCAAAAATATATTCCATTATTCCATCTCTCTTCAACTGAGCATTAGTCAAAGAAAACAAAGTTAATAATTATCAAATCAAGATATGTAAAAATCTGGCATTTCGACAAATATCATAAAGTATGAATTTGAGCTCTGTGGCTATATCTCTTCAGAGATTTGTGGACAACTCTCAGTTGCACAGGACTTCTGCAGTTCTGAAAAACATGAGATATTTTATTGGGTGGCTGCTCTGATTTTAATTGATTGCACTAGGCTTTTAAAGAAGGATTTACAATTTCAGGCAAATAACAATTTCTTTCCAAAAGTATAGATACATGTATTGCTCAAGTTCATAATCAAATGAATAGAATAGACAGTCCTTTGTGTAGTGTGCTGCCAAATTTGCAGGAGGCCTGGGAGGGGTTCACATATTTCTGTTTTGCTTTTATTGCCAGCTGCCATACTGCTGCAGTGTTTAAAGGCAGTGCCAAATGCTGGGTTTTAAAGGTTCTCCTGTGATTACATCAAATGGAGAGGGCAGGGCATACTTTAACACTGAATCCATCCATATTCATTTAGAGCCTGGCTCTAACCTTGAGAAGGTTAAAACCTCGCAGAATTGCCTTCTGGCGAGGCCCATACTGCCCTGTGGGGCCCATGTTCTCATTCATTCAGTAGCCTAAAATTTATGGTCTTTATGGTCCCTCTTAAGCTACTAAACTAAGACTTTGCATTCTCACATACTATTTCAGCATTGCCATCCCTTTCTATTCTATTCTGTCAATATTACTAACTTCAATTACCCATTTCTTATATTTTCTAAAAAATACTTTATTTTTTTTCTGTCTTGCCTGCTGTGCTTGAAAAGATCTTTATACCAAGGCCTGCAAAGCTGTTTTATGGGCTTCCTCCAAATCCCTCTTGACCTTCTTGTACTCTTCTTTGAAATATCCCAGTGTGTTATTTTATTGTTCACAAACATAATATTTTTTTGTGCGTGTCATATGGTTGTCATGGATGGGCAAGATATTTCTGCCACTGACCTAAAATGGTCTGATACGATGTTGTGCAGTAAAAGTGCCTTTTGGCAAATCTCTGAACCTCATGTTTATTCAGTTTCTTGCCCTCTAAGTTAGTTTGACATCTATGGCAGCAAGTATATCTCTGTTGAATTATTTTGTATATATAGTTAGGTACAATATCTAAAATAAAGCACAGCTGCAGAATCAAATCATCTTATGTGGTAATTGCTGCCTAAGTTGTTGTATAGCAGCAAGATCATAGAGAATTCACTTTATGAAAAACTCTGGAACAGGGGAAATTACTTATAATTGCTTAACATTTAGGTTTCTTGTTAAGGAAGGCTTGGAAACAGCATATGAGTTAAGTGACCTGAAACTTGTCTTTTAACTGTCCCATATCAAGTTAGACATTTGAGGCATTTGTCTAGCTCTGTTCTCTACATTCTCAGTAAAAGCCAGGCAAATGAACTGGACTAAATCCCAAAGTACACATGGTGCATATCTGAACCTGCTCATCACTTGATTCACTGGATTACCTAGTTTTAGATTGTGCATTATAAAGCAAAAAGAACAGAAATGAGGCACGGGCTGTTTTTGTTTCATTTATTTCAAAACTGCCATTGAATATACAGGATGAAAAGTGTATGAGAAAGATCATATTTCTACCTCTTTTTAAAAAATTGATTAAAACCACACAAGAGTCTCTTCACGCTTTGACGACAGTGTGCTCCATGTGGAGTACTGGAGCACAAGCCATGAGCCAAGCCAAAGAATAAATAAATGTAAGAGAAAGGAGGAAAGAGAAGAGGAAGAACCACAGCATTGAAAGGAAAACAAAAACAAAACAAAACAAAACAAAAACACATTTTTTTCCTCATTAAAATGTCTATCAGAAAACAGTTAAGTGAAATCACATTCTGCATGCAAACAATATACAAACATTACATGTATTCTGCATTGTACTCTTAGCAGAAGGGATAAAAAGTTTAATCTGAAAATCATCAGATAAGATGCTCTAAAACAAGATGTAGATTTACCAACATTTTTAAATTTGAGCAGAAAGTACAGAGTAACTATATACAATTACCCATCTCTCAAAGCACACAAAACAAATATCCTTGCTTGTAAAGAATGCAACTGTTTATAAAAAGCAACATTTGGGCAACATTTATCTTTCCTGCAGCTGGTCATATCACAAAGTCACATGTGGACTGCACTGCAATGAAGTTCTTGAAAGTAGCTGTGATGGGCTGGTAGCAAACCAGCACTGTGTGAAGGAGCAGAGCGTGTGCATCCTTCACAGCCAAGCGATCTCTGCTGCCTGCAGTGATAAATCACAGAGCTCTATTTCTACTACTACTTGTTCTGTCTGGACAATTGACATATGCTGTTCTTCTAGCTAAGAACAGCATCTCTGCTTTCAAATATATGTTGCCAAGATTTTGAGCAATGACATCCAGGACTATATTCACCAAAGCCGTACTTTAGAGCTCAAACTTAAAAGACTTGTTGTATGAAGAGTGTGGGCATTCAAAGCTCAAAGCATTACAGCATCTCTGAAGAGTATGGGTCATGAATAATATTCATGCAGAATTATCAATAGTTCAGTTGCCAAAGGTCATTCAGACCACAGCCACTTGAAAGTAGGCAGAATGTTGACAGCTCATTTCCTTTGCGTAGAACTTTGAAATAAAAAAATATGCAAATACACAATGACTGTCAAGAACTTCCCATCTGACCATCATGACTTGGTCAAAGGCTGAGCAGACAGTTGCTAGCAGGCTCTGTTTTAGGATGAAGCACTTCACTATAAAGCTATTCCCGGAGCCCTGTGTGGCAACCCTGTTCCCATGATGTGCCTTCGACCAGGTGCTGTGCTCATCTCAGCAAATTAGGGAAGCCAGCTTGGCTGGTTGGGAAAGAGCTTGTCGGGCTCAGCAGTTTAGGTGGCAGAAATTTCACAGCAGTGGAGCAGCCTGGAGCCCTCCCAGGAGCACAGGTAACGTTCCAGGAGACCACTAACCCCAGAAGCCAGCTTGGCTGCTTTTCTGGAGTACCATGAATCATGATCTTTAGGAAAAAGGAATGGCTGCTTTCCAGTTTAGCAGCTGGATTATATTAGTTCACATTTTTAAGGACAAAGGTTACAATAACAAAATCTTGTGTTACTCAATTTTCTCAATTAGGTAATGCAGTTACATTAATGGTTCTGTAGCAGGCTGTTGGTATTAGAATAATGTAATTTGCTCCTTCTAGGTAATACTAAAGCAGGGAATTCCGTGTATGATGGCAGAAAGAAAAAAATGAGAAAGAGAGGAAAACGAAACACACAGCTGGGAGAAGAGGCAAAAAAGGCATAGATTGTCATTGGGAAACAAATGCGATAGACAGTCTTGTGTCTGTTGGCATTAGAACACAATGGCAACAGACACTAATGATAGTGGCAAAGCCTGAGATAGAGTATTTTAAGGCCTTGAAAGCTCAAGCAAAATGTTTAATGCCGACAAACCGAGCAAAAGCCGACAGACTGCAGTAGAAGAGTGTGTTAGCAGACCCACACGCACGCACACGCGTTCACAGCTGTGGTAGAGCCATTAGCACGGGGACATGGGCGCTCCATCCGCAGCACCGCGCTGTCTACGTGACAGCATTTGTGAGTCTGCGGGGACAGAGCAGCGAACAAGGGGATGGATTTCGCGGCTCGGAGCGCCAGGGCAGCGCTGTGCAGCGCGGGGAAGGCGGGAGGGACCTTCCGCGGCTCCCGCCCGCTGCGCGGAGGCGCGCG
>NW_010578555.1:3964-58284 GCF_000705375.1 Tinamus guttatus | reverse complement strand
CGCTCCGCGCCGCTCAGCGCCGCCCCGCGCAGGGCGCGCTCCTGGACCGCAACCGCGAGGCCGGGCGCGACAGCAAGGCCGCCCTGGACGCGCTCTTCGAGGCGCAGCGCACCCTCTTCATCCAGTGCGACGTGACCGAGCCCGAGCAGCTGAAAGGTAAGCGTGGAAGCGCCCCCGAAGTGGCGCTGCGCTTTAAACTCACCCTCTGCTCAGACCAACAAACGGTTTCCCCACAGCTAGGTCGAGTACTGACCTTCTTGGAGTGGGAAGAGGCACCCAGGAGCACGAAGAAGCGTCTTTGGGGCAGGCAGCATGTGCTGCTGCACGGGGCTAGCCCAGGGTGCCCTCTCGCTCTTCCCTCGTGTCCAGCACAGGGCCCACACAAAGGCAGAGGAAAAAGCACCGGGAACTGGGGTGAGCGGGATGGACAGGGAGAGCCCAGGGCTAGGGAGCAGGGAAAGCGCAATCCGAGATGGAGAAAGAGCAGGATTCAGAGGATGCTGCTTACACTGCCTTACGCCTATGGTGGGTTTCGTAACAAATTTGTAGTCATGGTATATAAGCCAGGGAGGGTGGAGGGGGCTGCTGTTTTCTTCTACTATTTTTCCAGCCGTCAGTTGCAAGCCCTGCATAAGAAACCTACATTAGTTTCACTCCTGGTCTTCTAAATGCTTAGTGGACGCGTTGAGTCCTGTCCTTCTCTGTCAGGTCCAAGCTCTTGTGCTCACATGAAGCTCCCCTCATTTTACTGTAGCTGTTCCCAAAGGAAACACGCTGCAGTTATGGTAACAGGCGTATATGGGTACATAACACTCAGGGCTAAAGGACCCACACTTCCAACTCTTACCTTCCTGCCTGTGCTTCTTTTATGGTGCCTCTTTCACATATTCCCCACCCCCCCTCCAAATATCATATAGGGACCCACTTCTGTAAAATCACTGTACATTTATTTTTGCTTTCCATGAACATCAAGAAGGCTCACTCATGATTGATATTTATGCCTACCTTCCGCTATTTTTCTCACCTCTCCTTCAAAATGGATCCTCTTCTTTATTTTAATAGTCAGCATTATATATAAGCATTATATACAATTGCCTTTTCTTAGTTGCAGTTTTGTGAGCGCCAAGTAACTAGTGTGCAATCTAAACAAGAACTTATTCTGCTTTCAAAAGATGAACAAGTCAGATTGCACTGATATGCTGGTGACAGTGTTGATTAAGAAATTAAGATTAAGAAATTAAGATTTTTTAGTGTGTGGACAGGTAACAGATGGGATCCCTTTAGCCAGATAACCTTTTCCAGAAATATACCAAATCATCCTCTACTTCAACTCAAATATGCAAACAATTGAAAAGGATTTAGTTATGTTCTCAATATGTAAGCAAGAAAACTAATTAATCAAGACTACCTGTAAACTTAATAAATACTTAAGACTGCCCATTTGTCAAAAGTAGTATTACCAATTGGATGTTTGAAGTAAAAGATTTTGAATGACTGGCTTTAAGAATGAGGGTAACGGAAGACATTGAGAAGGTTAAAAGAGAATCAAATAGCCACTTACCAAAATTAGGATGGAGAATCCAAATAGCAATTTTTGTACCCATTAAAACTAAGTTAAACTAATTAGTTCTGCTCCTAATAAAGTCAAAGGCCTTCACTTGCTGGTACAGGATCAGAAGGATGAGGAAAAGTGATTCAAAAGTGTAGCTCAAGAACTAAGGAATAAACAAATGTAACAAAAACAGGAAAGGCAGAAAGCTTACATGAGAAGTTTTAAAAGTATTAAAACTATTCTAGTAGAGAATAACAACATTAGAAAATCTGTAAAACAGACAGCTGGATAAAGAAAACCTTTTTCCATCAGCTGCCTAGCTCTTGTTCTGGTGCCAAGATGATAATCCTGATGGACTTAGGGTATTCAGTCACAGCAAAAGCTGCAAGAAGACTGACCATCTGGTGCAAAAGTAAAGTTTAGTTTGTTGCCCTTGCACAAAGGAAGATTTCTCAAAGCTGCTGCTGTATTTCTGATTTATACTAATTGCCAAAGATCAAAGAGCAGAGGATTTGGCTTCCTGGGACCAACTTTTAGTAAAGTGGTTTCATTAAGGCCTATCATGTAAAGCATGCATCCAGTATATCCAAAATACTCTAGATCTTTAAATAATCACCAAATTATGTATTTAAAACAATATATGTGTGCAAGTGTTTGTCCATTTGGTTCTTGGCTTGCTTTATAATAAATACGTAGTGATGATGAACTGTATTTGGAAGGAGGAACATACAAGCGATATATATACATATATAGATATAAAATAGACATAGACACACACACACATATATATACACACACATATGGATCAGATAATGTTAGCAGTCGTGGGAAAAATGCCATATTTGGCCATCTGGATGTCATCTACTCAACTCCCCCCTCTAGGCAGGGCCAAGTTAGAAAAGTTTGTACATCACTAAGACATCATTGTGTTTTTCCACACTTTTATCCTACTTCAACCTCCGTCATCTGGGGGAACACAGGGTCATATGATTTTAAAATGTATTGAAAGACTGGTCATTTCTCTCTATCAACAGATGTTTGAATTTGAGAAACACATTATTAAGTTACCTGTATGTAGGATGCATAATAATTTATTCATAAATGGATAAAATGAATCAGGAAGTATGACAAAATATTTATAGTTAAAAGATTCATTGTATTTGTATTAGTTACATCCCCGATTAAGAATTATATTCTTAAAATGTAATTCAGCAAGGAAAATCATTTTGAATATATAAACATTTTATTTTATTTTACATTTAAGATAGATGAGACCAAATCTGGAATTTATTGAATATATCAAATTAGAAGAAGCAAAAGCTGTAAATGCTTAATTTGTATAATGAAGGTGCCAAGCATTCTAATACCGCAGTATGTATTGATGCTAAGAACATTCATGACAGGATTGTTGTCAGGCACCATAAAAATGAATGAAAAGATTACTATGGTATCTTACTCCCTTCAGTTTTCCTGAATATATTTAGTATTGGTGAATGGCTAGATAAATAATGTAGTTATATCTTGCACATTAACAGCACAGAAAGTAGCTCTGACAGTTTTATAGAGTAACAAATATGCACTGCAGTTATTTTTAATAAGTGCTAAGAAATTTATTCCTTGGATTTTTCTATAGGTGCTTTTGAAAAAGTAATTGAACATTTCGGAAGGCTGGATATAGTGGTTAATAATGCTGGAGTGAATAATGAAAAGGACTGGGAAAGCACTATACAAATTAACTTGGTAAGCATTATCTATTTTCAAATGTTCTTACTTGCATAATTAATGCCAGAATATACTTAAGCCAGGAGGCCATGGATTGTACAGACTGAGTATATGACTATTAGATCATAAAGTACAGCTATTTAAAAGCATAACTACATAGCTGCATAGGTACTAACCACTAGAAGTGTATGTGGTGAGTCTTTTAAAGCTCACTATGTAAAAGTGCTCAGGCTAAATCAAGAGAATATTGCCTTACTACAAAGCACAAAAAACTCTAGGTAGGTACAGTAATTTGGTCCCCAGAGCTATAAAGCTGCATCTGCATGAGGCCAGAACAAAAGTTTCGTAATATTTTAATTACTTGTGAGACTCAGCTGGTTTGTACTAGACAAATATGTTGCCCACCATTGATATTACAAGAAAGATTGTTCAACCAGGGGCTTCATATTCTCTTCACTAATGTAGTAAGCCTAAGATCTCAGTTTTTAATACAGGTCATTTCAGTGACATCAGTGACTGAAACACACCTCTTAGGAACCCTTACTAAAACCCAATACCTGCAAGGAGTCCTTAAAATGCATTTAGAAATAGACTATTACCAGTTGTTTAATTGTCTGGCCATCACTGCAGCAAAGTCTCACTCTTTTCATTGCAAAAGAACATAAGACATCAATATCTATTTTTCATTTGAAAGTTTTTCTCTTCAGCTTGTTTGGCCGGGAGATCCAAAGGAAAGGCATTCCAAAGAAAAAGCCTACTTCTTAGCTGATAAATCTCTGACTAGCAGATATTCTACCATATATAAAATTCTAATAAAAGGGATAGGGTTCAGCATGTCTCTTCTATGACCATATTTACAAAACATCATAATCTAGATGTGCAAAGAAAAGTAGCAGAGGAAAGTTCAGAAGAGAACAATGTGGAGCTTGATTCCACTCAGTCATTTGGAATTTGTCAGCTCAACAACGGAGCTCAGTATAAGAAAATTAAAAGTTATATTTATGTCAAAAGTTTTATGGACAAAGGGACCTGAAGAGGGGCCTCAGTGGGAGAGGTTAAAGGGAAGACCAGAGTAACAGGGGAATTAGAATTTTCTCCCAGTAAGTTGTGTTTGGTACTTTAGAATGAAAAAGGAATCACTGCTCAATCATGTGCTTTCTCCCTTGATGCAATGTTAAACATTACTTTTTCACTACATGCATAGAGATAATTCTTCATCAGGCATTACCACAATTGACAGAGTATCAGCCATATGCATCTATAGGTTAGCTTGGGTATCAACAAGGGCTATACGGATCCTGAAACAAGATTTCTGAGAACATTTTCTGTACTTAAAATAGAAAATAACTGAAATATTTCTGTAGCTTGTGTTTCAACAATATTGTTCATTCAAAATTGAAAGGTACTGTCAATTTCATTGAAATATAAGGCTATAGAAACAAAGCGCTTTGCAGTGAAAGTCTTTGAATTATAGTGTGTCCATGAAACCAAATGACAAGAACAACAATAACAAAAAAAAAAAGTAACAGAGGCTTTATGTAAGACAAGCTATAGAAAATCAATCAGAAAATAATGTTTATATATAAAAATATATCTATATGAACATAGTTATAGATTTAATAACACATTTCTTGACCCTCCAAGTCTATCCAAGGTCTAGTTTGCTCTTGGAAGGGTCTGAACTGAGACCACAGATAAAGAGTCCCATAGTAAGACAAATATGGTTGTTCACTTTCCTTTGCCTTTCCTTTACATGTTCTTTAAGATTTAATTATATATATTTGTCCTCCCTGTTTTGTCTCTTAAATATGCTGGCCAATTAAACATCAGGATGTGTTACACTGTGAACTGACAATAGTATGACACTGTGTGATTCATGTAATAAATATGTATTGGCACAAATAACTTGAATTTGGAAGACTTTGAGTCCCTAATGATTTTTTCATCATTAGTTTTGTGTCTGAAGTTAATTTAGAATGCAAGCTATTGTAATTAGCTATCCAGCTGTCAA
Source organism: Tinamus guttatus (assembly GCF_000705375.1). The sequence goes on along the minus strand of NW_010578555.1, from coordinate 52,999 downwards.
ATTTATAAGCACAGACAGGCACAACTGAAAAAATGAGGTTCACGTGAGAAACATTTGTCTGAGATTCACTTATATATTTAACTCAAATATCAAAGGCATTGCTGGTCAACAAATCTTGAAGGTATTTCATCCCCAGGTAAATATCCTGATTTATAGAATCATGCCCAAGCAATTTTTAAATGCCAAGAGCTTCAAATAGGAGGCATTGAAAACTTCCTTCTCCTTTTTGTCATACTGCCAGTGATTGGGCAGCAGGCAGGACACAGATGTGAACCATCTCAGGTAACAGAAAAAAAAAAAAAAGAGAATCCATATGTTTCAAATCTACACACGTAACTATTGAGGTACTTCCCCTCAACATAAAAAGGGGAAGATAGAAGATAGTACCATACATAATAACCTGTACAATGTTGTATAGGTGAGACAATCTTAAATGTACTAATGACTTAATTCATAGTTGAAAGTTGAATAAGTGCATCAATTGAGGCAGGGAGCTGGGGAATCAACATATGAGATGAACAAGAATAGACCTGTGGGTTAAATCAAGGTCACACTGGGATCTAATTATCTTCACTTATCTTTTCATTTGAATATTCTTTTACTGTATATAATTGGATAAGTTGTTTACCTAGCTTCTTTCCATTGGGTGTTTCTTTGCAGTTACAGTAATTTCCATGAACCACTATATAGACATTTTATGCTTCCTGCTAGTTAGCTATAACAATAGGACAACAACACCTGCTACTTACAGTATGTTGTGTTGGTGAGTCCCATAGAATATCATTTGCGTATTGTAGAGAAAGGGACAAATATATACGAACTGTGTAATTTTAAAAATATCTCTGTATTCCCAGAGTAGGACATATAAAACACCCTTTGTATTATTTTTTAAAAAAGAATAAGTTTTGATACATGCTATAAAGGCATTTTCTGGTTAGAAAGGAAAAAAAACCCTCTACATGCCAATCTTCATCTTAATAATATTATTTATACTCTGATACAACAAATATTCCCTGCCCCAAGTTAAAGTACAAAGTACAAAAGTAGAGCAGCACAGAACAAGATAAATCAGAACAAACACATATGGGGTGTGTTCTTTATGGCTACAACAGTCCACAGAACCGGTTGGTCTTCAGCAGTTATTTTTAAAGGAGGGCAAGGAAGTTCCCTCATAGCATTTCTTGAGAAAATGTGAGTAACAGAAATGGAGAAGAAAGTCTGAAGAGTGGGACATCATTTAGAAGGAAAAAGCAGGAGTGAAACACAATTCCTACTTGCATCATTACAAATTCCTAAGGAGGAGAAAAGACAGACTGATAGAAAAATAAAGAGTAGCAAACACTGAAAAGAGATTCTTGCAGCAATGCATTCCACAATTTGGCTATATTCTGTGCAGCACAATATCTACCTTTTCATTTCTCCATAAATATTGTTTAGTTTACTATTCCAGCAATGCCCTTCCTTCCTCACCACAAACCTACAAAGTGCGTTACCTGGTAAATATTGGCTTGACCAAGGATTTCTTAAATTGCTGATTCCCAAATGGATGTACAATGTTGTTATTATGATATATAGACTTTGGCAACTATTTAAGAATTCTGTGCTTTTTAAGTGGACACTACTGGTGTAGTTTTAACATTCCACATCATTCCACATTCATGCGCACACACACACACACACACACACAGAAAAACGTGAGCACACATGACTCGTAAGTTTTCATCAAGTATGGTATCTACTACTCCTCTAGAATGACAAGATCAGTATTTCTGGCATTCAGCTTTACAAGAACTTATGCTTCAGAAGTCCAGAAATTTTTGTAATCTTTCTTTCATGAAGTCCTTAAAAAAAAGCAGGGGAGGAAGGAAGGGAGGGAGAACAAGAAACTGGATTTTACTAGGCCTTGAACATACACATTAGCTAAATGAAAATTTGCTTCCTTAATTTTATCTTATGCTGATGATGTAGGCTTCCTGGAAGAGAGTTGCCACTTTGACTACTGTGTCTTTTTTCTCTTTACAAAACCATGTAGAGCATTTTATACTAAGTAAATCCAAAAATGTATTCCCTTTTTCATGCTTGCATTGGAGATTTTTGAAGATGATATAAGCCATGTTATACAGTTAAACTGTAACAGTACATCTGTTACATGTGCTTACCTGTTGAATACTACTGGAATTCAAAGTGTACAGGCACTTTACATAACATTTTGACTATCTTTCTGTTTTCTTATGCCAAAAAATATATTTTGTAGATATACTGATTCCCTAAATGGAACTAACTAGATTCATTTGACAAGAATTTCACAGAAAAATCACAATGCCATTTTGGTGATGATTTTTCACTCTTTAATTAATATATTTATTCTAGCAAAAATTCCAAGTGTAGGCTATAAATTGGAGATGCCAAAAATCCATTGTACAGGATCCAGGATCCAGTTATTCAGTGTTTTTGTGCTTAACATCATCTAATTTATTTCAGAATCTAAATGTGTATCTGTTTAGAAAATGAAGGTTTTGTGTTAGCAAAGAGAAAAAAAAAAGAAAAAAGTATAGGGATTTCTTTTTTGATTTAGCTAATCTCCCCTTGGGAGAAGTACAGCACAACAGTACAGCTATCAAAATACATACTATATTCCTAAATTGGATTGTCCAATGAGAAGTTTTCTCTCTCCAAATTATATCTTAGGGGTGGCTGGCAATACCTTTGAATAAATATCAAGTCCTAACCCCAAAAGATTATGTATGCTGATAAACAAATTTAATCCAGAAAGATGAACTCTTGAAAGCATTCTGCTAGAAAAACAAAAACCATTCATTAGCATGTAGAGAGGTGCCTTTTTATTTATTATGTATATCTAATATCATCTTGATTATCTCTTTTTTGAGGAAAAGAATTTGTTCTCTTTTCTATTACTACTTTGATTAGACTTACATTTCTAACATGAAATATAATGTTATTGAATTGCAATAAAAATTCCTTACAAAAATAATGCCAGAAAATTGTCATTTTTACACCATTTGTCTTCATGTTGTTCAGACATTTTTTAATCTTAATAGAAGTGGAAAAATGGCTGTTTAGACAGGAATGGCAAAGAGTCAGAAAGCTGATGTACAACCTAAGGATTCAGAAGGACAGGTTTCTACAATACAGTATCTAGTGGAGTTGTTCTTCAGTTTCTTGACTACAGGCATGTGACGATCATGCTAACTAAGCAAAATTACTAAGCAAAAATCCAGGAATTTAATGTTACTATTTTTTTGCATTGCTTTGGATAATTTATTATGCAAATGAAGGTAGCAATACTATGTAAATATATAAAATTAACACTGAACATAAAACAAAGAAGAATTAAGACTAATTCAACTGTCAATAAATAAATAGAAGCAGAACCTAAGTAAATTCCAACAACTGAGAGTACTCACATTGCTTCCAGTTATTGGGCAAAGCATGGGAAGGGACTTGTGCAACATACCAGACACAAAAATTTAAGCTTAGACAGTGAATTTGAGAATAAAGCATTCAGGATGAATCCTTTTTTTCAGATATATTGTGGAAGTAGGGGTAGAGGGGTAAACATTTCCTGAGAAAAGGATTTTTTTTTTAACATCTAGAAGGTCTTTGTCAATTTTCACAGGGTGACATTTTGGGAAATGATGCCAATCTGAGTATTACCCAATCTGAGAATTTACATCCTCAAAGATCTAAGTATTCATCTAGCATTTATTGTGATAAATAGCATAAGAAATGATAGATGTCTTAATCCCGTTTGTCCACTCCATGCTGCTTATTTCCTGCATCAGAAAGAACTTGTAAAGAGGGTATATTAAAAATCTAGTGTGGAAATGAGGATGTATATTGGAAGCAATGTGAATGCTTTGCTTCCAATATTGTTTCTGTATAGAACACAGGTAAATAAACAACCAGCAAATCAAATTGGTTTGTTCAACAGCAATGAAATATTCAGCAGTAATGTCTCAACTGGCTAATTAGGTAAACTTCAGAAATGATCTATTTATTTAAGGATAAATACCCAATGTTACAGAAGGCCAAAAAAAAAAAAAGAATATAGGCTACAGACTTCTTCTGGTCCATGTACTTATCTTACCTTTCCGGAGAGAGATGACAGGACTCAACTTTCATGACAAAATACTGTGGCTAGGATACATATCTGGATCCAGCAGCTGGGAATTAGCATCAGATCCTGCAGTGTAAACAGAGGCAGTAAGTGGTGTTTTTTTTAGGACTACCAAGACAACTGCTGTGTCAAGTCTTTAAAAATAAATAAATAATAAATAAATAAATAGTACTATCTGTAGAAGATTAAATGGTATTGGCATCTAGTTTATCCAGATTGCATTCTCTGGTGTCCAGAAATACACCAGCTCTGTTGTTTAGAGCCTTAGTTGCTTATTCCTTCAGAATAATTCAATGTCAGAAATTGGAACGAATGCCTTGGTAGACACACAGCTACTGAAAAGTGAGAAAGCTTCACTTATCTTGATATCAGTGGCATGAGGATGAACCACTTAAGTGGATAAAGAAGCCTGTAAGGATTAATATGATAATTTCTGCTATTTACATTGAGTTATGAAGCTGATTTTATGAAGATTATTTTGTGATCTGCTTTATGAAGATGATTTTGACTGATAGCTTCTAATGCATCTATATAGTTACTGATATTGAAGTAAGTGAAAGGCAATTTTTTTCTGACCAAAAAAAAAATGTAATTAAACCCAGCAACACAAATTGAAACACTAATCTTAGGTCCTTCAGGAAATATATGGAGGAAAATAGTAAGTAAAACCACACAGTATTATTGTATTAGCTTAGTATTTCACTCTTACACTGCACAAGAGTTACAGATCTCTAACAAATGATCAAATCCTACTATATATTCCTTCCTTTTTTCTGTCTCTCCCTTGATGGACTTCTTGATTTTCATTGTTTGGCTAAAAAATAAAGCCTGAAAAATGTTTTAAAACAGTAAGCATACCCATCTGTACATAGGAATGTCAATGGACTTGCATGCTTGCTGCAACCTGTCAGCTTCCTAGGACACTTATATTAACGACAAGATCAGTCCCACCTCTCTGACCAACAACAAAGTGCTAAAATTTTCCAGAGATCTCACTGGCACCACTTGCTTTCAGACTTTTAAAATGTATCTCAGATAGTTTATGAATATATCATAAAGTTCTTCAAAACATTCCCTTCTAGATAGTCCTCTATCTACAACACCTTAATATGAAAGTCAAATGATCTTGGGTCAAATTCCAGCCCTGTGCTATCCTGCTTTATGAAACTGCCAATCTCTTCCTATTTTTTTTTCCTCTTCAGTGTTCCTAGCATGTAAGTCTAGAATTGATTAACTTGGGAACCTATGTAAAATGTCAGGACAGATTAGTGATTACCATTTTGTCCTCTCAAAGGAATGCATATTGCCTTATGACTTTGGCTTCAACAGAACTGTCATCTCCAGCATTGAGTGCAGAGATAATTTCTCAGCATAGAATAGTAGCATTCCTAGGGAGAAATCTTTATAAAGTTTCCCAAGGGAATTTTTATTAAAACTTCATTATTAAGAAATGGTAGCAATTGAAACATGTCTGAAACACATCAAAAGAAGTGCTGCATACTGAATTATTCCAAAGCAATTATAATTTGCAAATGGTGATGATTAATGATGTTTCGGGAGTCATCACAGCTAAAAAATATATATTTCATTTAGAGATCAAGCTAAGTATGGTACAATGATACAAACAGGTTATGTATGGAAAAGAGGTGGCATGTTGAAATGTAAGGAAGTCTAAACCTTTTTACTAGCATTTATATGAAATTGGCATTCTTGGGAGCATACTTAGATCTTCAGTGCTCCTTAATAGGCTGTCCTTATATTTGTAAAACATTATATTTTGATAGGAAAACAAACATCAGTAAAACTAAGATCATAGGTTTTTCAACAACTAGGATGACAACTATTTAGACTAGTTTCAAACTCTAGTGAGTAGCCATGAGCAAAAAGCTGGCTTAGAGTCAGCTTTCCTAATTTTTCATTTCATCTGCACCTAACTGCATATTTGTCTACTTTCCTACTCTTTGTTCTTGACATTTTTATGGAGAACATTTATGTAGCTGAATACAACTGTAAATAAAGCAACTGTAAAAAGTCTCTCCTGAAGGGCAACATACTTTCAAGTACAAAGTCTTGCAGCATATTTTTACCATAAAAGAGCACTCAGACTTTTCTTAAATCAGACAGTTTTAAATGTCAACTTCCCCAAAATTGCTAATTGTGAAAGATAATGAATTAGAATTCATTAAAAGCATATGATTAAGTCACTATTCTCAAAAGTATATGCAAGACACTTTCAGTTTTGACCTAATATTTCCACTTTGGTCACTTCTTCAGATGATTACTGAAGTTTTTCTGGGATGTAAAAAAATTATGAATCCTTGACTGTCTCATTTTCTATTGTGCATTTTTATGGTATAGTAAAATAATAGCTGAAAGTATTTCTTTTAAAATTCAACCATAACATTCTGACACCAACAGATAGGAATTGTGGCTCATATTTCATATGAGAGAATGCCTCAGGCTGTAATTTATGCATTGCAAAGATGGATTCCATAACAAAAACAAAAACATGCTCTTCTTCAAAGTATATGTATTTCCTTGAAAAAACTCTTTGCCATTTCTGTGTGGCATCCAGATATAAGTGTCTGCTTCATCTTACTAACTCAGCTGGAACCACAGGCTGTGGATGGCAAAGACAGAGGGAAAACTGTCACAAAACACACTTCATCCTGAGTCCCATATCATGGGTCTGTGGACTGCCAAGTTCTTGCCACCCTGCACATCCTGTTCAGATAAATTCTTCATGTTATCTGCCCAAATACCAGAAGTAGCCATATTATCCCAGATGATCCATGCTTGTTGATAAGATTAGTCTACAGATGGCAAAAAGGTGTAAGAGCAATAATGGAATGAAAGTCTGCCTTACTTTATAAGACAACTCCTTGCACCTACATAAAGGAGAATGATACCCCAAACTGCTTGAAGAAATCCTAAGGGAATTCATGTAGACTAGAGAGAAAAAGGAGCAGCGCTTAGATAGAAGAGTAAAGCTACCTGCTTTTCCTTGCATTATAATTGTGGTTTGGCCAAAGACCAAAGAGCTCTGTTATCTCTTTGACTTAGGGGGCTGAAGGAAGAGAAAAATCCTCTGGGAGCCCCAAGTTGCTTCCTTCTGCCACTGATTTATTTCCTCTAATCTTAAGTGGAATTCTCTTTTTCTATCCAGCAGGCTGAGCCACTGCTCCAGGGCATGATAGGACCCGCAGCTGCTCTTCATAGCTCTTCATTAACTTACCCTTCCTTTCTAAATGTCTTATCACCTGCCACAACCTGTCACATTTTTAAAAACAAAAAAGAACAAAACAAACACAAACTAACTAAAAATCCCACAACCCAACCCTTAATTCCAAGTCTAACTTCAGCTGAGTTGCCAATGGGTTTGTCTTCAGAAAAAAATGTACGTTCGAGCAATGCTAGTGGGCATGAATGATCTTGTTTTCCAGTAAAAGTTCTGAAATTTATATGTGACAAGACACTTGATGCGATGCCTAAAACATTAAACACTTGATGTGCCTAAAACATTAAATAGTTTTAGGCATCAGTGCTAAAGCAATACAGCTCTGTGTACCACAGTTAAAGCAAGATTCAGTTTTTAGGAGCACTAGAGACATATTTTGAGTATGCCTTTTTTCCCTATACCAGACATCGGTGATTAGAGGAACCTACCTTGGCCTAGAATATATGAGAAAAGGAAATGGAGGTGATGGAGGAGTAATCATTAATATCTCATCCCTGGCAGGTGAGAATATTTTCTGTCTAAATATTTGCTACTCTTTTTTGTTTCTAAAATAAATTTGTCATATTGATCAGTCATATTTTTTCTTTCTTATGACTCTTTTTATATCCCTATTATGATCTAGTTTTCTTTATAGCAACAGAGGAAATAACAAAAGACAGTAATTTAATTTGCTTTTATCCTCACAGTTCAAAGAAGAATTCAGTAAATTTCCTAACCTTTCAGTTTTTATTTAATAATTTTGAGCATGATGTAAAATCTTCAGCAGATCAGTTTTGCTCAATATTGGAACTTTAGAAAAACAGTCATACACTTAGCACTATTCGGTAGCATTACTAAATTAAAACAATGGGTAAACTATACAGTGTGTAAGCAGTAAAATCCAATATATAGACCTAATTTGAATTCAAGATTTCTTTAAAATTGCTTATTCTTGATATTATATTTATCAGGCACCAAACACAGAAAAATCAGATAATTTTTTCACAGAAAGAGAGGAAGCAGCAGCAGGTCTTCCCTACTCAGCTCCATAGGGGTTCAACTGAAGGAATATTTAATATTAGATTGTATTTCCTTTTTAATGAAGGTCATCACACACACACCGTCAATGCTTCAAGCCCCATCAGGCCTGAGCCACCTCTGCTCAAAAGGCCATACTATTAGCATTATTATTTCATTGAGCTCAAGTTAACACATCTTCTGCACATAAATTGAAATGCAGGGGTAGCATCAGTAAGTAATTAGTTCAAGGCCAGCTACATGGTTTCTGAGTTGGGATAATTGCTGCTCAGCAGTTCTGCATCCTTTCTTGTATGTACACACTGGTCACAATGAGGGTGCTCAGAGCAAAAAAGTATGAGTGAAGGGGGAATGGGCGGTAAGAACGATGCTTCCTGATGTCATTCCTCAGAAAATTGGTGGGGAAGTATTTGTACTCCCTTCTACTTATTTTCTCTCAATACTGTCATGGAGTTTGGGAAAAATAGTATCTATGCTGGCTTATATTTGTATTTTCAGTTCTTTCCTCAGCATTTGTGCAAAATACCCTGCCAGGCATTTTATTCAGGGGGGACTCCATGTGTTTTAAACAATGTAAGGCCTATAAGACAACGATAGTTGTAGTTCTTGATTAGGGATTAGTGCAGGATAGATGTCGATATTTTGAATGCTGCTAAATTCTCCTGGATGTCAGGGAATTTGTGATGAGAAAACCAGCTCATCCTATTGACATACATCAGCTGAATAGCTTAGCTTAAGAGTGTCTGGTTTAAACATTCACTCGCCTCATACATGTGGCAGTTTTTTAAATGTCTTCATGTAAGTCAGTCTCAGCAATCCCATTTAAAACATCACCCACTGAAGTTGGCAAGCTTAACTCCAGTGGGTCACATAGACCCTCTGTTCAAACCAAATTAACCAGAAGGAAGTTGCTATTGCAGTACTGCACTTCACAGACACAAGTAAAAGATTAAACGTTTTCTCAGAAGTGCTGATGCCCCCAGAATGCTTAAAAAAGGCCAAAAGGTAGCAATTTCATTCTTTTCTCATCACTTTCTAACAAATTATTTTGTTTTTAAGATCTCACAACTTGGCTTTCTTCATTTTGATAACAGCTTATAAATGTCATCGTAATTATTCAATCAAAGTTTGCATTTATTTACTTACTTTCTAATGTGAATATTGCATTCTAATGGTTGTGGCTATCTCAGTCAAAAACAAAGTGTTCTTTGCTTTGTTTGCTCTTGCATGGTTTGTATTTAGCAATTGCTTCCAAGGTCATAAGGAAAACCACAAGATAAAAGCTGACATAGACTAATTTTTATAGTTTATTTATTAATTACTATTTGTGCTTTGCAACTCCAATTCTCCCTTAGTGCCTAAAGGTCTAAGTCCTGCAGTTCACTGCGTAGATAAAACTCAAACTGCCATTGACTGGTTTAGCATTCCCTTCAAATGTTTTCTTTACTTGGAGGTAGCTTCTGTTGATAATTAATCTCCTGAGTGGTTTTCATCCTGTTCGCCCCAGTTCTTTGCAAGATTTTATCAGACATGTTCTGCAGATAGCAAGTATTTATCTGTCTTTTTCAGCAGTAAGAAGAGTAATATTCAGTGCGTGCATATCATTCAATAATATTTGCTTTACACATTAATTACTTGCCATTCTTTTACCATGGGGATTTTGCCAGCGATCCGAACTCCAGACAGATTCTTTTACTTCTTGATATTTCAAAGAATAGCCATAGAGCACCTCAGTGCTTCCTCTGATGTGCATGCCTTACGTTTTAGCTGGATGAAAGTCAGCATATTCATGTTTTTCTAGTATTAATTCTTGCTTTCCAAAAAATGCCTCTACAAGACAAGACTAAATTAGAAACAGAGTGAAATTTGTAAGCCCATGCAGCAAACACCCAACTGCTAACCCCCGCAGAGCTATAAAACTTTCTTTTATGGGAGTTCTGCATTCATATCAGGAGGAAGTATTACCACTAAATCTCTGAGATAATGGGAAGTTTGTCAAACTGCCCTCATAAAAGAAAATGCCAGTGGTTGCAGGTTTTTGAATGCATTATAATAAATTCCTCTTACACTTTAAATTGTAAACCATGCTAAAATTCTTTCTGTAGGAAGAATTATACTCAAATTAATTCAAATTTTAAGTGACATACCAAACAAAATTAAAAAAACACACACAGTACTAAATTTAAATTCTGATATTATTTTTATGAATATATTTCGCATTGTTTCTTATCTTTTGGTGGCTGCTATCTATGTACTTTTAATAAATGAAGGAGAAAAGGAAAGTTTGGCTGCTGGATTCATGTGTGCTTGGTTGCTTTCATATTTTCAAGAAGATATTCTGTAAAACTGAGTTAGTGTACGTCTGGATTCTGGCAGATAAGGAAAATCAAAACATTTATGGAGGGCTTAAAAATAACAAAATATTTAGCATAAGGTCATGCTATTTTTTTTAATGAGTGTTTGTTCATGGTGTAGTGTACCTGGAAACCTTGCTGCTGTGCAGCTGTATCAGTGGTTTGGTTGTACTCAACTTCAAGGACACAGTCAGGCTTCACAGCAGTAAGTTTGTCCTCCGCCTCGAGACAGCTTTGTCCAAGGGAAATGTTTAAGGTACTCCTCAAAGCAAGCACACTTTTGCAGGATCTGGTTCTGTGTATATATTTTTTAAAGAAACAAAATCAAACATATGGCCAGCATAATTTGAATAGACAATGAGAGTGTTAAAGGAGAGCAAGGATGCAATTGCTGCAAGACTGGGGCCCTCCGCTCAGCATCATGAGAGAGTTTCTCCTCTCTCCCACTGTGCAGTAAAGGAGCTGGTGAGCAGAATCCATAGGAATGAGATTTAGAAAATAATCCCTGGGCCATTCAGTTCATTCGTAGAAAATTTCCTAGAAGTGATGCAGCTAAAAATTTCAGCTATGATTTCCATGTTTCCTTTGGTTTCGCTAAAATCCCAAGGGTAAAACTGACATAAGGAATGTGATCTTGTAACCTCTCTTACTCTTGAGGAAAGGGTAGGCTATAAATCCCTTAATTAAATCTCTCATCACTCTGTAGGACCAACATTCCCCTAGTTCATTTCTCTAATTACATATCTGGTTGTTCAAAAGGGGTTATTCAAAGCGCACTGCAAGCATATGCAGACTTTTGTCTAGGGGTGATAAAGGAAATTTCTAAAATGGGGTTTGGAAAGATACTTAATTTCAATAAATATGGCTAACTCTTGTGATGCCCCTTATTTGTAAATATTTTGTGTTTTGAAATAGAATTTGATAAGTATATTTTATTAAACAAACATATAGTAAAAAGGAAAACACATTACTTTGACAAATTACTTTCCAACATACAGAGAGTACAACATTTTTGGTTTGCTTCTAAATAGGTTCCATCAGTCAAAATTTACCTTTCATGATTTTCAAATATCTCTTTCACAACCAGTGAATATTTAAGATGGCAGAAGACACAGTAAATATCGGTGAGGAAAAAAAAAATTGTCAAATAGTAAATACGCAGAGCTTGAGCTCTGCATAATCAGTGTAGAAGGACTGCATTCTGATGAGGTCAAAGTCCACATGAAATCAACAGCCATGTAGAAAACAGACCATGGCTTTTTATTCTCTATGCTACAGTCAACCAAATATGAAGTATAGTTTTTAAGGAATTGTTGAAATTTATAAGATACTGCCAAAGAGAATTAGATTTGTATCAAGCTGGCTAACAGTGCAGCCATGAAACAAAAAGAGGGGATTGGGAGAAAGGCCATCCAAATGCTAATAAATCTGATTCAAAGAGGCAAATCTCTGATGGCAGTGTGTGCCCTGTGAGGAAGCATAGCTTGGGTATTCTGTATTCATCATAGCTCTTCAATGGGATGAAAGAAAATATCAGTTTCAACAAATACAAACTTATTGATACAGTGCTGCACCTCAAATACTAGTTTCCCAACATGTGGATCATGAAACTTAATTAAAACTATTGATGGTGATAAGTGAATAAGCAATTGCAACAAAACATTTGACATGTCTGAAATTGTGATGAGTGGTACAGGGTACTGAACTCATGAATAAAAGCGAGATGGGATTATCATTGATTTGGGTGGAGAATGCTAGGACAAGCTCAATTTGTTGCTTTGGTTGAAAGTTACTGAACCAATTTCTTCTTTATTTTCCATGTATTTTCCAGTTTGTGTTAGGAGAGAATTGTTCTTAGTGCCTTTTTTTTTTTTAAAAAAAAAAGTTATTTATTCCTCCCTTCCTGCCTAGCTATTCCTTCTGCCTCTTGACTTTAAGTAAGTCTTTGAACCCTATCCCACTTCATTACAGTGAGTTGTGTCCTTCCTTTGTTTATTTCTTGACTCTCTTCCCTCTCAAGCAAAAAGTAATCTGTCTCATTGTTGTTAAAACAAAACAAACTTCTAAATTCCTCCTCTGTGCTTCCCAGTAATTTTTATCTTACATATGTGTCTTAGCTGCACCCTCATTGGGCATGTCTTTATCTTTACAACTCCAGATTACAAAATAATAAAAAAGTAGTATCCTAATGTTGCTACCGTGAATTAGCAAACTGACAAACTGATAGCAGGCTAGAATTTCCAATTATCATGAAGAATGGTGATACTTGATGACAGTCCATCAGTTACACATCATCAAAAAGAAGACTACTAAGCTTTGCTTGCAATCCCTATCCAGGGGAGTTATGATGGAAGATATTTTTCATAAAGCAAGTTCTTATACAGAAGCATAACACATTAATCCAAGCTGAAGAGCTAAACATAGATTTAAGAGAAGGGTGGTCACTAGTGCAAGTCATTTATTTCTCACCACTGAACGGTGCTAATAATACAGTTGTTTTCACAGAGTGACCAGTGTAACCTTTAAACCAAGATAAAGCCCTGACACAATTGTGGTTGGAATCATAACTCTCTGCCTTCTTAGAGAGTTATTTCCTTTTGGACAAAATGGATTCCAGAGCAAAGAACCCATACAAGTCTCTGTCACAGACAATCTTTCTGGCAATTCCATGCTTTAGAGCATCCCCACTGAGATAAGTCACATCCTTTGTTAATTATATCACTTAAAAATACAAAATAAAAACCGGACATTTTAGATATAAATTGGGACTACTTCCAATAGAATTAAATATTAAGGCATCAACAGCAGCATCCGGACTTAATGATACCACATTTGTAGACAAATTTCTCCCTCTAAATTTAGAGCAGCCTGGAGTTTGCTACTTTCGTTTGGAATTAGGGTATCCATGTGCCCCATTTCAGTCTAGGTTGTTACGGTATAATGGCAGTTGTTGGCATAATGTTCAGAGTAACATATATTCATAGTCTGTCATCTCTGCTTGATCAGCTTGTTACCATCAAATTCAGTCCTACAAGAGGGAAGCTCTTGTTTTTCCTTTGAAGCATCTGTTCTTTCTCTACTGCAAATGTGCAAATGAAGATTTTATCTTCGCCCATTCCCACTCTAATCTATCAGTGCAGAATCTCAACAGTCATTTTTTGTTTTGTTTCTGTTTTTTCCTTGCCCAGAAGTCAGTAATGCTATTGCCTTGTATTGAAAGCTCTTTTTTATCTTTCTCCTTCCAAAGATCCTCCCACTAGTTTATTGTTTCAGAACCAGGACCACTTTAGAAGGTACCTTACAGTGAAATCCTTTTCAAATTTGATTTATGACATGCTTCATGCCTGCTTTCATTTCTTTATGTTCACTATCTGCAGGCTTCACTTTATCATTTCATTCATAGTGTTTTCTCAATCATCTCTATACCCTGTTCACTGAGGCCTGCATTCCCCATTTGTGCTGTTTGCATTTGCTTATTGAAAATGACCTTCCTACTTCATGCAATAGGGAACGTATCACCTACGACATTTCGGAGTAGTGTCACAAATAAATTTTACAGTGCCGCCAATGGTGCATCAAATGTAAATTTTGCTTAGACACAACTTCTTAGAGGAAAAAAATACTCTGCAAAAGCATGTGTAACCTACTCCTTTAGTCCTAAGCATATTACCAAATAAATAAGCAATAATATTATTTCACTCAGTTAGTTGACTGGACTTCAGTCAGCTGTGCAGCACACATTCCTCTCTCACATTCTCTCGTATCAGAGCTAGGAGAAAAAGTTTTATTTCATTTCTGTTACTATCCCATAGAAATAACTAATGAAGGAATTTAAGCAAGATGTATTATCTTTGTAACACATCAATAAATAAATAAAAGCAGTAAAACAAGTTCAGCTACAGTAGCTGAAATGGATTTTGCTATTTCCCTGCCAAAACCTTCCCCTTCCAGCTACTTCCTCTCTAGAATCACTGTAAATAATTACAGGTACCTAGGATGCATACCAGCAATTAAGGTGTCAGTTATCAAAATCTATCTGAAATACTTTATATATATCCAAGATTCATAAAATGTAAAAATCTTCCAGATCCTGTGCTCCATCTTTAAGTCATACTTTTTTGCATATCCCACTTTTCACCTTAAAAGTAATTCTCTTTTCATTACCTGCACCCTTTTGCCTTCCACTGTGTTTTTGTCTGTTATTTCATATCTTTTTTTTTTCACAGCCTTACAAAATATATTTTGCAAATTTTTGCAAAACTGCCCACCTTTTCATTTCTCTACAACTCATCATTTACTCTATTATTGTCCTGTATGTGTGTTGAAGATAATCATAAGTAGGGGTGACCAATATCTTTTTTCAGCTGCCTTTTTTTTTTTTTTTTAAAAAAGGACTCATGCCTGCTGCATTCCAGCCAGTGTACTGTGCTACAAAACATGGTGTAATTGGATTCACACGATCAATAGCAGTAAGTATGCATTTTCAAAATCAGTATCATCAGCTTCTTGGGAACAGGCTAAGTTTCTCAAGTTTCTTCGCTATTGCCACACAACTAGAAACAATTTTCTTGAAACAAATGAAGGCTCCAGAAATAGCAGAGGTTCCCTCATTTCACAAGGGGAATGCAAAGATGGAATAAATAAGGCATGTGTGGGTTTATGATTGATCTGAAGTTTAGGGATCCTGGGAGAAAGATTCGGAGTATTAAACTTCAAAGTCCTAAACCCTTATCTAAGCTTAACAATATTTTTCATAACTCTATACCAGTCATTTAACATTTTAATTACCTTAGTTGTAAGTCACACTGATGACATTTATGATTAATAGATGCTGAAGTATGCAGGAAGTGAGTTCAACAAAGTTGTGGCCTATTATTTTTTCTTACTTTTAGTTAATTTGCTAAAAAAAATGCAAAATGACACATTACGGATGGGTCATATTAAATGCTACACAAGAATATAGTAAGTCTTACCCCTTGACTCCAATATTTTCTAGTTAAATTCACAAGAAGTATGAGAAAATAAATTGAGGTACATTAGTAAGTAAGAGTATTAATAAACAGGCTAATTACATGTTCATCTTAAAAATAGCCTGCTTATATAAGACTTCCAGTCTAATTTCCAGAAGGTTCATATTTTGCTCTCCCATCACGTAAAAAAGATTTACTTAAGCAGATCAACTTGGATAGTTGTCGCATATCACCTATTAGACACAGCATGAGCTGGAAACCTTGTTTTCCAGTTTTATTTTTTCATAAGATTATTAAATTTTACAACATGAGTTCAGCAACAACACAAAGTTTGAAGAAAATGGGAGGAAATACTGCCTGTTTATAGAACATGGGAATGTTGGGGAGAGGAAGCATGGGCCAAACACAGAGGAACGTTACACCTACCAGGCAAGACTAAGAGCCCAACACGAGGCCTAACACAAAACAGCTACGATTTCAGTCACTTTTCTCCTATCGTATCATATCGTGAAAATGACCATTTATATCATACTGGGGGAGAATAATTTAATTATTGTTGAACAACTATGGTTACTGTGGGGCACAGATATATCAGCAGTAGTTCTTAAGTTCTGGATCATGACGGAGAATAATTTAATTATTGTTGAACAATTATGGTTACTCTGGGGCAGCAGTAGTTCTTAAGTTCTTAAGAAAACTCCCCCAGCTTCAGGCTTCTCCTGTGCTACAGACATCACAGGGGAAGGGTTCTACCATTCCCCATACAGTTTTAGCACCCTAGAATATAGTTAATATCAAAAGCATTAGTAACAAAAAAAATAGATAAACGGCTGTGCTAAGAAAATAATCTTGTTTTCCTGTAGAATTGTTCTAGAAAAGTATGTTGGACAAAAAAAAAAGTATTATTATTAGAGAAAACATACTTCAAGCTTAGATGTTGTAATAAAACAACCAGTATCAACAAGATGGTCTGTCAGGCAAGGATGTAAACACGATGCTAAGCCCTCTTTGCAAAATTACTTTCACAATATTGTTTAAAATGATGATGATGAATGCCTAACTTGTATCTCTTTTCTAGTTAGCTGCTAGTATGGAAAACTATGGTGTTAGACTCAACACTATTTGTCCAGGATTTGTCAACACACCAATTCTTCAGTCAATAGATAAAGAAGAGAATATGGGACAATATTATTCATACAAGGATGAGATCAAAAACATGATGCAGTTCTATGGTGTGATGGAGTAAGTAAAGTTAGATACAGTGTTCTTTGCCCTTTGTAAATGAAGAACAAGCATGCATGGCAGCTCTTGTAATAGCACTTGCAGTAGCCCTTGGTGGACTGTTCTTCCATAAATTTGTTTAATCAAACTTGTTATGAAGTACAGAGAGTGACTTTTGAATTGGGTTTCCCTAGATTTTGAAATTGTGAAGAAACCAAACAACTGACAATAATAGACCAAGTTCCTAAGAATATAGTAGCAACCACGGAAAATTAGACCAAAGACTTATCTAGGCCACTGAGTGGGACCAAAGTAGACACCTAGAAAAGTTTATAAGAACAGGACACAAATAAACTGAAATATTTCTGGAATATTTTCTTAGTCCTAACAATTAGCCATTCAGACACTTAGGAAATCATGCAAGTATGCTATGTTGCCCGCCATTTTTTAGATGTCAACTATACTGCACCTATTGAACACAACAAATTGTGACAAAATTCTCCTCACACTAATTTGTATGACAGTGCTGTTACTGAACTATGATAATTCAAGAGTAAAGAGCTGCAGAGGATTGTGTAAAGATCACTTCTGTCCATTGCCCTGACAGAGAAAACTTTGATAGAAAGCCCAGTGGCAGCTGGATGTCCACAGGGATTTATCAATGACTAGAGCAAACTCATGATGATTTGTAAAGTTGCAGCTGTTTGTCCTAACTAGAAAGATTAGATTTCCTTCCTGAAACACTTATCATTCTTCTGCTTTTGTTGAAAATACTATTCAAATAGTAGATGGTTTTATTTGCAGGGCATATACATTTCCACTGAGTGTCTTTGCTTGTCCTTTTCACATATTTTCACATAGTCTATCACACTACCAAACAGGAAAAAAACAAAAAAACTTTTTTTTTTCTTTTTAGTCCATCAATAATAGCTGAAGGACTGATAACAATAATTGAAGATGATACTCTAAATGGAGAAGTTATGAAGATTACAGCATCACAAGGGATTCATTTTCAACAATACAACCAATTGCCTTTTTCACCATCAAAGAGATAAAAGTACTTGTTCTATGCCTTTTTGTTTACTTTTATTAAATATATATTTTTTGAAATATATTTTTTGGAAAAAAAGATCATGTAGAGCAGAGAAAATATTTAAACAGTTGCACCCAATAACAAAGATGGAAGAGAAAATCTGATGCAGGAAGGTGTTACTGTCTTATTTTGATTCTTTAAGCACTAACAGGGTTTACTTTTTTTTTTTTTTTTTTTAGTAGAATAAGCACACTGCTCTGCAAATTGTTAATTATGCACAAGTCGGGGGTCAGATTTTTCCTTTTGGTAGTTCTGTGCAATTATCTGATCTGCGTACCCCAAGCATATTGTGATGGACCTAATTTACTTCTTTATATAATTTCTTTTACTGTAACAAAGGTATACTTGCTACATCCTGAATTCTTCATGCCAGGAATTCAGCTGAGGGCATCACAACACAAGTATACCTGTAAGGAGTCAGGATATTTTTGTCCTAATAGGAGTATGTAAAATACAACAAGAGGCAAAATTCTCCTTCCTCATTTATAAATGCAACTGATGTTACATGTCATGCAAGAAAGTACAGATTTTTTTTTCCTCCTGGATTTCAGCTATTTATGAAATACTTTAAAAATATTTTTTCTTTTATACATATATAAAATATATATATATATATATATATATAAAAGATTTTTCTGACTTTGTATATACAAGAATAAATACTTGGGCATTGCTTGAAACTTCTATTCAGTGACCTTTAAATTCAATTTTCCTCCATCTGTAAATCTGATTTCTTGTCTTGGTTGATTAAAATCTCAGTTAAAAACAAAATGTTTTGTTTGTTTTCTACACTTTGTACTTCCATTTTGGTATTATAATATTTGCTCTTAAGTGAAAAATGTCAAATAACAGCTAACAGCAATGCAACTAGAACAAAAAATCCCACACTTCATACTCTCTTAGTTCCATTTGGATCTTCTCAATCCCTGGCTACATCTCTGAAACAAACCTTAGTGCTCTGTGGGCTATGTGCCTGACAAAAAATTATTTTTACACAGTAACTAATTTATGCTCACAGCATAGACAGAGTTATGAACCCCTAAGAGAGCTGGGAAAAGTTAACAGATGCCCTCCTCGGGAGCACTGACTTTAATTTCACTGACTTAAGCATTGTTTTTTTAGCACTGTAACTGAAAATAATAGAACAACACTAATATTTATCTTGTGGGGAAGTCAGGAAGTGAATATGAATGTGGGAAGAAAAGCAGCAGGCATACCTTGAATAAATCACCATTTCTCTCCTCCACCTCCCAGCTCTGTGCCCCCAACTTTGACTCTGTTAACAATATTTTAAAAGTCTGCTTTGAATGCACACACGGCACTAACAGCAACTTTTTCCTAGCGTATCTGCATATCCACATGGCTGAAAAACTAATATCTGTCTTGGTCATATTCATTTTTACTCTCCTCTCATTAACATCAGAGTGTGATATAAGAGCTCTGAACATTCCTTAATACCTGGCCAAATGGAGCAAAAGGCATAATATAAAACAGAAAGGTCAGTTTACTTCTTTTTAGATGAGTAGTCTTCTGCTTCCCTCCAAGTTAAGCAGTATTTCTATAGCTAACAAACAAGAGGAGGTTTAACAATCGCAAACCAAAATGAGCAGAAACCATATGAAGTTAGAGAGCAACTCAGCTGTTTCACTTAATAACATAGTTCAGACAATGCTGAAAATATTGTATAACATGTATTGCTGACATGTTGTTGTCATCATTGCTTTTGCCCATATCTACTCCTTGCTGCCCTTTTCCCCTACCCCCTGCCAAATACCTGTTAAAGAGGGAGGGTTGAATTTTCCAAGGGATCGGTTAAGGAATATATAACTGAAGAACCTAAATAATAAAAGGTCAACAACTACTACATA
Organism: Tinamus guttatus; assembly: GCF_000705375.1. The sequence goes on along the minus strand of NW_010578555.1, from coordinate 33,100 downwards.
AACTCCCTAGGGAAAAAAAAAAAAAAAAAAGAGAAAGACAGGAAACAAGTTCAAAGTTCATAAGAACCAAAGAGCCAATAGTTTTAGACTTTGCATAATTAACCTGGAGTATTTCACCAGTAAAATATTCTAATTCTGAGAATTGGTAGGATTCCAAGAATGGATTCAATTTATGTGGCTTGTCAAGAGTCACACAGATTAAAAACATATGCAGTTAGACTCCAGGACACCTGGAAAAGCTGAACTCAAAAAGTTAAAGACATATCTTTATCATATGTACAGGCCTTATCTTTCCGATTATTTTTGTAGCCCCAAAAGACAGGGGTTTTCAGATAAAAGCCATATAGCATGAAGTCATGAAAGGCAGTGTTAACTTTCATCTGATCATCTGATAAGGAAGTCTCAGAATGCAATGCATGCTCATTTGATCAAATAAATATTTATACAATGATAAATCTCAAATTATTAGGACATCTGGAACTCACTAAAAGTAACAAGGAAGCAGCCAAGAGCTCTTGATGATGCAGAGTTAAATAGGAAGAAACCCCAAATTTCTATATTTTAATAGATTAAAAAAATGCCCCAAAACAAATATGATGGTTTTCCAGCTTCAGCTCTACATATTAAAACACATCTGAGGGTCTTATCTCTATGAGAAGAGCAAGTCCTAATACTTTTTGGAAAGTTTTCCTGTAAAACTTCTCCACAACCTTTGGGAGCCTTCCAAAAAGCAAAAGAAAGAGCATGTGTTTGAGTTACAGACAGAAACAGGCAGGGAAACAGTAGGTAGAAAGATGAGTTAGAGGGAGAAACAGTGAATTTCATTTCCATACAAAGATTGTTTTGAAGCTTTGTCTTCAGTTATAAGTCTTGACATAATTCCAAGTCTTATTCTATTTTGCCTAGGAAATCATAATTTTCAGACTGTGCCAATTTTGTAGAGAGACTCAGCCAAAAGGAAAGAATATTTTGAGAAATGCTAATTGCCAAGAACATAAAATGACAAGTAATAATCTAGACTCATATAATTCTCATTATTGTAATGAATTTTCAATTCTACATTTCCTTAATATACCAAATACAAAGTCTCAAACAGGAGCCTTTCTGATGTATAAAAAATAAATATTATTACTGCAATCTATTCTTTCAATATTTACCACTGTGATCACACATGAAAGCCAAAATCATAAGTCAACTTAATCTCTTTGTGATGTGACAGTGTTCCTTTATTGGTATGTAGTTACTGCCTTGATTTAAGAACATCTTTATGGAAAGGTACCTAATTCACTGCTGTGCTGTTTAAGAGGATCTGAAACTGTATCATGTGTATCATAAATGGTCATTTTATTATTGGGGGAAACATCAGCACAGTAACTAGTCCTTCCTGCAGCTTCTTTAAGTTAAAGACATCTTAGGGGAGAACAGATCTCTCTTCCATTTGCGAACAGCAAAAACAATTACCAGTAAAACCAACTCTAGTTTCCACTGAAGCCTTGCATATAAACCTAATCTTTGAGGGAGCAGCATTAGATATCTAATGCTTTTGCTTTTGGACAGGATGGGGCTCTTTGACAATTAATGATTTCCTTCCTCTAAGTGTTGAACTGCTCGCAGCTTTCTACAGGGTGACTCTCCAGCCTTAACTTCCCCTTTCAGCTAAGTCTATTTGCTTTACATCAAGAGAAGTTGACAGTTTTCAGCTCTGGCTCCAGAAGTCCAGATGGTTCAATGAAAGTGAAGGATAATATCATATGACTTAGATTTTTTTTTTCCCCTCCAGTACAAAAAGGAACAGCCAAATGTCAGGTCAAATCTGTTACTCAAACTGAGAGGGAGAGTAAACAAGAAGAGTTATGCTCTCATGTTGAAGGGGACAATAAACAGGAAAAGAATAGAACCGTCAGGTAAAAAAATGTAATATTTAGGGCAATCTGAATCTAAAACATGTCTTTTGAATAATAACTTAATCCCATTATTTGAGAGGCTATTTAGAAGTAGTTACAAACAAACCGTTACAGACCTGAGCGTTTTCTGACGTGTGTACAAAAATGGCCTAACATACTATTTTTAAGTATTCAGAGGACAAGATGAGGGGCTTTGGAATAAAAAATTAATCTTAATAGACAGAGCTAGTCTATTCCAAGCAATCAGGCTCTAAGCAGTAAGTCTCTCCACAGCAGATAAGCTGCTGTAACTTTTGACAAGCTCTGTGGTAATTCACTGCTGGCATCTGCTGGGCAAATCTTACAGAGGCTACTACCACTACTGCAGCAGCATTTCTCAGTACAGAACTACACTCTCGCACAGCTTTTATTTTTCATCAGAGGGTTTAAGGCCCTCTTGCTTTCACCCCAAAGTAGGAAATAACACTGAAGAACAAAAACAGCGATGCTGAAACCTAGCACACACCATCTAAGTGACAGTGAAAAGTGGGACTCTTCAAAAGAAATGAAATGAATATCATGATAAATAAAAACACAGTTCCCATGATGTTCATTATTTATATCAAATTGCATAGGAACTACTATATTAAAATATGCTTGCATAGACTGGTGCTTGCCATACAGCTTCGGGACATTACTGCCCAAAGCTTGCATGCCTTTACCTTTGTAACACCAAAGTCTACAACTGCAGCTCCAGCCATTCACTTGCAGCTATGCAACCTTTCAGATAATTTGCTGTACCTATATTTTCCTCTTGCTGCTCTCATGATGCTTTTCGTCCGGCCTCAAACCCAGATATCTTTGTTAAAGTTGGTTCTAATAAGAACCCCAAGCCTGACAACTACCTCTTCATTCCCTGATACTCTTTCCTATTCTTTGGTTTACCTTAGGGGCAAAACAAGAATTAGTGAGCAACAAAGTAGAGAGCAGCCATTTAAATATCCAAAAGCACTACACGGTGCTATGCATGCACAAAGCTTACCAGTGAAGCTGCATATAATACACACGCTTGACCCAAACTATGCTTCAACTATGTATCAAAATAGCATCATAAACTGAAGCAACTAATGACAAGTTTCACTCTGGATGAAAACTCCAGAATTACTGTGGCTCCAGAGTTTCACTCTGGATGAAAACCCTCTGATGAAAAGTATTAGAGGAACACTGCACTGGAGGACCTGACCAGGATTGGTGTCTCGTGTTTCTTTTTCAACTGGCAACTGGTGAGTCTTCCTTATTCCTTTTCTCTTTCTTTTTTTCTTTCTTTTCTGTATCTCTCCTTCAAACTAACTTTTATTATTAAAGTTAACATGTGCCCTCAGTTATGGATCCTGTGAATAACCTTTGTGCACGTGAGCCACGCGTGGTGTCCTTCGTGAAACATGTGTCAGATGAACTGTGGCTCAGATAGAGCTTGGTCTATTCAGGTCAAGGGTACCTGTAAGACTTTTTATATGAATTGGGCTAGTTTATATCTGGAGATTACTTCCTGAATTGTATTACATAAAGCTAGCACTGGTTGTAAATATCTTCTGCACCTCCACCTTCTCAGAATTTGAGGTTTTGCTCTGCTCATAGTCTAAACTGTCTTTTGGGAATAGTATTAGAAAACACAATAAAAGAATATTTTCCATAATAGTATTTGACAATTGCAACCAGCTCAAAGCTTGTCCATTCTAAAAAAACACCCGTATTCACCCTCCCAAATGACAGAAGTTCTGAGTCCTCCTTTCTGTCCCTGCTGCAATTTGGATCCTACTCAAGGTATCTTGTTGAACAAAGGTATAGTAAGAAAAAAGTATTCAAGACAAAGATCACTTCTCCAATTTCTTTAGTACAATTTACTGCCTAGGGACACTGCAATGGAGAAGATGTGGCTCAGGAGACACCCTTATTGCTTTAAAATATAATTTTAATTTGTTCATATGAGCTGCAAGCCAGCCCATCAAAGAGGTATTTTAATACAACTGAGGGTAGGTGTTTCATGCTGGGCAGAATGGCATGTGAGTAAAGAGACGGTTTTGAGGGATAACCAGGAGAGTGTTCAAGGATTGTTCGAGGAGGCAAATTGGGTGCAAACCCCATAAAATCTCTTGATGGCCTGTGTTTCCTGCACACTGCAGTTGGTATGAGAGAGCATCATTAATTCCAAGCAAAACAGTGCCACATTAGAACACTGCTAATTAAATGCTGCGGGTAGTAGACTAGCATTGATCTCTAGCTCACATGCCAGCCTGTAATACAGACCTATCCACCATGCATGCATAGGAAGCCTGGCCATCAGAATTGCACTGTCCAGGATTTCAGGACAGTTTAATGCTCCAGAACTGGCCTTGTGAAGCAAAGCTTTACACTAGTCACATCCAGCCTGAATGAACAAAAGTCACTGCTCTAGTCTACCACCATGGCTGCACTATTTCCTTCTTTATACCTTTTACCTGGACTACCTTAAGGATAAAAACATTTCACTGTTAAGATAACTTCAGCTACATGAAAATGTAATAACTGCCTCTCCTCAGCATCAGTCACCATCTCTTAAAACATCACTATTTCACTGATTTCAGATAAACTTTGAGGCCTGATTAATAGCTCAGACGGTGCTTCATGAAAACAGCCCAAGATGCTTCAGTAGTGTCTTTTTTTCCTTTGCAACAACAAAAGCAAAACTGCTTTCCTCAGCAGTTAACGTCTTAAGGAACTAAAGAGAGAAGAAGAGGAAATAGGACTCTCAGTCTCATAGGACTCTCTTTGAACTCTTCATTACAGGAGATGAGAACAAGCACACTTCTGCCTGCTCTCAGACAAAAAAGTGCAAAACCCACTTTGACTGCACTTTCCCACAGCTGCAAACAAAACCCACAAAAAGAGAAGAGGAAATAAAGACATTTTTAGAACATGGGAATTTATAACTCTTCAGAAAAATAGTTCTATCTTAGCTCGTGTATCCATTCCTATTTACATAAATGACTAACACTTCAAGATTTTGCACAATGTTTGGCCTTGAAGATATATTACAGCAATTAACACTATGAGCAGATTACAAGTTAACTCTCTATATATCCGAATGCTACCATTCTCGAGAAATAGGCAAAGAGAATACTGGAATGTGCCTCTTATTCTGGATCAGCTTCCTTGTACAAAATCCTTCTGGCAATTTCATTTCAGATACGTATAGTGTTAGTTTATAGTCTGTTCAAAAACACTACTAACCTCTATGCTTACAAATTAGCTTACGGTTATCAAAAATACTTCTGTTTTCAGAGTGTTACTTTTCCTTGTGTACATCAAGAAAGACTAGAGAAAATGCACTTAGGTATTCACACATTATTAGACTTTGAAATGAACAATAGTACCTCATCTTTTACTCCCATTCTTCTCTGCGAAAAATTGAATATACTAACATCATACATTTTCATTTTAACACCTTCTCTATATGACTATCTATATATCTCCATAGACACAGAGTATTTATTTGTCCAAAAACATACAATAGGAGCTATCTTTATTTCTAGGGCAATAAACGGAGATAAGTATAAGAAGCTTGTAACTCCAAAAATTGCAAATCATTATTTATCAGTCATGCTCACCTGCAAATTCAGGTCTGTGGATGAAGTATGCTAAAGTCATTTAAAATCTGCTTAATGTATATTTCATTGAACAGATTTTATCACGTATAATTTGCATTTTTTCTCAATTTTTTAAATTAAAATTTGATTTGCTCTTTAATTCAAACACTCTTCCATTAACTGATATGCAACAATTGACATCTCATGTACATTTAAAATTCCATCTGCTAAGGCAAATTGCTCTGTTACATTATTTTCTATATTGCTTTATAGATTATCACAGGTGGACAAATTTCATTCACTAAAATGCGTGGGATTCTACACACTTAACTATACAGCCTAGGCCTGATCTTGTAGGTTTATCCTGTGCAAGCAGCTGGCTACACTCCAACAGATAAAGACTAATCAAATCTGGATACTTCCCAAATATTTCATGGCAGTAGGAATTTACTTTTTCGTATGGGTTTTCCCTACTCCTTCTGTTGTCTTAACTGTTAATATTAATAAAGGGCTATTAATAGTGTACTCTATTTGCAGAAAAGGAGGGGAAAATGATACTATCCCTTTAAAAGCTACCCAGCTAGAGAATGATGACAAAAGAAAAGCAGAAGCAACTATACACTGACATCCTAATTATTGTACAGCATTGTATACTTAAAGGAGTAAAGAATTCTATTAAAAAAAAAAACTTAGTACAATATGATCAAAACAATATGATCAATATGATCCACATCATCTGTGGATCAGTCGGTCTATCACAGGGACTGTATTCATTGAAAAAAATCATTAAATAAATCATCTGAACATTTCACTTTTCGTTATATCTATTATGTTCACTGCTAAAGAGATAAAACAAAACAGAAGAAAAACAAAACTTTTCCATAAATTATAAAGTTGGTATTATTTAACTGAATTGAAGGTAAGAAGCAGCTATTTCTATCAGAGTATATATTCATCTACAATATTCATGTCTGTGAACTTTGTAGCTGAAAGAGCAGGATTCATCTGTAAAAGTAATGAAGTGTACTGTTTGTCCACTTATTGGTATGAATAATAAGGCTGCTTTTGGCCACTAATTTTCCCCTAACTTTGTAATCATATCATAAAATGTTGGAGAAAAATATTTATACAGCTTAGGAAAAGAAAAAAAAAAAAGGGTTCAGCAACTGCTCTACTTTTTGGGATGAAAGTCAAGCTTCATTTCCAAGGAGAGTTTCTCAAAACATTTGACCATGAAAGTAAGTTCATAGTATGAATGAAAATACAACAGTGTGCCAACTAAGAGCTGTGAGGTCTGTTTAACTGAGATTAAAAAAAAATAGTAGACTTTTAATAGCATTTTGGATTAGTTATAGCTGGAAGAGCAACTATGGTTGTTTGAATAAGCTACATATATTTAATTTTTGGAAATATCAAGCCTTGCTGCTGTCAATTACAAAACCTTTTTTTTTGTTTCCTCCCCTCTCAGGTAATTCTGCATGCATCCATACATAATGCCTGTTATTTGGCAACACTGAAGTGCATATTTAACTTCAGGCATATGTTCAGATCTCAAAGTGCAGCAGGACTGCACCCTGTGAACTAGTCAAATGAACTAAAGTCTAGATTTGTGCAATAGACACAAGTCCATGAGAAGGCCCATACAGCACTGAGGCATCAAGTTCCTCAGCATGATGATATACAGGCCTGGAGACATGCAATTTCACCTCTTTTTGAGGTGAAGTTGGAGGACTTCTGGGAGGACTCAGCATTTTGGACAACTCTTGCAATGAGAGAAGGAAAGAACTATGCAGGAGTCCACCACAGAAATAAGTTGTATTGTCTGCCCCCCTCTTAAATGCCTACTGCACTGTCCCTGTGGTCTAGAGACTTAGTTAGCCATCTTATTCTTCAAACATCTATTTATATAATCATTTTTGGTGTGTGCAGGACAACTACATTTCATCCCTAAATTTATTGAGTGACAGCTTCTGAGCTGCACAATTTGGAGAAAATGCAGAAGAAAGTATTAACTTACATGGCATTAGCCACTAACATAAGTGACAAAGTGTTAAGATCTGTTGATAGTTGAGATGGGCCAAAATTCAGATTTTTGGTTTAACCTCTAAAAGAAATGCCACTGGCAAAGAAAACTAATTTCTTTTGAATAGCTTTACCCTCCTCTTCAGGAAAAGGAATGAAGACAAAGTCAAAAACAGCACTCTAGAGGTTGCTAGAAGGAAAACAGCTGCCATAAGATGATGTTTTTAGTCATCAGTGCAGATTAGTACATGACTACCTATAAAGACCCCAGCATTATAGCATGAAGTCATTCTACGTTTCCAGTATTCATAAGAAATTTTGCTTTATAAATTTCTGACAATAAAGCAGAGAATTTTACATTAAGTAAAAGCATGCTCAAAAATATTACTGTTCAATACCTGTTCCTAGAAAACTGTAGTGTATGAGGGCATTTTGCTCTTTTTTTAGGCTGGTCTATATTGTTGTCATATATTAATAGGAAGCATGAATGCCTCTTCTATGAAATGAGCCACCTTTACAGTGTTACAGCTTTGAGAAAATATCAGACCTATAGAACTTTAGTTATTAGTTATTATTTTGTTTCCTTCTTTCCGTCAAGAGATTATTTTACTTTTATGCTGTTTTCAAAACATTCAGAATAAATGAACAGAAACATCTAATCATCCAACAAGCAATACTGGATTAAATACTAGATAAAAATTAGCCTAATATTAAAAATAAATTTTGCATGAATCCCAAAGCAAAAGTGTAAATTGCAGAAATTTACAGTAATGCAGAGAATGCTTTTGGATTTGCATTTTTTCCTTTGGATTTAATACATATTATGCATGTCTGATTAAAACTCAGAGTACTGCAGCTGGATTTATAAAAGCCTCCTGTAAACTTATAATTCATTGCTATTTAAGCATTTTGACCAATTCTTTTACTTTCTAGTAATTTTCATAGCATATCTTACACAGTGAGCGGCACAATAAGTTCTGTGATTGCCAGATTCCAGCAGATTCAGTAGCTTTGTTTAGAGGGCAGCTGCCAAAACGTGAGTCACTAAGTCAATCTGTAACATGTCTGCTTGAGTAACTTGTATTCATTGGCAGCACTCAAGGAGTTTGTGTATCTGTTGTTGGATACATAATTTTACTCACATATCAGGAACTTAAGTGATAATTTTGTTTAAAATTATTTATTTAAAAACTGCACTCATTAAATCAGATGGAGTTGGTATCTGTTTTACATCCTGCACCACCCTTGTACCTGGTGGCCGAAGGAAGGAGAACCACCTGAAGCTGGTAAAAAAGCAAAGCTCTTGCCACACATACCCTTTTGCCCAAAAAGGCATCTTTAAAACCCACCAAAATTTGTACCTGTTTTGATATTGGCAGTTGATAGATAACAGAAGAGTCAACTGAACCAGTTCATCACAAGTATCATAGTAACTTACCTGGAGAAGACACGTACCCTCTCTCTATCTCTCTCTCTCTCTCAGCAAAGTACAGGAAGATAGAATGGGTTGAGATCTGTTCATTTATATACTAGATGTGTCCCTGGCTAGGGAATTGCCTAATCATCTACTCTATATTCAAACTACGCAGAGAATAGGGGAGAGGACAGTAAAAAGCACCTTGCTTGGCTTTGTAAGCTCAAGTCAGATGTGATATACTGAAATAGTTGGTGTCTCCACATTGAGATCTGTTGCACTTTTCCTGCAGATTTCATATCTCCGGGAGCTGTTTCCTAAATAAATAGCTTCAGGACAATGAAAACTGGTAAATGTTTTGATAAAGGATTGGAAAGACCTTCAGAGTTTACTTTGCTTCCCCTGATGTCTAGAGAATGTTTGGGTTTTTCAGATCTTCAGCTTTTAGTTTTATAGGCAGAAACTTCAGTTCTGGATTAATCATTTCTAGCTACCATTAGTTTCTTTCTACTAAATGGAGGCTTATTTAGTGAAACAACTCTTACCAGTTTGATGACTCTGGAATCATCTTTAGTTAATAATATTCAACTTCAGATCAGATTTTAAAGTTTGCTGGAGCTTGTTTAGTTGTTCCTATTTATCTTTCTTTGGAAAGGAAAGGAAATGTTTTGGTTATTTTCTTGTCTCATTTTGTTTTTGAGAATGCCAGTCAGGTTGAAATCCAGAATATTAATTACCTTGTACACCATTACGTCAACATGATCTGGAGGAAACAGATTTTTCTGGGTTTCCTCTTCTAAATGATATGGGCTACAGTCAGATAATTAGGTTGGATAGCTGAAGAACAGGGCCTAAGTGCAAAGAGTTCCTCCTTTTCTAGTAAAGTATTTTTAATTTTGTGTTCTGATAGTTGTTCTTATTTTGTGTTCTGACTGAAATAAAATTATTTTTCACATTCGACATTTCCACACCAAGAAATTTGGTTTCTTCCACTTCGCGATGTAGAACTTTGGTTTCTTCCACTTTGAGATAGTCTTATGGTCAAAGACTAGAAAGGTGAAGCAAAAAGAGCCTGCAAGGAGATAAATCTGGTTTTGATGCCAAATGACTGCACACAATCCAAAGGTTTCCAGTGTATTTAGAATTACACTGGTATTGGTATGCACGGTTTCAGTTGCTTAACTCTGGAGAAGCATATCAGAACATGTAGAAGTTCCTGAAAAGGAATGTCACCTGTGAGCTTCAGGCTGGTTAGAGTCTGAAAGATGAAATGCTCTAGTTCAAAGCTCCTGTGGGAGAACATGAATCCAGCTCTCCGCTGCAGACATTTACCCAGACATAATACCTTTTGCCTTCGAAAAAGCAGACACATTTCAAGAGGGAAGGCAAATTAAATGGGATTACTTTAGTAAGTAAGGTTTCCTTGCATAAAAGGATCTAATAATTAACTAGTAAAATCTTCTCTTTCCTCTAATTTCCCTAAGGCTGCTTATTTCTGCTAAAGCACTGCTGACTGTGGTAGTGTCATTTTCAAAAGGCTTTTAATATTCTTTTTAGTCATTAGAGGAAAAAAAAAAGTTTCATTTTTACAGAAGTTAAATTAGCAGTTCCACATGAAAGTTTTACTGAGCTGGTCATTGATAAACACAATCCTGAATCTTCCTGACAGTCTATTGGAGACCAGGAATATTAGAAGCACTTCTGTTATTTTTCTTAGCAGGCAGGAAGCTCAGGGCAAAACACTGCATCTCAAAGACAGGATATTCTGATCCCTCATGCAAATATTTCCAGCATTATTAACCAAATCTTACATGATCTATTCTCAGAAATCTCACAAATTACTTAGGAGGGGACCCAGGGACCCTGCATAACTAAATGCTGTGACTCATCTAATGTGTAGGGGGCGTAATTTTTTTAGTAGTAACTGATATTATGTTTAACATAATTTCGCTGTGACTCATCTAATGTGTAGGGGGCATAATTTTTGTTAGTAGTAACTGATATTTTGTTTAACATAATTTCTTTTTTTTTTTCATGTACAATAATCAAACTTATGATGCTACATTACTAATAAATGCGACTTCAATATGCAATACATTTAGAAACAGATGCTAATTAAGAAAAAAATATCTTTTTTTCCTATTACTGTTTAAAGGTACCTACATAACATAATGCACCATTTATTTCCTTAGAAAAGTAGCCAAGCAAAGTAGCCAAAGGCTGAATCACACTGTTCCTACCACTACATTTGGCAATAGATAGGGACAGGCATGTGAACTCTGTCATAGAAGGTGCAAGGCATCATCAGCATTTTGCAGAAAGAGACACACTGCGGCTAACTCCACACATTAAGTTTTAAACTTACCTGTTAACTTCTTTTACTGCACAGGCTGGCAATAGCTAAACTGGAACAAATGTAGGAAGCCTTTTCATTTCTTGGATAAAAGACTAACAAAAGTAAGTTCACTGAAAAGTTATGGCTTTGGAGGTCATAATTAAGCAGACATATGGATGAAACTTAAGGCATTTAAAGGGGAAAAGGAAGTGACAGCACGAATCTGACCACTGCTCATGCTGCCCCTATTCCAGGGACTCTGGATGCAGATAAGGCAGCACAGCAGGGCAGATGTGCAGCTTTGTGATGTTCAGCAGAAGCACACACTAGACTTTCCAACATAGAAATGCAGTTTTTAGTTTTCAGAACACCTGGTACCTGCTGCCTTGGCAGAATTCTCTCTTCTCAAGCAATTTGATATGAGAATTTATGGTGATATAAATGGTGGTTCTCCAGCTGTGCTCTCCTTCACTTCGTTGCAGCTGGTTATTCACTTCCTCCATGGGTTGTTCCTGTAAATAACTAATAAAATGGTGCAAAATATCCGAGACTCTTCAGAGTCTCTAGTACATCTCACAGGCAAGTGACATGACTCAAGTCTGAGAAAGCTGGAGCCAGTTCCTACTGGGAATGTGTTGCCACCAGCACTGGTAGGGGTTTGTGGAGGCAAGAGCATGACTTGCACACCCACATCCTGACCATGCAGGGAGGTGTTGACAAGCACGGGCTTAGGCTTGCCTCTTCTGCTTTGCTTCCTTACACTTGGCCTGAGGAGGAGAGCCTGCTGGATTAACGCTTAATAATATTTAATTTCCAAACCACAGAAGGGACTTGCCAATGTAGAGCTGCTGCAATTTTCAGGAAGTAAATTTTACATTTGTAATTTTGGCTGTCTATCAGCTTCAGGTTTCTCTCTGCCTTCAGCTATCCATTATTTTTGTTTGTTATAAACAACTTTATTTCACCTCTCTGTGCTTATAGGATTATAGCCAAGGGATCCCATGCATCCTTGGTTTACAGACAGTTTGTGAGCTCTGGCACATTATGAAAATATTCCTGAATAAATACAAGTGTTCTCTTTCTTGCTAACCTTGCAACAGTCAGGCCTTTAGGAGACTATGGAAGGTCTATTAAGCAAACAAGTATCTCAAACAGATGGAGAAAAAAACCTGTAAGCAAAATGTCTTGTGAAATCCCTAATTTCTGTGATGTTTCCACGTGCAAATTATTCTCAGTAGATATTACACAATGTCAAATTAGTAATCCAAATCTAAGTTAACAACAAAACAAACTCTCACACACTAAAAATGTGCCACAGAAAAAGTGCTTCATTCATTATAAGTAAAATGTGACTTTCTGCTGCAAGAAGGTTCCCAGGCATCATGTTGCAGCATGGTTAGGAATCAGCAAAACACTCTGATAAAGAGCAAAGTGAACAGGCAGCTAATAGGCAGGGACAGACTGCCATTTTTTGGTTTTCCTTCCCAACAAACTCTACCAGTTTCCCACAAAAAGGCAGAACAAGAATGTGAAACTCGATCAGTGTTTACAGGACCCTTTCATTCAGGTAATCCTAACCTCATTTTTCCGTCTCCTCCTGTTCTTTGCTAGATCACATCCAAGTTCCTCTCTTATCTAACACTTTGATGGAGCCTCTTATTCCATCCTTCAGCCTACCAAATTGCTGACCTTGATCTCACACCTCTCAGTTTGGCCATACTGAAGAGGAACTCAAGGAAGCAAATGGCAAAGGGACTGATAAATCAAACTAAAGAATAGAGAGAATAACAAAACTGAAATCACACACACTAGAAGGTCCAACTGCACTCTATTTTCCATTTTTGATCTCCTCTCAGCTCTTGTTTTAGCACAGTCCCTGAACATTATACGACTAATATCAAGATAGAAACATAGCCTTGTTTCAATTTGCCTTTCTCAAAACACTCACCAGGACCCTCTCCTTGAGGAACACTCTTTTTGCTGAATATGTGTTGAAATAGGTGAGTTTCCTACAAAAGGCAGCTTATTCTGGGAACTGTAATGAAACTCAGTTCACAGGCTTGTGGCAAATTCCCCAAAGCAAGCATGAGAGAGTCCACCACAACTTCCTAAAGACTAGGAATATTTCAAGTTTAAACTTTTAGTGTTATATCTAGACCTATCCAATCTTGGCAGGAGGCTCTGTTGTTAACTACCTTACCCCCTCTTAACACTGAAACATGAATGACACTTAACACAGAACTTGATAGGTATAAAATGCTAGTATATTGTCACTAAAAATTGGAAAACATTCATGATTTTCTTCAGCTTTTTGGTTGGAATAGTATTTATGAACTATGAAAATGTTACAAATGTAAGTTTTAAAACTTTTCCTTTCAACATACCTTCTAACTTCATTTTTATAAGTGAAAAAATTCAACTTACACATTTGGTTTCCCTCGAGACAAAAATGTCAGCTTCTGTTTATGGTATGATTGACATAATTTCAAACCACTAATGAAATGAAACATGCATTACCTATGCAGTCTGCTTGTATGCTTTCCTCCAGAGTCCACTATGTGATTCCCAGAATGGTGATTTCTTCATTGCTTTTCCTTACATACTCTGCAAACCTACTGGGAATGCAAGAGAAGTTTAAGTAAAATTGAAAAAAACTCCAGGAATCCTAGTTTTGTAATCACATTCTGTACTGCTGCCTTACACACTTGACTGCCTTGTGGTAATGAAGCACATTCCTATTTTGCATGCCTGGCTGTCCAATAAACCATGATTAGACCACACCAGCAGGGACCTGAACCCAGGAGATATTAAAGAAGAAATCCTAGCTTCAAAAAAGCCTGTGAACTTTAGCCATTTACCTCCATAGAGATAGTATTTTGCATGGCCAAAGTCATACGATTGCTTGGTAGCTCAGGGGTACAGAAACAGAACGCTGGAGGGCTCTAATCATTTGTCCAGTGCTATGCTTTGCATCTGGGAAACCTTTAATCAGAGTAAGAAAGTACATAACGAACACCTTTTCTACAAAACAGTAAGAAACAGCCTACAAGATACCACACCACCGATTCCCCACCATGCCCAGTCACCACCCATGAGACTTAAGCATTACAACTTCAACCCTAAGAACTCACATTTTAAAGGAAGAGCTACTGCCATGTGCAACAAATTTGGTTCATTTTGTTGAACATTTATTTCTGTTTTCTCTGGCAGCCCTTTGCATGAATCTAAAATGAAACTAATTGCTGCACCCTCAGAGATAAGCGCCACCAAGAATGGGTATGGAATTAATTTAAATGCAGAACCAGTAATACAGGGTGAATACTTGCATATTAAACTTAATTTTGTAAAATAGTTAGCAAAAATGAGTGATCTGCAGGAACAATGCAATTGAGACAGCTAGATAAACAATAAAGTCTATACTTTGCAGAACGTGTAATACCAGTTTGAATTTGCAAGAATCGGCTGTGGAATACAAGATGGAAAAACATACAAAACAATAAAGACCACAACAAACACACACCACAACAATAGCAGAGTGCTAAGTCGAGCTGTATTACTAAAAAAATGAAAGAATATACCTAGAAAGAGATTAAAGAACATGTGTAAAACATATAAATGCATGAATAAAGTCTCCTTAGAAAGCAGTGAAATTATCATCGATTGAACTGTAAATGCAAGTTGAAAGGTACTGATCAGTCACAGAAAATAGAACATGCAGGGATAAACATGCAAGTTATTTGTTCTGTAGCTATGTAGATGGTAAAGACCTGGAGATCAAACTATTTTGATTCATTTCGGCAGAGCTGGGTTGTTTCACATGCATAGTGAGTTTTTTTAATGCTTGTTGGTTTTTAATGAATGGAGTTAGTCTACCATTTAATTATTGCAATGGATAAAGCTTCTGCACATACTTCTTGCAGAAGTGGAGAACATTTTTAAGCAATTCTGTGAACAAAGATACCTTTAGAAGCCTAAGAATGGGCACCTCCAACCACTGGAGGTAACCATCAAGAATGGAAGTATTGCTAAGTGCTTACCTAATTCTTCCTCAGATACTCATGTATTAGTGGGTAATGTCTTTAAAAAGAATCATTAGCAATTAGAAGCTACAAATTCACAGACATGTAAACAAAAATCACTCATCCTCTCAACAGCTCTTCCTATGCCAAAAATAGGGCAATCTCCTTCCTATTGCCCAGACACCAAAATGTCCTTTCATTAAGTCCCACACACAGCATGCACAGAACCTGCAATCAGCAGACTTTTATTTTGCTTTTTATTCATTAAGAGTTCAGGAGAAAAATTATTTCCTGCATACGTAGCCACAAGTTACAATAGCTCATAATGACATCCCTTATCTGTCTTGATCTTGGCTTCCTATTGTTTACTAGGATTTTTGGGAACACTTTGTATAATAATTAGACTTGTAGAACAACAACAACATCAAAATTAAATTAAAATAATTAAATGAGAAGAATAAATTACCTTGTTTTTCCTAAAACACTTCCATATATAAAATGGGTTGAGAGGGGAGATTTAATTCACACTACTAGACCCAGATTCAATAAACTAAGCAAGCTATTGATACCAGACACTGCAAATCAGGGCAGAGGCTGAACCTCAGTGCTGGCCATGGTCAGGCAGATGACGTCGGTGGGGCTGTTCAGGAGAAGGTTTGACATTTTCTTGTTTTTCTTTTCTTTAAGCAGATAAATGGGGATCCTAAGTATAATGCAAGCTCAAGATGTGAGACAAATCGGTCTTTTCTGCGCCTTCTGCCAATTGGGAAGGCTAAAAAAAAAAAGAAATAAGAGTTATGTGTCTGAAACACAGGTGGATGTTTTGTGAAATATTCTTTTGACACACAGACTTTTTGCTTAGCCTTTTGGATCTGTTTTCTCCATTAACCTAAAAGCAGTGCAGCTTGAAAGTATTTCCCTGTGCTTCATGTAAACAGAGCGAACACGGCACAGCACGCAGGAAGCGTCGCGCTTCCATATCCTGCTCCTGACTGCCGCCACCAGCACATTCATCAGGAGGTTTCAGGAGAGGGGAACGAGGCACCCTAGCACCACGGAAAGCTTCCTTCTGCTCCCACCATCCCAAATTCATTCACGCCTACAAGTTTTCTATCCAAATTAACTGTAAACAGATGCAAATAACCCCACTATGCCTACAAAGATGAGATCGTTCTTTAGTTATGTTGTTCTGGTGTTAAATAAACATTCTTGAGACTCCTTCTCTTGCCCCGTTCTGCTACCTCTTCTCTTCACCAGCTAAGCACACATGCACTTCTAGCACACAATTGCTGATAGCATCCACCAGAAATAGGAAAATACCACAAATGTTGTACGGTTTGTTTCTTTCCACAGCTCCCTGCAAGGTCCATCAATGAGCTTCAAATTAGCCAATGAGTTTGGTCATCATCATAATTCAGAACAAATTATTGCACTACTTTTCTACAAAAGTATATTAATCATACAAATTCACTATCCTGATATTCTCTACTTTATGAGTCATTATCTAAATGTCTTTATTGAAACTAGTGCTGCTTCTCAGCAAGACACAAGATTGCCAACATCCTTCTGACCTTCCTCAAAACACTTTATTTCTAAGGCATGCTATGATATCAATCAGGAGAGCTGCTGCATTTTCTCGCCGTTATCTGTATTTACCCAAGAGAAGTTGTGCTTTCTTCCAAGTAATCTCAAAGGCAAACTGAGTAAGAAAAGTGAAAAAGGTGTTCATTCAATGTTTGTGTTGAATATTCTCACACTGAGGAAAAAAAAAGGCAAAAGCATAAAGTTTAAACAAGCTTAATCAGGAGAGCTGCTGCATTTTCTCGCAGTTATCTGTATTTACCCAAGAGAAGTTATGCTTTCTTCCAAGTAATCCAAAGGCAAACTGAGTAAGAAAAGCGAAAAAGGTGTTCTTTCAATGTTTGCGTTGAATATTCTCACACTGAGGAAAAAAAAGGCAAAAGCATAAAGTTTAAACAAGCTTTTTAATAAAACCACCCATCATAAACTTTTCTTTCTATCCCAGGATATGTTATTGTCTGATATATGAGGTCATCAAAATCCCATTTCTTGTGAAAAACCCTAGAAGATAAGAGTTATAATTAAAATGTATTCTTGTAGTAAGTGAGAAGGTAAAAGTTAGTACAGGAATTTAGACCAAACCTTTTTTTGTTACTTTTTTCTTTTTCTTTCTTTCTTTTTTTTAAAGGTATATTAAGTATACCTTAATGTCATATCATAATTCTTCTTCTTGCAGGGTATCACCACCTGAAAAAATTAGCATTAGAACATTAGTATAGGATTTTCAAACAAAATTTTTAATCTTTGGCATTCACTTTACATCATTCAATAAGCCAAGAAAGACTTGCTGAAGTAGGTCATCCAGCATAGCTCAACAGAGGTTGTTCCTTATACTTCGTCTGGTTTGTTGGTTTGGTCTAATCTGTTTTATAAAAATTCACCCTACTGGATTTCCACCACCTCTGTGCACCTCTTGATAATTTCATTCTTACACGTGCAAGCCTCTTAAGGAGCTTTTTCACAGAGTTGACTCTTAAATCTATTTGACAGATTTTATCCTTTTGTATTGGCTTCTTCCTCAGTGGCTCACACTAAATGATTCCTTTTATTTTTTGTATCTCTATATGCAAAAAGAGTAGACAACTGTGACAACTTGGTTTCTGCTTTTTTCCTATTTTCTTCCCCCGGCCACACACACTCTCTGAAGTGATGAATGTCTGCTGGCCTATGACAGAGATGCAGGCTGGGTATGAAAGAAAAGGAACAGCAAAGAGGCCCCAAAGAACTCTTGAAGTGAAGGAAAATATCATGCAGTTAGTGTGAGATATAAGTGGGAGCCCACACAGAGATGCAACCTTCCAAAATAACTCACACTGCCAACTATTCTGTTTAATAAATAATTAGTAACTGACTAATTTACTTTGATTTTACAAGCTAAAAACAATACGCACATTTATTACACAACAGAGGCAAAGAAAATTATGTTTACATTCTTCTCATGTAACAGTGTCTTTTTATCACTAACAGCATTATGTACATTGTACATGCAGAGTTAGATCAATAAAAATAACAGATCATATGAAAAGAATTTGAAAGCTGCTCCATTTTTGAGATGCTTGATACCTCCATTATTTTCTCCATAAATATTTTGATTAATTGAGGATCCCCACAAAGGAGAGCCTTACTATGAATCACCTCCAGTCTGGCCAGCTTTCATTAGGCCACAGGAATGTTCCCACTCTGAAACGTACATTTAATTGGAAGGAATTCATCAACTGTTTAGAAAGGAGAAAAACACAATAACATCCATCTGTCTGAGAGCTCGGTACTTTTTAGGATACTTGGCTCAGTAATAAAATGTCTTACAATTTTCTGGATACTTCCTCCCCTTTGCTAAGGGCCTGAAAATCTTCAGCATAAAGGCAAATGGATTCTCATATCTTCTCTGTTCTTTCCCTCTCCATCTCACTCCACGCTCATCAGCATTAAGTTTGTGCCACATGTTGCTAATGATCGTCTAAAACATGTTTACCCAGGAAGTCTAAAACTGTCACAACTTATTCCATTAAATTATTCAAGCAATAAACTTCCCAAGAAGGAGGGAAGGATGAAAGTTTCCACCAGCACACTAAAGAAGCATCTCACAACACCTATCATCCACAGAACACGGATGGATTAAACCTTAATGTATTTTGATGGAGTCCTGATCGAGTCATCCCACAATAAAAAGGAACACTGCATTGCAACACAAAGTCTCTGAACAGCCTGTACAATATTCAGTGGGTACCACGTCAGTGCTAATTAGAGTTGATACGACTGTTGTAAGACGGTATGGAGAAAGATGTCTCAACTTGGGAAAACTTGTATAGTTTTCTTGAGTAATATTAGGTTTTATAAAGCAGTTAATTCATATAATGTTTACCACCTCTACCTGGAAATGAAACAAGTCTTAAATATGTGATTACTATACTCAAATATGAAAGGAAAGGCAAGTTCATCTCCTTAAACACCATGAAAATAGCATGTAATAAATACACATTGTGAGAAAGAAGGTGCTTTTACAAAGTAATTTAGTGCACAAATTAGGAAGACCGCTGGTATCCATGGTAGATAGATATTCACCAAGATTACAATCAGTATTGGTTTAATCTCACTGCTATCCCTACAATCTGCCACTCTCCGTTCAGGAGAGTTGCTGGATAGGGCATACTTACTCAGGTACCTTATTGATGTGAAAAATTCTGCAACACACAAGTATTAAAGAGGTAGTAACGTTCCATGAACCTTTACCCAACCACAAGAGTGATCCTTTAGGTTTATTTTAAACAAAATATTTTAATGCTGTTGATTCTGTCTCTGTTTGAGACATCCCTTTTGTGCTGTCTTGAGTCTTTGTTGCATTACCTGCCCTGAATGTTTTCCACACAAACAGATTACTCATATGGAAAACCATGGACTATCCACTTCTGAATGGGTAAAAAGGATCATCTCAACAAAGTGTTTGCATGCAATTCAGTACTCTCAAGTTCATTAGGAGAGGCCAGATAAGTTCTGGAACACTAGAGAAGAATATCTTGGCATAGAGTGTCGATATGAGTAAGCGTGCTGTTGACTAGTAATAGCAACCTATGCCGTTACTTAGCTTTCATATCTTAGTCAAGCCTGTGCAGCACTGTTTTTTCACTAAAGCATAATCACACAGAAGTCATGGAACTCTTAAGAAATTCACATCTTCAGCAAAAAACAAACAAACAAAAAAAAAACATTGGATTCATTATTGTCATAATTTAAAACATGAATATCATGCAGCATCTATGTGGTCCTCATGTAACAAATGTTTGGTGTCTTAGCACTTGTAAACATGAGAGCAGCTTGGAGCAAGACAGCTCCCACTAAAGGGAAGTAATCAGAACAACAACAACAACAACAACAGCATCTCCAAAAAAGCCAGGTTGTCTTTCTTCACCAATTATCCTCATTTTTCTTTCACAAATTGAAATAAACTGAGAGGGAGTTAAGATATTCTAAAAGTGGAAAAGACTGGGGAAAAAAAAGCCTATAAAAGAAAGTGTGGAGTTAGTCCTTCAGAGGTCAGCATCTACCCAGCATTTCCAACTTAAAGTAAAATACAATCAAATTCTAAAGGGAGGGGGGAATTTTGGAGAGAAGCAATTTAGGAAGCATTTAAAATTGTACATGTCGAATTTGCGATATTTTACCTACTAGTAAAAATTAATAACTAAGTTAAAAAATCATCAGCTGGTGTAAGGAGACACCAGGAAAAGCAACAAAGCTGAGGATAGAGAAGGCCACCTTCTGCTTCGAGCAATGTGTAGGGAGATCCCTGAGGGCACCAAACTCTGTCTCGCTGGACACCAAGGAGAAGGCAGTGCTGGCTCCCTCACGATATGCAACACACCTCCCATGGACAACCTACTGGGTCTTCCTATGAGCTCTACCACAACTCTCAGTATTCTGTCAAAATCCTGTGGTTTAACCCAAGCTCTTCCATTTATTGCTATTCTCCTGAGCCTAGCTCTGACTTCCCTCCTCCATTTCATCAGCTAAAAATCATAAGCAGGTCTGCTGATGCGAGTAGAAAGCAGAAAGATCTCTCACAAAAGGTCAAGCCACCAAGAAGTCTAAGACTGCAAAGTCTTAGAAAGCAGAAAGATCTCTCACAAAAGGGCAAGCCACCAAGAAGTCTAAGACTGAGCAAAGTAAGTGCCACACTGTCCTTTATCAGACGTAAGTGAATTGTCTGTGAGCAGAGACATGAGGTCCCACCTAAATCATCTACCAGCTGCACGGAAACTGCTGCAAGCTGGAGGAGCAAGCACATGGCAAGAAAATTTGATTTGCAACCCAGTGAATCCACTTCAGCATGGCTTTCCTGGTGTCTGAGTCATTTGCCACTTTAAATACTAAAAATAAAAACTTATCTGCTGCTGAGAAAAATTCACTTAATACACTGGAACTCAAGGAAATTCCCAGCAAATATCAGGTAAAATAGTAAGTAACAAATAAAAAAGTCCTAAAATAGTATCACTAAGGTCTGGGGAAAAAAATAGTTGCTGCTGTGGCAAAAACTGTAATATTTGCTGCTGTAGCTTAATAGCACAGGGTGCTGACATCCATAGCAGGAGCAACTCGTGAAGCATCTGCTGAAGCATCTGCCTTCTGACCTGCTATGGACATAACGCTCTCACAGCAACTCTTGCTGCCTCTACAATACCTAGAGCGAGTGCCCGTGCACTGCAAACAAAACTGAAAATGTCTATTAATATTTATCAGCAGCTTCTCTTTATTTGTAAGGATGAATCATCTCTTGGCTCTCCGAAACTCTGCGTAAATCTTAGCCACTCCTGTGCTGACTCATACTCACTACTGTTACTATGGGACTCCAGCAAGATACTCTAGTCCATGTATCCTGTGCCATGATAAACTCATATCTGATTCATCTCGAGCAACTTATTTGCCAGCAGGCATAGTATTAACCCAGAACAGAGATGGCAATGGAAATATAAAATCATAAATTTGAATATTTTTGCCAAAATATTAGGAATTGGATAAAGATCTTAAGTGTCAACAACACATAGCTTCTTGAGTTTGGGTATTATTTATTCTCTCCCTAGTCACAGCATAGCTTCCCCCACTAAATTCTACGTACTTACTGATGAAGCTGTTTCCATCTAAGAAAATCTACAAAATTGGTAGAATAAAAAGGGCTAAACAAGGAGTGCAATGTAAGCTCAGCCAAGTCTTGTAATAACATATCAATATGAACAGTTTTCATACAGAATAATTGAATAAGAAAACAATGTAAGAGCTGTCAGAATCCAGGGCACAAAGGTGAAGAAGGCAAATCAGGATTTATCCAAACCATGTGCCTAATCTGCTGTCAAAACTCAATTTTTTTTAAAAAATGTTTCTCTGGCTTTGTCTTTAATCCATCTAACAGTTCAAAGCAGTGATAAATCTGTTGAGTAAAACAGCAATATGATGACCTTGAGGATGGATCTGTGACAA
This sequence comes from Tinamus guttatus, assembly GCF_000705375.1. Next base: position 10,751 of record NW_010578555.1, on the reverse strand, counting down.
CTGTGTTATCTATATAACCATGTTTTTGCTGACAAGATACTCAATTTACGTACAACAATGATCTTTTAAAAGGCAAATCATGTCACTGAAACTGCTAGAAGCACATTAAATAATGAAATTCTGATACTGAGCAAAATGAAAGATGCAGCCTTGATACAAAAGGCCAACTTTGTGTTTGACTGAAATTCAGTGAGACAACTTACTTATCTGATTGTCTTCAGAATAGACTTCTTTTTCTGTCTTTACAAGAAATCTCCCACACTTAATTCATATTTGTTCTTCCGTCTTCAAAGATCTGCAAAATAATTGAGAACTTTTCAAGAGTAGATCTATTTCTTTGACTTGATTACACAGTACTGAAGTCAACCTTTTTTTGGGCGACCTTCCTATGAAAATACTTTATTCTGAAGAATACAGTAACTGCTTTTGTTTTCTATTGGATTCTAGAATATAAATTCCACATTTTTAAAAAGTTTTCACTGAGCGATGCATGTGACTTCATTTTCCATCATGTTCCTCCAGGCTAAATTCCATCTTAATTCCTCCTGTATTTAAAATAAATACTCAAATTATTTCAGCTTTGGCCTGACTCAATAATGCCAAATACTGGCATACTATTATCTGTCACACCTGATGTGTCACGTCTGGCTCAGCTAACAGTTTTCAGTCAAGTAAATTCAATGTGGTTCTGCTGCCTCTCGGTATCTTTGATTGTAAAATCTTCAAGGCAGTGACTGAGACCTCAACACGCCTCTGAAACCCATTAAGCAAACATCAGTAATTACCTGTACAGTAAGTTTCCATTAGTTCAATACTTGCCAGCAAACAGTCTTCACTGTTAGAATTAACAGCCAAGTAGAGAAGTTCCTGAATAGAGTCAGCTTCAGAGCTGATACAACTTGAAACTGCTCAACAGCCAAGGCAACATAACATAAACCACGCTGGCACTGAAAGAGCAAATATGTTTAGCACCAAATTTTTCTTTTAGTTGATGAGATTCCTGCACAGATACTCTTTGCTAGCCATATTCCATGCACTGTCAAAATGTTTTCTATCGTATTTGAATACCATTATCATTATAATACAGTTGTATTGCTAATCAGTAACTTACCGGTGCCTTAGCTCTTACCAACAGCCATCCCTGAAATTAATATAGATTTGGCTGCACTAACCACATAAGAAAGAGGCCAAAAGCATAAAAGTAAACAAACTTGTCAGGCCTCTAAGACTGCAGTTTAGCTTTCTGTGCACTGCTGCAGCATGACGGGGTATTCAATACAGATAAACATCATTAAATCTGGCATGGTAAAATTAGGTAGTTGTTTCTCACAAGCTCCCCTCAACTTTTCCATTTTCTCAGGGCTAGAGTCAAATCAAACCATAGGAAACTCAAACAGTCAGATTCTGGTTTTCCATTGCCACTACACCTTGTAAGGAGCAAAACCTCCCACAAATGAATTAAGATCACAGTTCAATTGCTATTCCACCATTAGGCTTTGATCTGTGATACTCATTTGTTTTTCATCCATTTCTCAAAAATGAAAATAATTCTATTGTTTTTATCTCATAGATGATTATACAAACACACACACAAAAAAAGAAATTATTCTCTATAGATTCAATATGTTCTTAATCCTACTAGGGAAAGGCCTGCTGACCATGCTTTGACTTTTATTCTTTTGCAACTGAACCTCTTTAGGTATGTGGGAACACTTGAGGGGAGAGAACATATTTTATCAAAGTCAGAAAATAAAATAATTAACATATTTTACAAATAGCAATAATATTTATCTCAACTGAAAACTTCAAAGCACTCTGGGTGTACAAGCCAGCTGGAACACTGAACACAATTAAGTGGACACTTTTGATTTCAGATTAGATTGGAAATATCACTGGACAGAGCATGCAGAAAGTCTTAGATACCAGAAGAGCTTATTAACATAAAGTTAAACCTTTTTTTTCCTCCCCTCTCTCTTTTGGGTGAGACACAAGTATCAGCAAACCCAATTTAGTTTTGGAAACTTTTAGTTTTGGAAATCGGATTTAGTGATCCGATGCAGAGCATATTTTTCCAGAGCACTTTGGCATTTGCCTCTTGCTTCCAAAAAGCTATGGGTTTTGTTTTGTTTTTTGTTGTGTTATGAGAATGCATTTGCCCACAACATACTGGGTGACATGGGAGGATAACCCTATGAAGTACATTTAGAGCAAAGTAGTGACATTTGCTGGGAGGTTGGATGAGAATGCATTTGCCCACAACATACTGACTGGGTGACATGGGAGGATAACACTATGAAGAATATTTAGAGCAAAGCAGTGACATTTGCTGGGAGGTTGGCAGGGCTGGCTGATTTACCCAGTAGCATCAAGAACATGGGAAGGAATTCCAAAAATAAGAACCTCAGTGATAACTTCTTGATTCTTCAAGAAGACTTTTTATTATATGCAATACAATAAATGCAATTAAATAAATTTATTTAATTGCATTTGACATTCCTGCAGTGGTGATGCAGCAATGATTACATATATATTGCAACTCTGGAAGTAAAAACATTGGGAAAGTTCCGGCTGTTGTATCTGAGAACGAGTAATATCAAAGACAACATACCAATAACAAAAAAAAAAAAAAAAAGGTGCCTGTTGAACTTTAATGACTAAATGGCCATTATTGACTAAAATTTAAAACTCACAAACTTCCAGTATTGCCAGTGGCTCCCAGCAAAACTCATCTTGTTGACGGGCCGTCTGATCTGGCACCAGAAGGCAGCCATTTTTATGCTTTCTCATTTATTTTCTGCAATGTTTTTTGATACAAATATGAAGTTAGATAAAACAAAGATTATCATTATGCACAAAGTAATGACATAGATTCTATGAATTTTTTATTACCATTATTCTGCTATGCTACACTTAGTAAGACTCCAAAGCAAGTCAGACAGGTTTGTCCAGAAAGTTGCCAGTAAAAACATCTGTGTCACATATTTGGCGTAGGTTTCATCTGCTGTCTTTCATTGCCAATCCACCCTTCTTGCTTTCAAGAGAAATAATAATGCTATTAGTATGGGCAAAGCAAATTTAGTTCCACAAATGCAGTAAAAAACCTACATACAGAATATTTTTAAGAAGTAGAGCTACTGTTGCTTCAGAACAAAATTCAACATGGTTTCACTGTTTGTGCTTAGCAGAAGGGTCTTCCTAGCTTTGAAAAGGACAAGAATAAGACATGTTTTCCAGGTGAAATACAATTTGCAGCATTACATTCCCATGAACATAGTCTATTTGATTGAAAGAATTTCTTATTTCTGCTCTAAGATACACTCCATGCCATCGTTAGTATGAAACACACACTGCATCAAAGTGATTTATTATTTGATAATGCAAGCAGAGATCCAAAAGGAATTTCTTCTTATTGAGTGCCTTAAAGATGCTATTGCATCTTTTTTTTTTTTCTAACTGGTTGCTTTCAATATTTCAAAATATTCCTCATATAATTGCTTTTAAGGCCTTCATTTTCTTTTAAATGTTTGTACCAGTTTTACACAAGTAAAAACAGCTCATAATAACACCAAGTAAGGCAAAAGGTCTGAACCTGCCTTAGGTTCCTTGTTGGATTTTCCTCTGCTCATGTTTGCATGGGGAAAGCTGCTTTTGGAAACTCCTAGATTAAAAAAATCTACCAGAAAATCTGTCCAGCTCTTTTTTGGAAAGCAGCACTAACAGCCATCTCCAGAAAGCGCCCAGCTATGTTTTCCAACATGTTGCATCTGTAACAGTTGGTTATGTAGGAAAGGGGAAGTCCTCAGGGGATATCTGCCAGAGAGTCTCTAGGACACTGTGTAGGTCATATGTAGCAGAGAGAAGAGGAAACAAGAACATGCTTGTCAAAATATGATTTTGCAGGCTTGGCATTCTCCAAGAAAAATATATATATATATGAACATATATATGAAATAAAAACTAACAATTCTATATGAAATTTTGATTATATCTCTAGTGATATAAAGTTCTGAAAAGCAGAAATCAGCTTTGTGGGCGCACATGAAATTCTGCTCCCAGATCTGCTGGGAGAGACCGGCCAGAAACAGTCCAAACTGATACCAACCCTTTGGACAGGCACTTCCTCCCACTAAAGTGGGGCAGATCAAAAGCATTCCTGAATTCCCAAGGGGAAAACAAAACCATCACCCTCATCTAGGAAACACGGGGCAACCAAAAAGCAATAGCATTGCGAGCAGAGGGGGCCTTTTGTCTATTCACTAGTTATTTTATAGTTAATAAATAGCTACGGCATCACAACCCTATTTTGGCTTGCAGAACCATTTATTTTCACCAGGAGCCAGAAAATGCACCTGCCCTGCCACCTTGTGGAGAGTGTGACTTTTGCATTGACAGGACATTTTTCCTTTGCTGGGTCAAAAAGCTATCTGCATTTCAAAAGGATTTTTAAAATTCTGCTTTTCCTTGTTAAAAAAAAAAAAAAAAAAAAAAAGTAAAGTGCCAAAATACCAGTTTTTCTTGAACTCATTTTTCTATTGTGTAAGATACAAATGATGAGGATTCCTGCACTGAACTTGCATTTATAACTCTTTAAAACGGAGAAGAAAAATCGTTCCATGCTGAAAGCATCTCAGTGATATACTTGTTGAATGCTTTCAAATTCTAGAGAGGATCAAATTCATGAAAATCCCTGTTTTAAATACATCTTCACACCCCTACAATTTCACCCTTAAAATGAGGCCCTCTGTTAACACCCGTCCAACATCTCTTGTCTGCAGGGATGTCACTCAACACAACTGATAGCTAGATTGGGACCAACTCTTAAGTGAATATGAAGGAAGCACCTGCATAAGACACTCTCCATCACACTTCATAGTTAAAAACACAACCTGATAGAACCACATCATATGTTTTGTTCACTGATATTTCTACTTATTTTCACCGAGTCACTATGTAACTATCCATCATTTACAATTGGAGTTTTATCAGGTAGACTCAGTGAAAACAAGAAAATATCTGGCTTTCCTTCCACCTGGATTTCATTCTATTGAAAAAATTGTAATACAGAGAACACCATTCAGACAAGTTTAAAATGAAAAATACCACAACACAGGATAGGAAACTTTGACATGAAATGAGTAGGGTCAAGTCCGAAGTTTCTCAAGTATGCTCTGATGCCTCTTTCATGGCCTGTTGATTTGATATATTTAATGAATGCAGCGTTGGTCTTCCCCCCTTTGACCTGTTCTGTCCTCATTTGAGCTCCCCTAGCTCTTCCGTCTCCTCTCTCCTACCCTACTCCCATATGGGAGCATGACTATATCTTGGTACATATTACATACCCCAAAGAGCCTCATGAAGAAAATACCTTGCCACTCCTAAGGTGCTGAGGATTATACACTTTCTTAAGACTTTATTGTCCTCAGAAGAAAGATTACTGAATTCAAAGATCCGGAGCACTGTAGCGGCCATTTTTGAGTTGTTTGCCCTTAAAACACAAACCTTTGGCTGTCACATTAGACACCCAGGAGACTGAGAAAGGAGGGGAAACCTACAAGAAGGTGGAATGTGTTTCACTTAAGAGGAAATGGCAGGAGACAATGGGAACTTCCTCACTCACACGGAGTGGAGCAGGGACAAGGAGGCCATTGTTTCCCCTCTGCTCCTGCTAGACAATAAATCCCGGTTACCAGTGGGAGAGCTAACAGGATCCAGATGTTGGTAATCTGAGAATAAGCATGTAACTGAACTCATAAAATAATTAACTGTTATAATATAGTTTTATAGAACATGTTATTGGAGATAAAGAGACCTTAAAATCTTAGAAAATTTGGTATACCACAGAGTTCGGAATTAGACATTAAAAAAAACAGTATTTTAACCAAGAGCACTACCAGCAACAGTCAATGTTTTTACAGTCAGAGCATAACATCGAAAAATAAAGTTACACTCATCTTATGACACATAGGACCACATATATGGAAGAAAGAGTTCAATTCCAAACACAAAAGCAGCATTCTTAAAAAAAAAAACACACAGGTAATCCGCTGTCTACAAATGTCTAGTTGAATAGGGAATTTCAATGAACAGGCCTCGGCTAAGTTGGAGCTTGTACACATGTACATGTAGCATAGCTCTGTCAAAAACACAGCTCGTGCTGTGAGCATAGGATCATCTTGTGTATATCTAACTACACGTATTAATGCTGTCCCACTCTTAATATGAGGGTGTACTTTAAAAGAGAGTGAGAAAGTAAAACTTCTCGCAGACTATGCTAACAGCTATAAAAATAACTATGAAGTTGTTTGCATGCTAAAGATTAGAGAAAATATTTCAAAACATTTCTAACAGGAATTGCTTAGCCTGGCCTTCTCTTTCGCTTCCTTCTCTTCCCCTTTGGTCTCTTCAGGCTCCTTGCAGCCTCCACCTCTGCCCAGACCCATGAGCTTTGGCTTCCCAGGGATGACAACAACATGTGCTTGCCCCAGCCACAGACCAGCTGTGGGGAACTAGGACAAAATGAATGAGCAAGTTGTACATGGTAGGCTTCGAAGAAATAAATAACTTGCCTTTGAATGACATGCCTTATACTCTTCAACATCTACACCTATAAAACCTGTATAGAAGTAGAACATTTAAACAGAAACTGTGGCAAACCAAATATCAAATATAAACTCTGTATTTTAATAGTCAGCTATCTCTGTACTGCCTCAAAAGCCTTCTTGATCAATACATATCAGTTTAATAGGGTATATACATAAATCTTCAGCAGATCATTTCCACTTCGAAC